>CM022529.1:4659048-5218739 GCA_012273795.1 Dendrolimus punctatus | reverse complement strand
CTAGGCCTTTATGACAGATTTAGATTACAGTGTAGTTTCTGCATTATTAAGCTTATGTTACACAACTGAACTGTAGGTTATCAACTGAAGCTATCCAACGAGTTATCGTGACAACTCGAAAGGCCATATTTGACTATACAGTTTACATTTCTAATAAAAACGTAATTACTACTCAAAAACTATCAATATCTACAACTAATGTACATTTTAGAGTAATTGACACATTTTTAGAAAATAAAACTGCACAGCATATCATCTCCATTCAGTTCCTGCCACACTCTTATTATATTTGTTTTATTAGAAAAACATAGAGATTACAAATCAATACATATTTTTTAAGAGTATTAATAGTTTCCACATTTAGACATCTAAATGGCTTCCTTTGTATAAGATAAACAAATTACAACACAAGGACAGTAACAAATTATGATGATATAATAATTAAAATATGAAAAAAGAAGAAATATACCAATTTAAAATACATAAGATATATAAACGATTTATCTATCTGCTTATGTTTGTAACTAGTATCGTTCTAAAAAGTTTGTGATTTATCATTAAATAAATCTAAATCATGTGAAGCATCGAAAACATTGTTATTTTTTGACACACGATTAAAATAAGAATTTTCCTTAAATTGCTAAATAACCAGGGGATAGCCCGCTGTATTTGGTACCTACATAGAACCATAGGGTGAACGCAGCCTAAACTATGCGATTTTCTTTAATAATTAGATCCGATTCCGCATAGTTCCAAAGATGTCAACTTCTGGTGCCTTTACCCTACGTTGAACTCGTATTAAATTCAAATTCAAGTTTTTATTATTTTTGAATTAGTTCCAATGGAGATTTTTTTAACGTCATACATGTAAGACAAAATTTAAATGTACTTCCTATTCTATATATGTACGCCGCTTCGCAATGTGTTATCGCTGTTCAAAGGAGAAGAAGCTAAAAAAAATTTGATATATTTTTTCGGACTCTTTTTTTTAATACATATTGAAGTATTGTATTACAATAACTTTTCAAAGAATAAATGGAATTAAACAAACAAAAAATATTGTAACCGTCGCAAGAATGACACACTAAAAATACAAAATAAACACATCTTCATAGATCCCTTACATGTTATGCAAAATATAAAGTTATAGAGAAAATAGTATAAAAAACTGGAGCAAGCAGCTATGTAAATGCACTTTCAAGTGTAATGCATAAGCTTACCGTGCAATTAGCCAGTCCGTCATCTCCTATGTCCAATACATCGCCAGGGTAGCAGGGGCCTTGGCTGAGCCGGTAGTAGCATCGGCCATCGGCCGGCCAGTAGAGCAAGGTCTCGTCCGCGCATTGCTGCGGCCGCACACACATGCCTTGCCTCTCGCTGGAATACGTAATATGGGAAATTCGGATTACTCATTTGTGAAGAATACCCATCTAACGTGGATTATGTTAAATGGGTATTTACTCTATCTGTGCAGGAACGGAGAAAGAATACAATTTCCTGCGGCCGGGCGGCCTGTCGAAAGAGGCGACAAAACAACCCACAGCCATATAGGTAGGGTATTTGCTCGTCTGGATTGCTACCACCTCTGATCTAAAGTATGCTGTGATAACAACCTTGAGTTTTGTTCCGGCATTAGTGACCAGGTTTGTTACAAATGTCCGTAGGCGACGGTAAAGGCTTTCCATCAGTTCGGCCGTCTGCCTATCGAACTCATGCGATTAAAAATTACTTTCATATTTAAATAGTTTTTGCTCATAATTTCACTACTATTAATACAGATTTTGACAACCAATTCAAGTTTTTGTCATAATTGCTATAGAATCCAAAGAAAAAAATCAATATTAATAATATAAATAACTGTGTGCGTATTATAATTCTATTCTAAAACTGTTTGTCAAGTCGTACTATATATGATCACGTGTTCGAAACGTCGAAATAAAAATTAAATAAAATGCCGCACTTATAACCGTTAAAATGTATGTTGAATTTTATGTACTAATCTCGTAAACTTAACAAAATACTAGTAGTATGTTTACGAAACTATGCTAGAATATGAAAATACGAAAGATCCTAATCCAATATCTCTTGATATAGTTGTATCCAAAAGAAAAGAAAGATAAACAAAAATAGAATTTCTGTTTTTTGTTTTTTCATTTGTCTTTCTTTTATGACCCTCTGTGACGTCACAAGACGGAGAACGAAGGAAATAAAAAAATGTGAATACATATGATACAATATTCTTTTCAGATTACTGCAAAATCATCATGCATCGTAAATAACAATTAAAATCAATCACCATTGTTATTTCGTAGGTAAAAGCTTTATTAGTAGTAGAAATGAATCGCTCAATGTCAACACAGCACGTTCTCTAATGTTGTAACGCTCTCGCAACAAAATTATATGAATATATCCAATATTAGGAAGCGCAGTGAAATGTTGCAATATACAATATTCGGCGTTCTCGGATTATGTGACATTGTGCAATGTGACACATTTGACCCCAGCGTGGCAGGCGCCAAACATTCGCATTTATAATACAGGTCATGTATTTTTAAATTATAAAACTGTTTATATTTAAAACATTTTATTTGTTCACATAGTGGAGACCGCGTCTCGGTAAACGTAGTATCGGACGCCCTCTAGCACGATGGACCGACGACCTAAGCAAGGTCGCCGGTAAGCGTCGAGCTGAGGAAATCGGAGGACAAGGATGAGTGGCGCCTTCTTGAGGAGGTCTACGTTCAGCAGTGGACTGCGAATAGCTGACGACCATTTGTTGACATAACTATCTATCCATCCAACCATTGACATAAAAACAAATATCGATATGCATAGGCTCAATATTCTACGTATAGGTAAAATTCAATGTTAGTTAAATTTCCTTCATTGTACTAGTATATAATTGAATGAATAATTTAATACATAAATAATAAAAGCTTGTACCTCCCACTTATGAGGGAAACTGGCAGAAGGCCCGTCACGCTTATCCAAGGCGGACTAGCGGATTTGACACATTGGTTATAGATTTTTGAAAATCGATTTTTTTATCAAATTTTACTGACTTTGGAGTCAAACATATTCAACTTTAATCTGCAAAACGTAAACGTTGGATAAATATGTAATCCCACGACCCTGCCTTGTAGTGATAAAAGGTACAGCGTAGTGGTTTTACATTTTTAAGGCCTATCCGACAGCCGCCGTCAGTCTCACGTGAAGTGAACGACAAAAATTCACGATTTCGACCTCGTAAAAAATGGACTAAAATAATATTTCTCAGGTATATTTTACGCGTAAGCCTCAGTCACGTGGTTTAACTAGTGCTTATCAACAATAACACATAGGTAATAAACATACCGTATAGAAGTGTTGACGTGTGTATTTCACTTATTAAAATGTTGATTGCTATTGTGTTTTTAGTTCTTGGAATAAGTGGTAAAAAAACTAATCACTGAAGCTATATAAAAAACAACTAAAATAGACTACGAGTATATACAAACGATTGAGAACACGATGCATGCATCTGTGTGTGTGTTTATATTGTTATAAAAATCCATATAAAAAATATATTCTTTTGGACTTTTTTCCAAACTTTGTTTCAGAAGCAGTCTTACATTGCAATAATGTAAAAAGTAACCGAGAGAATATAAACACTAAAACTGAACGCAATGATGATACTAATTTCAGAGCTATCATTTCGATTCGTAAGTGGTACAATGTAATCTACTAAGAACTGTAAACTACTAGGGAACAAGTCGGTACGGAAAATAAACATCACTACAAATTTTCTAAATCTTGTATGACTAGAGTATACTAAAAATAAACTAAAATATAAATATAACTAGACTTATACATATATGTATGACTTGTATATATATGTATATATGTGTCGCAGAACGACATCGTTCTCACGACATCTCCTTTAGTTATTGCAGGTTTAGTGGGCGTCATCAGGATAAAATGCGAGCATAAAAACACGATGGCCACGGTTTATACACTTTTAATTTATATTCGATCAACATTTTAACATAGTTTAGACCGAGCAGCGGGTTCAGGGCACCGCTCATACTTTTTAACTTAACACTTTCTTTAAAATACTCCATGGTCCAACTCGACCTATTGCCATCAACCGAATGTGCCACAAAAACTCCTCAGTCTACCCAAGTAGATATTACTCAAAGTATAGAGGGCGCGGCTGACCCCGCTCCGCCATATGCTCTGCTCTCATTAAATTACAATATTCATAACTTTTATTAGGTTAGAACGATTTTGAAGTTATAGAAACATTTAACAAATCTAATTAAATTACATTAAGAATTTTAGAAGTAATTATAATGTAAACAAATGATATTGTGCGTTATACATCCAGTCAACAATACATCGTCATGTCGTCATAGCTTCCCTCCGACATATATATATATATATATATATAATCTATAAGTAAAAAAATAGACTCCAGGTCGCTCTCGGCGGGGAGAGTGCCCAAAAGCCAGAATGATTTGTTAAATTGTATTCATAGTTTTTTATTTAATTGTAGTGGGTTTACCCATTTTTAATTAATTGATCGTTGTGGTGGGTCTTTATTTTTGAAATTCATTCACATAATATCGATTATAATAATCGGTCACTTATTTTATTTATGACCTTAATTTTATGGTTGCTTTTAGGCCTGATGTGTTCAATTTTGTAATAGAAAATATAACGTTTTCTTAAACCATACGAGTAGGTATATCAACTCATTACATTTTTTGTTCCAAAGGTCCGTTTCTCTTTTGCAGAAGACGAGAAAACGAAAAAGATTTTCAAAAAGATCGATGCCAAACACCGCGAGTGGAATGAGGGCGCGGCCAAGATCTACGACGCACTCGCAGGCGCCGGAAAATCTGTAGTCGATTTTTTCAGAAACATAGGATGATTACCTCCGAGGGTGATTATATCCCATACTATAATAAGTAGATCTATACTCATGACATACTAGAAGAATTGGAGAAATAACGTTAATATACAAAATTTACTTCATACTTTGCTATTTTATTATTACTATAAGACATACAGGTGAATTCTTCAAGTAGGCCTTCAGGGCTAAATCCTAAAATATATAAAATAGCGAAAAATACTAGACGAAGTCTCGAGATCGATTTTGAAGAAGACTAAAGTGGTATCATTAGATTTTTAACAATCGGGTGATTTTGAAGAAATAAACACATTCTGTATTCCGAATCATAGTGTATGTAGTTTGTAAGTATTAAATGCCTTATAATTAAATCTTTCTTTTACAGAAAGAATGTCAAACGGCAAAACAAGGGAACGGGTTGTTTTTGAACAAAATGTTTCTATTTTCCATGCATTAATTTTACATCAAATTTCACCGATCATTCGACCGCACCTCATTTGAAGGTAACCGATGTTTACCGATTAACTGATTTCGAATGGGAATGTCAAAATAACGTGTCTTGCGAATATTATTGTATAGATGCCTATTAAAAGTAGAATAATCTTGAGAAATCGGGGAGATTACTAGACGTATGCAACTCCCGTACACCCGTCGTTCTGTAGCCGGGCAACTTATCTTTCTACCGACGAGATGCTTACCTACCCTCTCTTGTTGAAAGACTCCTCGACTGGTGCGAAGTATTCTCCAGTCCTGCAGGGCCCTTTCTCGAATAACTTGTGGCAGGTGGTGGTGTGCGGCAATTGGGCTGTTCCCGGCGGGCATTTACATTCCGCTATGGTCCTTCCGCCCCATTTCCCCGGACTCAACTCTTGAGTTTCCGGACAGGGATGGCCTTTCTGAAAACAATAACCGATCAATATAATAATAGTCAAACATCCTATTTTTATGGATACATAACACGTAGCGCGTCTAATATCCATTCCTTAAGGCCAAGGGGTGTTGGTGGTTGGTGTTTTTAATATACATTACACATGGTAACATCGGTAAAAGGTGTCTGTACATTGAAGCTACTTGAAGAAAACAACTGGAATGGACTAAACGATAGAGAGCACCATGCAATTTTCGGTTTTCTTGTCTTTTTATCTGTTGATATATTTCTTCGGGATTCAAGTGAAAACTACTGGGCTGATTCTGATGCTGTTTTTGATAGGTAACAGCAAATTCTTAGACTTAAAATCTGTTACTTTCATCCAGATTACCACATTAAAAACATCTTATTCCAATGTGATTTTTTCAGTGATCGATAGCGAAGTTTATGTAATAAAATATGTGATATTTTTTATCCGGGAATCCCGCGAGAGTTTTCCCGGTAGTGGTTTATAGTGGTTCAAATGAATAAAAATTGGCTTATTCCGACACAGTTATCACGAAAACAATAGCTGTGGTTCTTTCTGCACCGGGAGTCCTGCGTGATTTTAAAGTCGAGCGTGGACGAAGTCGCGGACATATCCTAGTTTATAAATATAATGGTTATAATAAAACTACGTTTTAAAGATTTAGATCGTGGTATTTTATTTGATTTGTATTCCGACGTTTCGACCACTTTTCAGTAGCCGTGATCACAGAAGAAACCACACATGGCACTAGATAGGATAATACATAAAGGTATAGACATAAGTCACACACTGCACATGCACTTCCTCACAACACCAGCATGTAACAGATACACTCAAGATTAGTATAAGTTTAGTATTAAAATTAGAATAAATGAATAAAATAAGTTATTCGTAAGGTACACCACAAAAATCACTAAATTAATGTCACATACAAGAACCAAAATAACCAATAAGCGTGTTTAAATTCTGAAAATTTAATCTAGAAATTAAGTTTTAAAAAAAGGGTACGGAACTCTAGTCCGTAGAGTTGTGAAACAAAAAAAAAATGCAGGCAGCAATCAACCAATTACAATGCCGGAACCGACCCCAAATAGACAAATCACAAATAGACTCTACTACAATTTTATTAATGTAGATATTCAAAATCATATATTTCACAATTATTCACATATTACATAACACAATATGAACATAAGACAAATAAGTCCCTTATTTTCCCACGTAAAACAAAAGCTTGACATGCAGTTATGCTAATTACGAAATAAATTGCATATTCTGCTGCCAACGACGCGATTATGTAAAACACTGATTATAATTAGACCATATGAGATATAAATGATGTAATCAAATCATCATTAATGTACGCATCATAAAAATGAGAATTTTATAAGTTTTTGACATGGCAGAGCCGTGCTCAGATCTTCATCTTTATTCCAGCTCTTAGGGCCGGCTTAACCTCATACTACGCTCTCACAGAATAACGGCGTGAAACGGTTAGCGTCCAACTAATCGTATTTCGTAAAATGAGGGAAGTTTTGACGGACTTGGTGCTCCGCTCCTATTGGTCTTAGCGTGATGATATATAACAACAAAATTTATACACTTTATACATGCCTTCCTCGATAAATGAGCTATCTAACACTGAAAGAATTTTGCAAATCAGAGCAGTAATTCCTGAGATGAGCAGGTTCAAGCAAACTCTTCAGCTTTATATATTAGTATAAGATTTAAAATAATATATTCATTGAAAAATATACTATTTATAACATTATCCATAATAATAAACATTTATTTTTATGTTTATTATTTAAACAATTAAATTTGACAGTGAACAATGTGTTCATAGTGCCAAAATGTGTGTAACAAAAACTGTTATGTACGACTGTGTAATAAACTGAATAATGCATGAGTTTAATCGCTTAATCAGATCTTAACTCGTGTTAATGTTAATACATTGTGTAAATACCTTTCTCTTCTCCCAAATAGTGTAAAAGAGAATGATAATAATTTATGTGGGAATTAACAATAGATAAAAATCAAATTCAAAAAGTTTTATTAAAATTATCTTCCATCATGAAACATTTTTTGTATTTCTTATTATCTATCCATCCAAAGATAACCCAAATACAAAACCCAATACTATAACTCCCTCAGATGCTGTTGGGGCGACCGCGCTTGTACTAGTAGAGTGGACGAAACGACTCGCATCGCATGTTTTCACGATCTTGAAACGATATTAAATCGTGTATAAAGTATTTAAAGTATAAATACTTTATAATATATATACCAATATAAGTCGTGGTGGCGTAATTGCTAGCGCAGGTGTCCCTAACTCAAAGGGCGCGGGTTCGATCCGGCCGGAACGCATGCACCACTTAGTCAGTTTTCTGATCTAATGTGGATATTGTTATAATTACCATGTGCTAACAACGGTGAAGGAAATCATCGTGATACACTCTGCACATCGAGATAACCGATGTTTCGTTAGATCATCGAGATAACCGATTTATACCGTTACATACCGACAAAGAACGCACACCTGGCTGTCGTAAAACGCAGTTTATTACCTTTCCTGCATTCGGAGTTCTTTTGTTTACTTCGTTTTAAAAAAATTTACTGCAATGCGTCGAAGCTTGCCAGTTGTACGGATTAACTCAGTGAACGCGGCCCCTTTGTCGGTATTATGCAGTTTAGTATAAAGCAATGCCCGAACGGAAGGGTGGGGCAGTCAAGCGACGATTACAATACTAGCAAGACGTGTGTAGTACTTTCGATTGGCGATATAGTGACGGACTTTACGAGTGTTGAATTGCATAGAATTGTGCAGTGTGAACTGATTGCATCCAGTTTTATTTATACCCGTTTTATACGTGTTTGTACAGTTTTAATAAACTCTATAGAAGTTCAATGGCATTTTAATTCGAGTCCTGTACTTCGTAACAATACTATTAACTAAAATTACTATTAAATGTTATAAATTTCAAAATATTGTAGAACATTAAAGTTGCCTAGAATATGCTAAAGTCATTAAAAGTGAAAGTGAGTAGTGAACAAAATATATATTATGACGTAAAATGGCTGTTAAAGCATCTCGATGTTATCTCTATAGAACAATTACTAACCCACTTTCAGGTCTTACATTCGCTTTTCAGACGATACAAAATCATTACTGAGATTACAATATCGATCCATTCATACATACATCCATATTATATACAAATCGTTTTATTGTTTAAAACATATTTTTATTCCTGCAGGAACGGAGAAAGGATACAATTTACTGCGCCTAGCGGCCTGTCGTTACAGACGACAAAACAACCCACACCCTTGGTAGGGTATTTGCACGTCTGGATGGCTCCTACTTCTGGTCTAGAGTATACAGCTATAGCAGCCTTGAGTTATGTTCCGGCATTAGTGACCACGTTCAAGTCCTCCTTAATCGGCAGCACAATGATCGCACCTTTCGTGTTACAAATGTCCATAGGTAATGGTAACCGCTTTCCATCAGATAAGCCGCCTGCCTTACATTTAACATTTTGAATAATTTATTTATTTGTTGACCATCAACTGAAAATAGATCAGATACCGCTGCTGTGTCAATGACGAATTTGGAACCTACTTGATTATTAAATTAATAACACTTAATAATGTGTGTGTATCCCTTTATATTAGAGCTCCCGAGCCGAAATTAGTCTTTTCTTTTACTTTATAACCCTTCCATGAAATGCAAATGAAGAATATTTCTTATTCTCTACTTATTTTAATTTGCAATGTCCTTTTATTGTCCTTGTTTATTGACATTCCGTTTCATTAAAAAAATAAGAAGTCTTGCACAAAAGCGGTCGTAGGCATTAGGTTATCATTGGATTTTATAGATGCTTTTGCGCATAAATTTGAAAAGATCCTAGGCAACGTTTTTCGCATCTATTTGTGAAAGACCGTGCCCGATCGATCTTGTTATTGCCACCCACTGACCCCGAAGATTTTTGCAATTCACAATAGTGTAGACATATTGTAAGTTATTTAATTTTAGAACTTTATATACTATCGTATATTGGTAACATTGTAGCTCTGTGCTTTTCCCTGTTCGCTTCGCGATGCATAGTGAAGTCCTATGCCTTATTACGTAATATGTTTAATTTTAATGTTTCACAATAAAAAGAACTTAAGATAGAAAAAATAATAAGCAGTATGTGTATATATATTCTACAAAAGAAATCCCTTGTGAATATGTTTAATCCTTGACAAAGTAAATTTCTACTATATTCTTAATCTGTCTGCGAATCTAAGTCTGAATTTGCCGCCTGGGGCATAGGCCTCGGCTTGCCCTCCCCTAGATCCGGCTCTGATACCACTTATATTTACTGCTATAACATATCACGAAAAGTACTAAATACCTATATAATTAAAACTTCGATTGAATATTTAAAAAATAAATTGACAGTACCTATAACTTCTATAGTTTACTTTTAACAAAATTCTAAACACTGACCTGTGTTTATTAAAATACTTAGATAAAAAATCTATCAGGATCTGTACACAATGTACTCTGGGGACATACACACTGTTTTAATAACTTTTCTTTCACAATAACAAGGAATAAGCAGAAAACAGAACTTGCTAAGTTGCATACATAGTAAACCATAAATATTTAATAAATATATTATTAAATATACGAATGACGACTTCAAAGATGTACACATAGAATAGGAAGTAGACAGAGATAAAACTTATGGACATATAAAAGAG
Organism: Dendrolimus punctatus; assembly: GCA_012273795.1. Classification (NCBI taxonomy): domain Eukaryota; kingdom Metazoa; phylum Arthropoda; class Insecta; order Lepidoptera; family Lasiocampidae; genus Dendrolimus; species Dendrolimus punctatus. Next base: position 5,208,203 of record CM022529.1, on the reverse strand, counting down.
AAGTAGATTTAAAAATTTGACTTATGTGTACGACCTTCAAAAATCATCTACAGTGGAACTTATTTTAAATAAAAACTTTTGAATTTGAAATATCCTGTCGGAATTCCCACTAAGAATGCGTTCCTTTAGTAACTCACAACGCCCAAAATGCTGCGTCTGCCGTTCCACAAGGAGACCGCGGTCGTTATGTTTGTTGCGAAGACTTCACTAATGACGTCATCATTTTCGATCACAGCGCTCACAACGACCCATCTCAAAAGGCGGGTCGAAGTGGACGCTGACCACAGCATTAATTCTCTTTACCTCTTGACATTGAAAAAGGCGCGATTTTCAAATCAACCAATGACATTTGTGTATATCGTCGATTATGATCAACGCTCCATAATCCGTTCCACACACAAATGTAACGGGAAAAATGGCGGTCGTGAAAAAAGGTCTTCGTGAGTCCCTTCTGGAATGTAGCCTAAAAGTGTTATTTTTTTGTAGAGGCCAGTGTTTCTTTTTAATTTATAGCTGACATTTCGTAAAAGGTTTTATTCAGAAAAGAAAAGAAGGTTCTCATCGCTAATTAATATTAGTATAATGACATTAGTTGTAGATAATTTTTAAACTAAACTAGGTCGAAAATGTAATATTTCGTCTTACAAGTATCCTAGTTACGAAACACCGTGGGTACTGGATTGATATTGTAAGCATTCTGAAATACTTGTGCAACAATTTCAAGCTCCTTACGAACTACTTTCATAATACTGTGTACGTCCTTCGTCATTTTATCCGTGCAGGGACGGAGAAAGAATACAATTTCCTGCCGCGTGGCCTGTCGTAAGAGGCGACAAAACAACCCACAGCCGGGCGGTAGGGTATTTGCCCCACTGGATGGCTACCACCACTGGTCCAGAGTATGCCACCATAGCAAACTTGAGTTGTGTTTCTCAGGTTCTCAGGGAATTTCAGGGAATCCGTCGAAAATTATTAACCGACTTATTTGTTACACGATATCCTGTCAATTGTCAAGCGATTTTCATTTTTTTTTCTTTATTGGTAAGTGTATACTCCCAAGGTGATCCCATGGTTAGCAAGTCAGTACATCTATACATATAAATAAAATTGGAGTGTCTGCTTTTTACTACATGCATACATACACCAAAATATCATTTTTTTTTAATTTTTGTCTGTCTGTCTGTTTGTTCGGGCTAATCTCTGAAATGGCTGGACTGATTTTGACCGCACTTTTATTGGCAGATAGATGATGTAATAAGAAGTAACTTAGGCTACTTTTATTTTAGAAAAAATCTTTTATTTTGGAATTTTGACGTTTTTCAATCACCACGCGGGAGAGACCGCGGGACGCAGCTAGTAAAACATAACAATTACTACTATATTTTACGTTTCACATGACAAGAACTTCCTTCCTTTTAGTTTGAAGTCGCTTTTGTTTTCGTTATAATAAAAAATCGAACTAAACTAGGATGAAAGGGAGACTCGAAATATTTAGCTAGGCCATGCATACCTTTTGAACAGGTCCCTAAATCAATTTAGTTTAAGACTTTTTAATGAACAAGCAAACAAGGCGCTAGTAGAGGTCAGAGTCACATTACGCAATACGTGACAGACTGACGAGATACGAGATTTCCCACGGTGCATGTGCTTTGTCTTCGAGTTCATATCTATTCAAGCTAGTTCAGATTAATGATGCGACTCAAATCATTTTCACTCGATCAAATCCAATTTGAATGTTGTAGATCGATTCAGTTAACCGATTTAAGTTCATTTTATATTAAAATTAACGAATGTTTTATTTAGTGCGCTGGGTATTTTTTTAATTGATAACAATTTCTCAAGTACATTTGACAAACAAAAAAATACGGTTTTTTTACTCTACAAAGAATTTCAGAAATTTTCTTTTACTGGTCTACGAATTACTTATTTAAAATACTTGTGTTCAAGAACGCATTCTAGAAACAATGATGTATAAAATAAGAAAACTTAACTTACCGTGTAAATAGTGTAGCATTTTCCATCAGATGGCCAGTACAACATGAGCCAACCCCTAGGGTGGGCGGCACATGGATTTCTTCTTATATCAGCCCATGGTGGTGGCAGTACTGCTGCTTGGCCACCGCATAAAAGAGCTGCCAACCAAACCCACGCTGCCATGATTAAATCTTCTTTATTTAAAATTTTAAATAGTTTATATATTTGTTTCAGCCGCCATTTTAGTTATTATCTTCTTCTTCTTTGTTCAATATTGGCTTGGCACGATTTGTGCATTTAGCTAGAGTCATGTGTTATTGTCTTTTTTTTGTACAAAATCCACTAGTGTTGCAAGTTTTTAAATTTAATTAACTTTTTTATTATTTTAGTTCTTTAAGTTAATCATTTTAAACACTGATTATATAACATCTTACTTTTTGATACTAGTAGCACAATAGATATATCTTAAACGTATAATTTAATTTTGACTTAAGCTGGTTTCTATTCAATATTACACAACTAGCCTAATGAGGATTATTATATTTATTTTATTTTGCCAAGTACGGTTAATATCCGGATTGCCTAATAACACATTCATACAAAAACTAACTGTATGTTAGAACATGCAGTCAGATTGAGAACTTTAAAAATTATCGTGTTAACCTACTATCTTAAATGACCATCGTAATTATCTCAATATTATACGGCAATTAATCACATACCTGTACCTACGTACAGTATACAACTGCATAGCTTGAGCTGCACGTAAACGGACCGCCAGCCACAGCCAGTAGCCACCTCGTGTACGGCTAGTCCCGAAAATATATGAAAAAGCGTGTAAACTGCTTATCGGTGGCCACCGGTGGCCGTGACCATCGATAATCAGTTCACACGCTTGCACCCAGCTTTATACTTGTTGTGGGTGCCTCCTACTTTTTATCCACATATACATACTACCTAGTTGCACATATAATAATTATTTGTGTCGTTACGATGAAATGGTAAAAGAATACCAGAAACGACAAACGCCAGATAAATAAATTGGCCTAGTACGTATCGGGTCACGCACAGTGATGGATTCTGTAAAGTACCTGTAGAGCAACTAATCGGACTACTATTTTTTGGCTACGAACACCTTTTTTTGTTAGCGCTGGGAGAATACTGTTACAGTCTCATTGGTAATACATTGTCGCATATCCTCGGGCCCCGGGGAGATCACTAAGGGGTATGTGGGACTGCCGGTGTTACACACAAGCTTTTGGTTAATATTAGAACTTTCAACCACCGATCACCAGACTACCGCACTATAATGAAGAGCGACGGGGTCGTAATTATAGGTATGAATGCCGTGGGGCTAGGAACGCCTAAAAAATACTCGTAATTCTGAAAATCTCCTTAATCGTATATGATCGGAACGTTTATTTTTTAATTTTTTTTTAGACCAAATTAGTCAAAAGTTTGTTTAATAACTTTCTTGTCACGCACTTACGCGACTGCGTGTGATTCACTTCAAAAACAACGTTTCAAGTATTGGATCTTGATTAAAACTAAAATTATGCTAAAGGTACTGACTCCTAGCTACTAAAAAAGCCTGCCGCTAATCTAACCTTAGGTTCTTACTTATTGAATGAATGCAAAGAGTAACATGCTATAGATGGATTACAAAACATGTTTAATATTCAAGTCAAAATTTTACTCGAACTTTTTTAACGGAGTCACTAGTGCGTCCTACTTGACGACGTTCGTTTTACTTTAACGCTTTCCGTAACTCACTTAAAATTCGGTGTTGGGTCATTGAACAATTTTTGTAAACCATTTCCTGCTACTTTGCATGCACTGCAGATGTCTGGCGTTATTTAAATTGTGCATATTGCAACACTTAAATTGTTAGTGACATTGAGGGCTTTATATATTTGATTAACCCCAAGCAAATGAAATTAGATCTTATGTAAGTAATAACTTAGTAAGTAATTTAAGAAAGATTAATATAAAAAGCTTAATAAAATGTACTTTCTACGACATTATTGCAACAATTATGTTACATTTGCCTATAAAACACGTTTAGGTAACACAAATGATTTTAAATTACTAGAAAGTGTAACATAGATAAGGGAAATCCCATTAAATCCGTTTTAGTTTCTGACGACCACATTCCAGGCCGAAATACGTAATAAACGCCTAAACAATTATAAATAATAGATGCCATAAAATCTCGCATTTTTGGCGTTCTGTATTCATTTTGACAAAAACGAATCTAATGTATGATACATGCTCTATCTTGTATTTTCATTCTCATCGCATCAGGCTCATCTGATCTGTCTTGTACGTTCGTTCGTTCGCGTTTCATCGTGCTAGTCTGTCTTGCATGTTCGTTCTCGTCTCAACATGCTTCTCCGTCTTGCATGGCCATTGTCGTCTCAATATGCTCGTCTGTATTATATGTTCGTTTTCGTCTCATCATGCTCGTCTGTCTTTTATGTTCGTTCGCGTTTCATCGTGCTAGTCTGTCTTGCATGTTCGTTCTCGTCTCAACATGCTTCTCCGTCTTGCATGGCCATTGTCGTCTCAATATGCTCGTCTGTATTATATGTTCGATTTCCTCTCATCATGCTCGTCTGTCTTTTATGTTCGTTCGCGCTTCATCGTGCTAGTCTGTCTTGCATGTTCGTTCTCGTCTCAACATGCTTATCCGTCTTGCATGGCCATTGTCGTCTCAATATGCTCGTCTGTATTATATGTTCGATTTCCTCTCATCATGCTCGTCTGTCTTTTATGTTCGTTCGCGCTTCATCGTGCTAGTCTGTCTTGCATGTTCGTTCTCGTCTCAATATGCTCGCCTGTCTTGTATCTTCGTTTTCGTATCATGATACTTATGTCTTTACGCTCGTTCTCGTTTCATCATGCTCGTCTCTCTTGTATGTTCGTTCTCGTTTTTGATTTAATTTATTTTTTATGCATAATTAATAATTATTATATATTAAAATAATTAATAATAATAACAAATGCCATTTTGCACTCCTTCTCTATATAAACAATGAGTATGCGAAATTTCATACTGTCATGTCCGCGCAATTTTCTTAAAAAGGGGTGCACACTTTTTGCTTCACGTATTAATTAAAGATAATTTCCTAGTGTATGATGACAAAATATGAGATGTTACACTAGGAAGAGAGCAGTCTCACGTGTGTGACTAGCTGTGACCAAGACGAGGGAGCGGTCAAAAATCATGAAATTCGTGTGCCGTGATTTGTGGATGTGTGAGTGTGAAGTTGTGGTACCGTAATGGCTAGCGCACGCGTCCCAAACTCAAAAGTCACGGGTTCGATCCTGGCTGGAACGCATCCACCACTTAGTCAGTTTTCTGAACTAATGTGCATATTGCTACAATTACCTCGTACTAACAACAATGAAGGAAAACATCGTGATGCAACCTGCACATCAAAATAATCGATGTGTCAAACCTGCTAAGTCGCCTTGGACATGCGTGGCGGGTATACTGTACGCTCCTCCTATAATGAGAGGCCCGAACCCAGCGGGACATTTATTGGCTGATATTTGTTACAGTTATTTAGTAGCATAGTTGTTCTTGTCATATTTCCCTTTAAAGTCAATAATAAATTTTGTTATGTACCTTTTTATTTCTAAACTAGCTGACCCGGCGAACTTCTGAACGAAATATTTTCTGAAAAAGACTTTGTTTCATGATACAAAAACAAAATCGAATTATAGGCCTATAGCAATAACCTCTTTGCTTTCAAATGTGATGGAGCGTATTATCAACGCGCAGCTTCTGGGTTACCTGGAAGATTCCCAGCTGCTAAATGATCGGCAATACGGCTTCCATACGGTCGCTCAGCTGCGGATCTCTTGGTTTACCTAACGCACCGTTGGGCTGAAGCCATTGAGAGCAAAGGGGAAGCACTGGCAGTCAGTCTAGATATTGCTAAGGCCTTCGACCAGGTCTGGCACAGAGCTCTTCTATTGAAACTGCCATCGTATGGGATACCTGAGGGACTTTGCACCTGGCTATCCAGCTTTCTTGATGGGCGCAGCATTCAAGTCGTTGTCGACGGTTGCTGCTCAAGTATCAAGCCTATCAACGCTGGTGTGCCCCAGGGTTGTGTGCTATCGCTAACGTTGTTCATCTTGCATATCAATGATATGTTGTCTATTCGCAATATTCATTGCTTTACGGATAACAGTACTGGCGATACGCAGTACTCTGGTCGTGCAAACGTCCCTCGATCATTCGTGGAGGAAAGTTGGGTTAGATTTGTGTCTGAAGTTGAGCATTCTTTGGAGAGAGTCTCAGAATGGGGGAGACAGAACCTTGTCCATTTCAACCTCAAGAAGATACAGGTCTGCGTATTCTCTGCCAAAAAAACTCCATACGAGCAAGCGCTTCAGTACCAAGGAACTCCCCTTACCACCTCCAAAGTATTGGGATTCTCGGTGTTGACATCGCGAACGATGTACAGTTCAGGGGCCATCTTGAAGGCAAGGCAAAACTGGCCTCCAAGAAGTTGGGAGTGCTAAACCGGTCCAAGCAGTACTTAACAACGCGGCAACGCCTTGTGCTTTATAAAACCCAGGTGAGGCCGCATATGAAGTACTGCTCACACCTTTGGGCTGGAGCACCTGCCAACCAACTTAATCCCCTGGACTTTATTCAACGTCGAGCCGTTCGCGTTGTTGATGATCCCATACTCACAAACGGCTGAGATACGCTTGGCCTTAGGAGAGACTTTGCTTCTCTCTGTGTATTGTACCGACTGTATGACGGGGAGTGTTCCGAAGAACTGTTTAGAATGGTGCCTTCGTCCTCTTTCTACCATCGAACCGCTCGCCATCGCTTGGGAGTTCACCCCCACTTCCTCGAGCCACTTCGCTCATGTACGCAACGGTTCTGTAGAACGTTTCTCTTACGTACCGTAGGGATTTGGAATGAGCTTCCGGCCATGGTTTTCCCACAGCACTACGATATACAAAAAAAATATTACGATTTTCAAAAAGTGTGTCATAAAATGTCTTCGAGGCTGGCAGCGCGTTAGTGATATCTCTGATGTTGGTAACGCTTTCCACCAGGTGGGCCGTCAGCCTGTTTGCTGTACTCCATCCAGCTATAAAAAAAAAGTTATGCGCTTACCAACACATTTTGCGATTCATTTTTATATATAAGATTAGCTTCTACCCGCTACTTTGTTTGCGTGGAAAGGAAGGTAAAAAGCACCCGCGATTTTGAAACATTCTTCATTGGCGCTCCGCTCCTATTGCTCTTAGCGTGATGGTTTATAGCCTGTAACCTTCCTCAATAAATGGGCTATCTAACACTGAAAAAAAAATCAAATCATACCAGTAGTTCCTGAGATTAGCGCGTTCCAGCAAACAAACAAAGAAACAAACTTATCTGCTTTATATACTATATATATAAGATAAAACTCTCTCACTTACACCACACCCTGTCAAGTTATTCGCTCCTATTATGTTACGTTGCAGAGAAATGACTTTTAGTCTGTTATAAGCTGTTTAAGTAATTAAAGCTTTTTAACTATCCCACGGGAACTATTTAATTTTTCATAATCAAAAGTATCCTATATGTTGACTAGGGATATAAGCTATCACCATACAAAATTTCATGTAGATCGGTTCAGTCGTTTCGGAGATTAGCCGGTACAAACAGACAGACAAACAGAGAAACAAGAAATTCTAAAAAAATCTAAATTAGTTCTATCTTACTTCTTACATCCCCCTGACTCGGTTTTTAGCATTTTTTTTTAATTGTACAGAAATTCGATCTCTACAATTTTATTATAACTATAGATGATACAATCGACCATTTCCTTAACTGAATATTAATGTTATATTTTTGTTCTGTGGTTAGCTGTTTTGTATACAGTAGTTGTCTATAGTTTACAATAATTGTGATACAATATTTATCCTTTATAATGCATTGATTGTGTACAGATTATAATTCAAAATCTATCAGTTGTATATAGACGGTATTCACTACATTTTGTTTTCATGTTGGCAGACGCGCTGGATTTGTACTGTGTTCGGTTTGTTTTATTACATGTAAAACTTTAAGAATAATGTTTAATACAATATCTTGTATAAAATATTATCTGGAATTTCCAAACAGTAATTTATTAAATTATTGTCATTCATAACACTTTAATTAAAATAGTTTATCAATGACTTCAATCCGCTATCGGTTGTGCCAATATGCAAGTTTCTTAAAAAACTGTTAAATTGTTAGAGGGATGGCGAGGTGTTCTAAAACGACGACTGTTAAAATCAATGTAAAATATGTGTAAGAACCGTTAAGTTCTCTGATCATAAAGTATTGTGACCAGTTGCTGCTCGTTTACTACTATAAACCCTTCTGAGTTGTTGCAAGTATTACATATTATAATCGGTAGATGGCTTTATAGCAGACATTGTAAAAATATTGAGTACCGATCTAAGCAGCAATTCTCTTGTACAGTACCTTATAATTTGCGGTAATGGCATGGAATATTATGGCCGTAGATATCCGATTAGATCGTGAAATAACGGTTCAAGTTACCGTTCGATAGAACTCAGACAATGCACGGCTGCGGTTTTTTGCGGGTACCGAAATGTCGAAACACTTCAATCACTGTAACCCAGTTAAGCAAAGATTACGTGGATTTTTTTACGTTATACGATACGATTGAAATAAGTTCCGAAGATTTTTGAAAGGTTTCTCAACCCTTTTCCGATACCTTACTACTGTGCTTGTCAGCGTAGTGATGTATGGATTTGTAAATTTGTAAATGTGGATTCCGAAGTTCATGTAAAAAGGTCCGAGGTGGATGTTTTTCCGAAGTTTAAAGTTTTAAATTTGAAATCCAACCACTTAATACCCTATATTAATTAAATCATCATACAACCAGACCCACCGGTTCGCACCACTGTTACATGGTGCATGGTGGACATGCCACTTATAAGGATGAAGGGTTTTGCTTCCGATTTCCTCGTCCGCATCGTCTTGAAGTGTAACTTGCCGGAGAGTATATTTCTACACATTCACACTATCCGAAACACGTATGTAAAGTTTTTATACTTTATTATTGCCATGCAAGAAGAATACTATCTTTTTCCATACTGTTACTGTCCATTATTTTACCTTAACATAACAATTGGTAGCAAGTTGTTATTACCTATATCGAGTTCAAATCAAATAACCAATAATAGGAAAAATGTATAATCCTTACAGGAACGGCGAGAAGTACAATTTCTTGCGGCCAGGCGGCCTGCAGTAAGAGGCGACAAAACAACCCATAGTCAGGTGATAGGGTATTTGCCCATCTGAATGGCTACTAACTCTGGTCTAGAGCAGTGTATATGTAACCGCAGTATGTACCGCGACACACTAGTGTGCCGTGGTCATTAATTAATGTGTGTCGGAAAAATAAGGCTATACTACAATTTAAACTTTAGGTTTGTTGATTAAATAATGAAAAAATATTGTTTTATCACAATCAATTCAGGTTAATATGATTAATGTTGCGTAGGGTGTAAATTATTTGCAATGTTGGAATATAAGTAAATATTATTTATGTAACACGAAAACGAGTTTTGTAAATTCAGCAACATAATGTCACATAGCAACGTGTCAGTTGTATAACGTTCACGGTTGATGACTTTAAAGTTGTTTATATCCTCAGATGACATAGAACTATAGACGGAGCCTACGCAAACAAAACGTGAAACGAAGTGAAGCATTTTTAAACACTTGTATACGCAAACTTGTGTTACGTCCGGGGCTTTTTGTGGGGGCACGTGGTGGCAGGTGGCAGTCCCCTTAAAGGAAATTTCAAAAACATCGAAAAATTGTTTTAAAACTGAAAAAAAATAATTTAAAAAAATAAACAGTGTTGGTAATCTTTACAACTAATTTTGAATATTTTTAATAGGTCAAAATTATCCAAATACACAATCTAGTCTATCTTTCCTGAACACATACCGCTTCGCCTTATATGAAATGTGCAATGATCTTCACAAGCTAAGTGAGCTGAATCGCAAAATCGTGATATAAGCCTAATGAGTGCTAATCAGAACATTGAAAATGGGGGGGGTGTACAAAAATTACAACATTCGAGAATTAGCGTGCCCTCAAAAAAGAGTCACAAAAAAAGGCCTGTTTACCTCTGTGTAGTTGATAGTATTGTATCCAATGAACGCTATTCCACTTTATTAGTACTAAGACGATTATTATTACTGAGTTTTCGTAACGAATTATCGATACGCATCCTCTAGCGGACTTCACTTTAAGAGTCCGAGACTCCGTCTTCTATTAATTATTTAAGTTTAATATCCAAGTGAATATAACACCAAAAGAATAAAATAAACTGTATAAATTTATGTGAAGGTACTAATATTTATTTTGTTATACTTAGCGAAGTGAAACAGTGCAAAAATATAAAATACGAGTATCACTATCACTACATAGTATAAAACAAAGTCGCCTTTTCTGTCCCTATATCCCTATATCCCTATGTGCGCTTAAATCTTTAAAACTACCCAACGAATTTTGATGTGTTTTTTTCCAATAGATAGAGTGATTCAAGAGGAAGGTTTATATGTATAATACATGCATCATATACTAAGGCAACATTGCTAATTTTAGAGGTTTCTATGTAGTGATGCCCGTGCGAAGCCGGGGCGGGTCGCTAGTTATATATATACTGAAGTATTAATACTTCAAAACTTGTTATATAACTTTAAGAAACGAACGAAGTTTTATTTTATACCTACATTACCTAATTTGTTTGTAAGTTTTAATTAAAACGAGCAGACATTGCTCGTTTCAATTATACAAAATTTATATTGAAGGTAATTTTTTGTCATGTAAACAGGCAATGTAATAATGTTCTTTTGGGACAAAAAATAATCAACACGAGCAATATCGATGGAAACAATTGTATGGGTACAAGACGAAAAGCAAAAACACTGTTTCATTAATTAAATACAAAACTCCTAATTAAGTTGCCCAAAATGAAACTTAACTAGGAAAATTAATTACATTTATTTTGTTATTATTAAGTCAATAGATATTTTCTTAGACCACGACCTTAGATTCTCTAAAGTACACATGCAATTATAGCAGCTGTCGCCGCCAGTCAGAGCCGACTCGTAACTGTTGTTCAAAAATACTTGCAAATTTATTTTAAAAAGTCTTAATCGATATTAAAAGTTGGAATGGATATTAATATCCGTATTGTATTTGATTAAGTAACCCGAGGCCGGCAACGCGTTGTCAACGCTCCCAATGGTGCAAAAGACCGTAGACAGCGGTGACTACTTTCCATCAGGTGGACTGGTTTTAGCAGTAAAAAACCCTCGATAAGGCCACTTGTTGGATAGGCACGAACACAATGAAATCTTTTACAAATCAGAAGATTCCGTGACAAACAACATAAACAACTTTTTATGACTTTCTTAACATTATACTAATTTATTCACAGAACCATAGTGTCCTCGGTAACAAGGTTAGATAATAAACAAAGTAGATTTTTAGGTAAATAGATTGAATTTTTGTATGGCATTTTGCATAATTTAGATAAACGATCTTATGACCATTTGATTATTTAAATTTAGCAGTATCTAATTTATAGACCTTAAGCCACGTGCAGAAGGTTTGCCGATGACTACTTACTGTTATTGTATATACTTATGTAACGTATCCCTACTTATTATAATATAATAATATTTTAAATATAATGTAAGTTTTTTTGTTACGCTGTCACGCGAAAACTACTCAACCGATCATCATGAAACTTTGTACACATATTCTTGGAGGTATTGAAAGTAACATAGGATACTTTTTATGAAAAAAATCCACGCAGACGAAGTCGCGGGCAGAAGCTAGTATAATATTATAATGTCAGCCCATAAATGTCCCACTGCTGGGCTCGGGTCTCCCATTATAGCGCAACGGACAGTATACCCGCCACGCTTGTCCAAGGCGGCTTGGCAGGTTTGACACATCGGTTATCTCGATGTGCAGGTTGCATCACGATGTTTTCCTTCACCGTTTTTAGCACGTGGTAATTGTAACAATATGCACATTAGATCAGAAAACTGACTAAGCGGTGCATGCGTTTCGGTCAGGATCGAACCCGCGCCCTTCGATTTAGGGGCGCGTGTGCCAACCATTACGCTACCACAACTTCCTAGTATACAATAATAAATTTATTGCAACAACTATTTATATAACCTTTTTTTTCAACCCTACTGATCATCGACGCGTGACATCATGACGCTATCGGCAGACCTTCTACGCACGGGTAGTAGATATATTTTATGTTAGTCCAAGATCCCAGACTTACGTGATTTTAGAAAAGATGAAATTAATTAAACTTAGAAAGGAATGGACAGTAGCTAAGCTAAAAAGCGGGACCGTTTTACAGGTAACAGGTATCAAAGGTGAAAAGAAACCATGCTAAATTACGTCAATGTAGCAAGGCTAGTTTTTACGTATATTATATATGATATTGTTATAAACAAAGATATACATATGCCAGACACTTTAAAAAAGTGGGAACTTAAGTCATTTTAGGAAGGCTGAATATTATATGTATTATCAAATATAATATTTTAAGATATTTCCCAATGAGCCAGACAAATCTGACGGGCCAAACATCTTGCCAGACTCGTTAACAGTTCCGCTGAGTAAGGAAGCGCGAGAGCATTATTCAAGTCATTCGTCTTTCCTAAAATCATATATATCGGGGGTGACTGGGATCTCTCTTAGACTCTGTCTTTCTGTACCTACTACTCGGTATTGACCGTTTTACGTAGATGTGGCAATGGGGTTAATGCGTTATTTGTTGCGATTTTGTTATTAATTATTGATGACGATAAATATTAATAGATAATATATTTATATACACGAATGTAACTATTCGTTAACGGCGTCATTTTTAACACTATAAATAAAACACATTTAGCCACAGTCAATAACTTTAACCCCAGATGGAACCCAAACATACGAGACAAGCACATTATTTTCCGGAAAATTAATAGTGTATTGTTACGACCTAGAAGCCGACAAAAACGAATTCATACCTGCATACCTGTAGAAAACACATTTTATTACCTTTCGGCATTTGGACGTCTTTTGTTTACTTATTTATTGGCATGCGTTTACTAATTATTCTAGACAAGAGTCCATGGTGTTATGGGTAATATACAACGGACTACCTACCCTGGGGCCGATCCCTGATACGCAGACCATAGTAAATAACAAAAAAATATTTTTCCGAAATTTACCGTGCCAAGAATCGAACCCGGAACCGCTACGTTGCACTAAGGTAGGCCGGCAAAGGTTTAGTCCGCTCAAACACAGAGACCGTCAATTATAGATAATAATTAAGTGTAAGTATATAAATACCATAGTTTGGTAGGGTACTCTTCAGAGGGTATGTTATGGTATACCTGCCAAGCTTACCCGTGTGTCTAAGTTAGCTTGGTGGGTTTCACAAATATTAAAACCTTCAACTCCATTACTTTATAATTACAACGATGTGCACAATAAACTTGAAATCTTTTGTCAATGCAGCATTCTCTTTCAAAATCATATGAATGGGTTACAGTGGCCTCATCCACTGAGTTACTGTGACTAGTCTAAGAAGAATATTTAATAACAATAAATGTTAATTAATTTATTACAGCAGTATTCTTTTAATGGTTCAATGGTAGGTGTTGGAGAAGATTGTTTTTAAATTATATTGTCTTATATATATAAGGATTAAGTTACAAGTCAGATCAAAATCTTATTAGTGTGCAGAATACGTATATCCTGTATTAATTTGTTTCTAATTTCTTGAATAAATCTTAAAATTATAAACAAAATATTTTGTTTATGATAGAGTAACCAATTTTTCATAGTAAAATAACCTAAGATATACAATCGGCAAAACCCCAGAAAAACACTGCCTAAAACCGACTGTTTTACACCGAACACAGTGAATACTGACGCGAACGTTCCCGAGAGCGCTGTCTGCACAGCGTACCGTCTTCGACAACACTGAGGCTTTACGAGCTTCTGAGTTCAAACAACTCGTTGATATTTGTAATCTATGATAAACGATAATGGACTACTGCGAGAATGCCATGTCTTATCGGCAACTTCGACAGTTTGTCATCCTAGTTTTGTATGTTTTGGTTTCGTAATTTTAAATTTTGAATGACCTCTGTGAATATTTTAGCTGGAATCTATATTTATAAAAGAAAATCGTGTTAGTTACAGTATTTATAAGTCAAGAACGGCTGTACCGATTTGGCTGAAGCTTTATGAGGAGGTAACTTAGAACCAGGTAACGGACATAGGATACTTTTTATTCAGTTGAAACCGGTATGTGGCGCTGAAATCGGGTTCTAGAATCCTCCTATTCAGCTAGACCGATTATGGTGATTTTGTTCTTGTGTCTTTGACGGTTCTCGGATGGTTTATATCCACAATTAGAACCGGTAGGTGGCGCTGAAACCGGGTCCTAGATTTTTATTTTTTCAGAGCAAGACAACGTCTGCCGGGGCAGCTAGTAAATAATAATAACGACAATCACCATATGTCTTAGACCATTCAAGCACTAAGCCATATGTAGATAAGATTATGAATGTGTGTTTATTTGTTTGTGGTGTTTTCATACCCTAACTACGCAAGAGATAGAAAAGGACATTGGGTACCTTATACCCTTAGATTATATAAACATGTTATAACTTAATGCTTATATGCAAAAAAAGTACTGTTCTCGAGATATAGACGAATATAGCCGAAAGTATGGCGCTCCCGTCGCGTTCATTTGCCCCACCGGTGCTATTCACTATAAATATATCGTCAAGGCAACGATAATGACAATCAATGTGTTGCTCTCATGGTTAGTTCCACCTTGGCTAGATGGCGTTACGGGTATTTACCTACTTCTAATTACAAATTTAATTTGACATTTCTGAAATTTCAAACATGCCCATCTCATGACATAAAAAGAAATACATACCCTTTTAACCGACTTCCAAATGGAGGAGGTTCTCAATTTGATCGCTTTTTTATGTATGTACACCGATACACACTCTGAGATTTATGATTTGATTTACATGATTTTTTTAGTTCGATGCGAAATAGTTGCCATTTGGTCCCCTAAAAATTTAATATAGTTTGGCCCAGTAGTTTTCATTTTATGAACATTTTTTATGATCTTTTTTCCGTTCCCGTTTCTTGGGACCTATATTTTTTAAGGCACGCGGCACCTTTCTTAGGTGTCTACCCATAGCTTGACACTAAAAACTAAAAAGTAACAAATAAATAAAAAACTTCGTTTAAAAAAACCGACTTCATAAACCAAAAAGTATAAAATAACTTATTTCTAAAGCTATTTTTAATTATAATATCTTATTTTTAATATATATTATCTAAAACATCTTGAACTTTTCATCCCGGGAGATATGATGATAGTTTGCGATATAAAATGAAGCTAATTTTCCGGGGGCAAATACATAAATATGTAATACAATGTAACCTGTATTAACGCCTACTCTTTAAACAAGAGGTACGGCACTAGAGTTTGACCCGCGGCGCAGCTGTGGGTAAGCTCTCGTATGTATTATAATTCTGAAAACGCTCCTAAATGCTAAATCTCTAGACGGCAGTACAAGTATATATTATTATCTTACATCAGTGAGTGTAATTAAATTGTACCCACACCTATATTTTATTTGACAGTTTAAGTATTTTAAAAAGTTTCTATAAAATTTTGTATGTTTTATAATGTATTGTATAATGTATATAATTTATACAGGAATTAAGTATGACAGCATACTTATGTGTAGTGTGATTTGTAGATACTTCATCCATTTTCACGCAATGTGAATAGCATAAATAATTTATTAAAACAAATTGAAATATCACAACAAGGCTTGTTATGGTAGTGATTTTATAGTAAATTTATTATGTGAGATTTTTAATGGTTGTCAGAAGAGAGAGAAGTGGATTTAAAGTAAATTTAAAAAGTCAAAAATTCATTTTGTTTTAGAGCCGAAGAAGTCATACTTGTTGTTTAAAATGTAGCTTAACATCTCCTATAAATGGATTCTAGCTGGGTCAGCGACTAATTCGGCCAGGTCTCTTTAAAAAGTTAGGTTCTAAAAAATGCTTGCTGGACAAAGAAACAAAGAAGAAAAAAGCGTGAAGTCGTACCTTGGCATACATGCACCAAACACATTATTATTATAATATTGTATCTCTTTAAAGAACACAGGCCATAATAATGCCCGGGCTTTTGGAGGGCTTGCGTAGGGCCATGGGGAGGTCAACACGTAGAGGCCCCTTGACAAATTTAATCTAAATGTGGAGTGACACTGACCGGCGACTGTCCCTGTCTACACCATATAATAATGCAGCCAAAGAAAAGCCCCGGCCAGTGTAGAATTATTATGGGAAATGAGAACAGAAAGTACCGGGTTATTAGGGTGCGTCTTCCCATCGGCAATGTTTAGGGAACATGGAAAAATAGGCAGACGGTGTCTCGCCACTCACTGCATGGGACCCAAAAAATGCCATAGAAGTCCGGAGCAACATGGGTGTGAGTGGCTAAGGGGTGTAGAGAGGTAGGCTACAGATTCACCGAAGCTATTTCTGTCATGATGCCATTTATCACTTCCACCCCTGGAGCTTGAGTCTTAGCTCTAACGATCTCCACTCCATACCGGCTGGCTAAGATTATTATTTTTATGTCTTTCAAGACCACGTGCCATAAAAATGAACCGGACTTTTGAATGGCTTGCGTGGGGTCATGGCAAAGCCCACGCGTAGCAGCCCCTTGACATTATTATTACTATAAGTCAGTCTCATACATTTTAATTATATTCTTTTAGCGCTAATGCCACTTGTCTAGGGGGGGCAGAACATCGAGGATGGTGTCGAAAGCCATTCCCCAGCTTATCAAAAAATGGAGGAACATCCAGCGATAATTTACTTGGGCTTATCTCTTCCACCGGGACCAAGCGGAGGTGGCATAGCTAGACACACAAAAACACATCATTTGTTACCCAAACAGAACTATCCAATCACCTTAAAATAGTACCGGACCAACGAAGTCGACACTCATACAAATTCATGCAATATCTCAAGACATAAAAGGGTTCTAGGAGTTCCTTATGCGATCTTTGTTTGTGACTTCACACATCCACCGCTGCATAAATATCTTCTCTTTGACGTTATTGTACAACTAAATAAAATATTTGCACAATACTTAAGTTAGCAACTATATAAGAAATCTCAAGTTATTCTCGTTAAACAAACATTAAGTACAAGCGGTGCCAGGACTGCCTTGTTGGGTTTGCTTATTAGCAGCTTTGCGGGTTGACAAGTTTGAATAACCTACACAAAACAAACACTAACCTATTCACTGCTTCGCATACCAACTTTCTAAAACATGACTATCAAATACCTCAACTGATAAGAAGTTCATAAATCGCTAAGCTTAGAGTACAAAGTTTACTTGAAAGGAATATTATACGAAAATTTTCTAGCTATGATAGCTCTTTAACACACTTAATACCTACTCTATTCTGATTTTGGCATCCTGTAGAAGCCCCTAAATCTGTGTATCTAATGTAATATCCTTATTAGAGACATGAGGTTATACTGTAGTGTTAGGAGAAAGAGGCGGAATACGTTTGCGTTTTTTTGGTAACCAGACCACCAATTTTAATAAATTACTAAAGAAAATATTAATCACTTAATTTTAATTCCTGTAAGTTACAGGTGAATGTTTATTGGTTTGTAGGTATCTTTTAAATGACGTTAAATTTTCATATTTTGTGTGTTTAATTATATTTACATTATCAATACATAAACAACCCTTCGATATGTCCATTCATGTCCAGACTTTCGGCGTTCCCCAGTGAGAAATGCCACCCATCATATCCATAGGCAATGGTAACCGCTTTCCATCAATTGGGCCGTCCGCCTGTTTGCTGAACTCATGCAATAAAAAAATGGATAGAATTAGAAATGAGGATATCCGTAAGAGAACCAGCGGAGCAGATGGATGAGGAATACCGGAATGAATGGCGCTAACTTGGAAAGGCGAACGTCCAGTAGTAGACTGTGATTGGGTGACGGCGACTCTTATTTTAATGACTTATTAAACTAAAATATTATGAAGTGATATAATAAAAATTTAGCTATTTTACTTTCCCTGTAAACCCTTAAGACTATAAGCAAAATACTGGTCATAGGTCATACTCTTTTATCGATACGTAAGGTACCCAGAAGGCTGGGTACGTTACTACGTTGGATAGTTATATAAATCCGTTATCCAAGGTAGTCACCAGTTTCCTCCGGCCGCAGATGAGGCTGATGACCCGCCACTTACCAGGGCCTGCAGAATGGCGACCCTATCTATCTGTGGCTCTGGCATAAATATATCCCTGACTCGGATGGCAATAACTCTTCCTCGAGGGATGCTAACGCCACCTCAACATGGTGAATCCCAGACTCCCGCTGCAACGTCTTGTCCTCAATCAGATTTCCCCTCGATAATACAAAGCTAGACACGAGCCTTATAATCTATCGATGAGTCTATGAGTTGTATTGATAGCTCTTTGTAGAGATATAATCAATGATCAATGATGAAATCAATATATTAACATCGATAAAGAACAGCCTTGAACCAAATTTTGAAATGAGAAGCCGTTATCTAAATACTATATATAGTTAAAAAAATCCTCTTCCGCTTGTGCCACGATGATGTAACCGAGCGGGGAGCCCGTCATTGACTCTGTTTACCGTTAAACCAGGTTGATCGACCGACTCTATTCCACTACACATAAAAACCTACAGCTACTATCGATTTTCGAACGCAATCGAGAATTGGTTGGTGAAAATCGATTTAAATTTTTATTCTTATTTCGAAATCTAAATGGTATCGGCCTCGTCGCTAAAATCTTGCGTATTGTATTATGAATACTTTTGTCCATTACCAGATGGTAGTAGATTTCACACATCGGTCATGTGGGTCTCATAGCCTATCTATAAGAGAGTACAGTACTATAACCTTCCACCTGTCTTCCCAGACCCAGATGGCCAAGTCAATGCAAGCGATGTGCGTTAGAAGCAGAGAGGGACACATCATGACTTTGAAAGCAAATGACTCCCCCACATATTGTCTCGTCTTACTGACCGTTCATTTGTCTTACTCTCGGTTATGTTTGACATAAATTCCATATAAGTAATGTCAAAAATCAACCGATAGTAAGGCAAGTGAAGGAATAGTAAGATACAAAAACAGGCCATTAAACAAAAAGTTACCAAAAACCTCACGTAGAGATCTTAAATGTTTGTGTAGTCCGACTACATATTATGTTCCTAATATAAATGTTGCGTTTTTACTAAGAGGGCTACAAAACCGTAAAATGTAATGTTTTATCTTAAAAATATTATTCAATACTTTCAGCAAAAATAAAACACCGAAGAAAATGCTAAAATATTACTTCGAACCAATAGTAGCCCGCCAGCCATGTTGCATTCCCTTGCGTAGAATAGGGATGACATTTATAGCATTATTTATGTCTATTATATAATTGCAGGACACCGCACAGGTTTAGCCACATTACAGCAAAATGATACCTTTAATAAGGCCTTCATTGACAGGTAAAACAAGAACAACGCGAATGGTGTATTATTACTAACATAGTTGAGTAGATCATATTTTTAGGGATGCCGTCGTGCAAATGTCATTTTTTTACCTAGATTGCAGTGGTCATACTTGTGCAGATAGAAAAAAGGTATAAGAATAAAGCCCAGAGCACACTACTTATTTTGTCAGCGAGATTTCTTTTCACCACCAAGTACAAAAAGAATTGTATCCTTGTCAAAAACGAAACTCTTTACTTAGCATAACATCTGAAAAAAATGTCCATGTTTAAAAAAAAAAAAATATTTTGTTATTGCAGGAATTCAACAAACAAGCAGACCAAATGTGCTACAATTGCGCTGCTGCTCTATTAAGGGAGACTGGAACCTGGTCACTAATGCCGGAACACAACTCAAGGTTGTTGTGGTGACCTACTCTAGACCAGGGGTGGTGGCCGTCCAGTCGGACAAATACCCTACCACCTGGCGGTGGGTTGTTTCGTCGCCTCTCACGACAGGCCACCCGGCCGCAGGAAATTGTATTCTTTCTCCGTTCCTGCACGGATTAAACCTCCACTTTGACCCCGCAATATCCGTAAGATATTTAACTTTATAGAAATGCTCGCATCATGTAATTCCGCGTGGGATTTAAATTCGGGCGTGTGATTTTTCCCTGCAAAATCTGCTATACATACATACCTTGTACTAACAGTGGTATTCTGTTTAATTTGTGAAATGGCAAACGTTTAGTATCTGTCTGTATATTGTATCGATTAAAATATTTTTTTAAAGTATATATTTATCTTAAAAAGTTTAGGATATATTAAAATATCAGAATTTATGTACCAAGTACGTCGCCAGATTTGCTAAGAATATCCAGCGGTTAGGCCGTCTGTTGTTCTGAAAGATTGTAATTGATTGTAATTTCGTGCGCAATAGAATGTTATCAAATCTAATCTACCTTGCTGGATCACCTGAAGATTTGATTAGGCCTTTTGAGGGCTCGTTGTAGAGACACATGACCTCAGTACCCGTTTCAACAGCAAAAGGCACAATATACAATCCTCACTGAGGTTTGCTTTATATTTGTTATTGTATATATCACTTACATTTATGACACATATCGATGTCCGGACATTATGACACAATTTACTTGGCGCGTGCTAACTGTTGGCCTTTAAACAATGCTCAGAATTATTATAGTACAAAGAATAAAGCCTTATGTAAGACTTCACCGCAAAGCGCTCTGATATTTTTAAAGTCGATCTATACGTTTTCGTAACCATAAACCCTATAAAACAAATACGACGAGCGGTCCTTTTTTTTTGGCCAGGGAAAATCTGATTGAGGACTAAGCCGCGAAGACTGGGGGGATGTTCGCGACCCGTGTGAGTGTGGGATTCGCCAGATCGGGGGTGGCACTAGCGCGCCCGGTCAGAACTGGAGCCACGCTATTGCCACTCCCCAGTTAGGGATACCCACTAAAACTCCTGGGTGTTCCGTCCTGCACCTAGTGCCAGGGCTACGGGAATTGGCTGCCCGGCTCTGCGACGCCCTGGCAGGCGTGGGCCCCGCTCACTGGGCCTCTTCCGACTCCGGGGGAGCGACTCCCCCGGCCCTACTTGGTCTAATCCATGCGTGGGACGGTTTGTAACGCGCCCCACGGGAAGAGAGATGAGCGCTCGCGGAACACTCGCGCTCTCATCACGACGAGCGATCCATGCTAAGTCCGGTCGGTCACTCGCTTCGATCCGGTAGACACATAAAACAGGCACAATAAGATCAGTTTTCTAAAAACATTAATATTTGACTGATTTGGTGGAACTCTACTATAAAAACATATAGACGAATTCAGAACTTCCTCCTTTTGGAAGTCGGTTAAATACACAGAGAGACGCAGTCTCCCATCAACATCTGTTCACTACTTTTTGACCAGAAATATGCGGATGAATATATTTCATCCTTAATTGCATGGTTACTCAACACGACCTATAGTGAATTCGATAGCCATATTAGTATGCAACACATTTAGTAATAACGAACAACCATGGTCTCCAGTTCAGGGGATTATCCGCCAGCGTACTATTACTGTCAGCAGTATAATGTATGTCGAAATATACAATCGTAGTTCTTCAATAACTAAGACAACTATATGTTGGCTAAGGTATTATAATATATTCAATGCATGATTGCCATGATGCGGATTGATATCAGATGTCTGACGAGTATGTAGCATACATGTCAGATTTCAGCGAGCTCTTTTATATAAATAATAAATATATACATAGAAAATAGATATTAACACCGACTAAGAATGTAGGTACATAACACGATCATATCAGCATATCAAAATTTTTAAAGGGAGTTTATGAACGTGACTTTAATAAAGTAACCAGAATGAAATAAGAAATTTCGCTTCTGAGCGAATTGACTTCATACCCAGACTTACTCTCATATCAATTATTATAATTTCAAAGAAAGCTTTGATCTTTCTTTCTTTTGTCTAAAATTTCATTGACTCGAGCTGATCGCACTAAAACGAACGACGAAAGGCGTTTAAGAGTAAGTAACCTCAGAGCCGTCTTTACTCGGGAGATAGCACCCGGGCCAAGGGACCTAAGGGGCAAAAAGCTGATTGATTTCAATTAAAAAGTAATTAAAGGACCGATTTAGTTTTCAAGATCTGACTCTTAAATATACTACAAGAGGTTCTAGACATCTGCGGGTCGTCAGTTTTGGTTAAATAAAAATATAGAATATTTAATACTTATTTATTCCCACAGGCGGAACGTCACAAAAAACACATTAATCTATAGTAATAGATATTAATTGTTTACATTAGTTTTCGCCGGGAAGAAAGTTCTTTTGTAAAGTCATAATATAAGCCTTGTTTTTCGTTTTGGTTAGTGATGTGACGCGCAACTAGTGCTATGCACATAGTGCCGCCACACAAGCACGATATAGACAGTATATCTTCCTGTCAAATTTTATAAACGTAAACTCACTAGTTTTTAAGAAAAATGACTGTGACATAAAGACAGACAAACGAACATGACGAATACATAAAGCTCCCGATTTTTCCACATGGTTGCGGATTCTTAAAAAGGAACATAAAAATCAATGCATTTTTCTTATTATTGGAGGGCGGGGATACTTCGCACCCTGGCGCCCATAAGATTATGTCAGTCCTGGATACGTTACTTAAAGGTTATACATAATGGTGATTAAGCACAATTGAAATCGTAATATTGTATTCCTAATGGAATATTAGGACCTGTTTAATTTGTGATCTGATCTAATCAAATGCTATGCTAGTAATCCAAATAAGCAGATAGATTAACAACTGTTTTGTCTTTATCTAAAGTGTTATGCTTTTTTAATAATACTCATTAACACATACTAACATATTTTCTTATGAAATTAGTTTAACGCAAGACAACTTAAATACTTTTTAACGATGTTGTACGATGTGACAATGATATAGGGTGGCCGATTTGTACGAAGTGTTGAACTGAGGCCAGATTAAAACAGTGTTACAAGCTACAGAACTCGAATTAAAATGCCGTTGGAATTACTATAGTATTTATTAGATCTATATATACACGTATAACACAGGTACAAATATAACTGGATACAACCAGTAGAAACTGCACGATCAATAACACGCGCAAAGTCCGTCACTATATCGCTTATCGAATATACTACACACGTCTTGTTCGTATCGTAATCGTCACATGAGTGCTCCTCCTTGGGTCATTGCTGCACCGATACAATACGGCTGCCAGTCCGCATAGATCGGATTTCTGATAATCAGTTCGACACCCCTATCTAACGACTGCCATAAAAGATGACAATACAAAATTTAATGTTTTTCTTGATTACAAAAATTAAAAACAAAGTAAAGAAAAGAAGTTCACATGCGGGAAAGGTAATAAATCAGGTGTGCATTTACTTTGTCGGCGTATAATAATAAAGTCTTCCAGATTTTATAAGAACAATGTGATCTATGAACAGACCGCATATCGAGCACGGTACTTCTTTCTCCACAAAGAGATGATGAGATGTATGATAATATCTGGCACAACCTCTTCGTAACTGTGAGCAATTGATCCTGCATGCCTACTCGTTCTGTCTTTTTCAACGTGAAAATAAAAATAAGCACTTTATATTGTTACGACCGACAAAGTCCAATTCACACCTGCAGTTTATTACCTTTCAGTATTTGGACTCCTTTTGTTTACTTTGTGTTCAAAATTTGCAATTAGAAAAACAGCCCATTGTTTATTGTAATCTTTATGATACCGTCATTAGCCAGGTGTGATTCTTGGAAATTCAGTCCACGCGGTCGAGTAGACATATTGTATTTGTAGATTATAAAGCAATGCCCCAACGGAGGGGTGAGGCAGTCAAGCGATAAGCACAAGCGAAGCAAGACATACATTAATATTTATATTATAATATTTGTACCTGTTCTATATATGTTTGTATAGTTCTAATTAATTCTATAGTACTACCAACGGTATTTTAATTCGAATCCTGCAACTCGCAACAATATACTTCGAACAATGCTCCTTTTCGCTTTTCGTCACCTCAACAAAAGAAACTTTCGAAAGAAACTAATTATTAATATGCTTAGCTTACAAATTTAATAGCGAACGCTATTGAAACTCTATCCTACAGCAAATATTTTACTGATCATGTCATCGCCGTATCTGGAGAGCAGTAGGAATCTACACACACTTTAAAAAATAAATAATTCAAATGAAACAGGCACTATTCAGACTAGTTCCAAGTATGTGGCAACTTAAGGAAGGCGATGATAACGGTTCTGTCCACTGTACGCGGCCGCAAGATGGATATCAGATCAGCCGTGACTTGTGAACATTATTTACATACAATGAAATCATTAGGACTGAAGTTAGTATAACGATAGGTTGCACGATTAGATGCATATCTTCATATAGTCTGGCCAACAAAAGTTGACCCTGGAAAATGGCGGCAAATTTAAATAATATATGTATGGCAACATCAACATTATTAGGATTAACCTATTTTGATACTTGGTCGTTACTTAATTATTTAGGTTGTGTATTTTGTGTGTGATAATATTATAAATACTAAAGTTCGTGAAATGTTTTTGTTACTCATTCACGCCAAAAGTACTGAACGGATTTTTATGAAATTTGGAAAACTTGTTATTACTTGTTAGAGAAACAATGGCACATCACTAGAGTTTGTCTACGGATATACTTATGTTAGTCTATTATATGTTTACTGTTCCGGCTTGTCTTCTCGTAATGGCTGCCGTGCTGACATGTAGTAATGTTAAGTGTGTGTGTATTAAATAAACCCATTATGAAAGTACTTCGTTCTTCTTAATTTCCTCTGGCCGCCCCATTCAACCTCTACATTACTAACCCTTATATCTCGAATCTAGAATGACCTACAATAGAATATATACTATCTACTTTTAATTCCGGTATATAGCAGAAAATCAGTAGTCATTACATTTTTTTAAAAATAAACTGCAATATTCGGTAAAAAGTTAGTTTTATCCGCTTTAATCAAAATCAGATTTCATCACGGCCTCCTAGTCTCGACCCGAAAGCCACATACGTACCCACTACCAATGGACACATATTTGCAACATTTCAGGGCCTCCTGGAGTGCAGCAGCAGCCCCAGCCATCAAAGCTGTGTCCGGAAGTTGGGACTCTGCCAAAGTATAAACACAGGCAATTCCACTCACAACGAAACGAAAACGGCCATCTTGTTAGTCAAAAGTGACGTTGACATTCGTATTAGAGTTTCCATGTAAACAGTTTGCAAATAATTCCAGGTTCAACTTTCGATGCTCGTGCCTACCCTGCAAGGGACCTGGCGTGAAGTTATGTATCTATGTATGTATGTAACTTTCGATAGCCAGACTATATCTAAGTAATTAATGTTTGAGCTATCATAGCAAATTTGCTACAGGCAAAAATCGAACCCATAATGCTCTTTCGAACATCTCTCCGTATGTTGGTTATGCTCGGGCTTCATCTGGAATAATGTTCTAGTTATTGAGTATGGCCAAATGCGTCTTATTTACTCAGGTGAAATATCGTAGTTGCGGACACCTAAGATTTTCAAAAAATGAAATCAAAAGTACTTCAACAAATCCAACTTTATTTATTAATTAGCGGGAACTTACTTTTTGGCGAGAACTGAAAGAAGATCTTATGCTGTGCAGTTTTTTTTTCTAAAAATGTGTAAAATTACTCTAAAATGAACAATAGTTGTAGGATATGGATCGTTTTATGTGTTTTGTGAGATATGTGAAGTGTATAGTCAAATGTGGCCTTCTGAGTTGTTACAAGAAGTCCGTTGGAGTGCACTAGCTGATTTCCTACAGTTCAGTTGTGCTCCACATAGGCATAAGAAAATGAAGAAACTACAAATAAACTAAACTAAGATCTTGCTTAAAGGCGTAGCTGCCAAGCCATAAACTTAAATAAGTAATCAATATAGGGATGGCAATTCTTTCTGAAAAACAGCGATTTGCAATCGATTGTAATCGTATTCTGATGCAGCAATTCACAAAAATAGACGTCTAAAAGATTGATATCTAAAAAAACGTTTTTTTTTCACGTCTGCACTTGTAATGTAAATATAAATTTATTTTAAGGAAAACAAGAAAGATAGCATAATAAACTATTCCTCCTTCGAATTCCTTGAATAAAAAAGGTTTTGGAGTGATAGCTTTTTATGGGACGGTGAACCGCTTCGTTATGTAACGCGTTACAGCGCCAGTCTGTCTAGCTTCCCTTTCTCTCACGCAAATTATCACTTCTGCTGGGCACCCCAGGACGTACACATTATTTAAGCATTAGATTTTTTTACAATATCAGCTGTTAAGATTATGGAGAATGGAGTAGTTTCATCAACCAAACCAACGGGGTAATTGGTATTAACTCGTCCTGATGAGCTCCATAGTGACATGCAAGGCAAGCTCTCGTTTGAGTTCATCTTATGATTAATCTAATATCGATTTTCTAGTGTGAAATATCGGTTCACTGAATCAATTCACTCGATTTATATAATCGTTATTTTTTCAGCATGAATAATCAATCATTTGATTAATCGATTTTAAATTTTTCATCCCTATTTTAACATAGGAGCATTTGTTTTTAGACAGATATAATCAGATATTTGAAAATTTATTATTCTATTAAAAGTTTTTATTTTTACCGAACAATCCAAAAGCCAATACGTTAAAAAGAAAGAAATCTTTTCAGTGAATTCAAGTTATTTGGATTACGTAGAGGCAGAAATCTCTACAGTTTGTGGTTTTTTGTAATGTTTATTTGTATCAGAAAATGTATTCTCTGAGATCTCATATTTTGGATTTGGCTCACGCAATTGATGTTCGACGACACCAACTCGTCGAAAAGAAAAGCCGCCGTCGAGCCGGCCTTTCAAGATTTATAAATAACCCTTTTAAAGATATTCCCGAGGAAGCGTTTATAAAAACATTTCGCCTTGGAAAGAAAGCTGTAAAGGGGTTGGTGGCGGAGCTCGATCCACTTCTCCCCAAACCACGTCGAAATGATAGTGTATCTACAGAAACAAAGGTTTGAAAACAACTTCATTTTAAAGAACCTATAATCACATAATATATTTTTATGAAACTAATAAGTAACTTTTGTATACAATTCATATTCATTTTGAATAATATCATCGCGTATCGGTATTTGTTTCAAACTGAACTAGCTCCCAGGCTGTTTTCTCTGGAATGCTAATTGCTCTCTCTTCTATATAATAAATTATTAAAATCTCTCAGATCCTTAGAAAACTTGTTACTAAAAACCCCTCTGCATAGCACTAACTTTTACTACAAATCCTTCACAGTCTCAGCATTTTGTCTTGGGAATTTGCTGCCAATTAATATAAGATACGATAAGTCACTGGCCATTTGTGAACAAGTATTATCTATCATTAAATAGTACAATGTTAGGATGCACCAGCACTGAGGAGTTATTATTTTTATTAGTGTTAACTTTGTATAATTATTTATGTAAGTGTATTGTGTTTCATTATTATGAGAAAGTGAATTGGTGAAGTTAATATAATGTCATATACCACTGTTCTTTTCAAAATTCTTGTCCATCCAATGGTTGTCTCGAAGAAATTACTAATAGCAATAAGGCCACCTATTGAAAATAAATGAAAATTAAAATATGTATTTTAAGAAACACATGTACTATTTGTAGTTGCTGCTGGGACCTTCTTTTTTTAGCAAATTTTACTTGTATCAAAAAACCCCACTCTTCCATAACCTAAAGATTACATTGTATTTAAAAGTAATTTCTAAATATTTACATACTATAGAGAACATAATTAAGAATAATTAATGTAGTTAGTTAATTTTAATTAAGTACTATAGACCTAATATTCATTAATAATAAAAATATAAAACTACATTATTACATTTAAAGAAAAACAAAGAATTACAGTTACTTTACTTAAATATTTTCATTAAGTACAGAACCTAAATAATAATAATAATAATATTCAATAATGGTCTAATAGCAAGCACACCTAGAGGCTCTGGCTTGGTAAATGGGTGAAAGGCCACATACACAAGGCGGTTCTCCTGAGCATGGTACATATTATAAGCAAGTTCCTGCCCTAATGAAAGCCCTAACCACCGGTAGATTGGACTTAGGCCCTGCTGCTGATGGACATCGTTTTTTATATATTTTTTAATATGTATCTTTTTTATGTATACATGTATAAAAAACATAAAAAAGAATAACTAAATATACCTGTGAAGTAATATTTCATAAAAGAGACAGTATTGTAAATATTCATATTAATTCTAACCCAACAATAACTGTTGCAGGTTCTGATAGCACTGGCATTTTATGCCTCAGGCTCATACCAGTCGTTGGTTGGGAAAAGCACCCTCCTTAATGTCTCACAGGTGACTGTATCAAGAGCTGTGAGACAAGTTACGGAGGCACTAAATCAAATATTTGATCAACATGTTAAATGGCCAACCCAGAGTAATGAGAGGAATACCATTAAAACCAAGTAAAAAGTTTTATATAGACCTATCATAATTGTTTTATTGTGCTGAATGATTGGTTAGAGATGTTGTCTTCAGGTTCTACCAAAAGTTTGGAATTCCGGGGGTTCTGGGTTGCATAGATAACACACATGTGGCCATCAAAAGACCGCAAATACATGAAAATAAATATTACAACAGGAAAAGATTTCATTGCCTTAATGTTATGATAGTAAGTAAGTTTGGTTATTGGAAATATATTGTTTTACATACCCAAATATTCCTTGTGAAGTACCTGTGCTGTAGGCCAATTTTAGTAAATTCAAAATTTTTTATTAAAAATAAGTTCCACTAGAGAACCCTTAGCTGCATTTCACCCAGAGTGGCATGAGATTAAGTAGGAAACAAATTTTTAGAGTCACCAACAACTTGAAGGAATAGGGGGAAAAATAAAAATACATTAGATAAACAAGGTTATGTGTTTAGGAATACACTTATTTAAACATTAAAACTATTTTTGAATTTAATAAACAAGTTTTGAATTATTATGCCCTAATGCGCTGAAACCTTGTCAAATTAACATTATCCGTGCAGGAACGGAGAAAGAATACAATTTCCTGCGGCCCGGCGGCCTGTCGTAAGAGGCGACAAAACAACCCACAGCCAGGTGGTAGGGCATTTGCCCGACTGGATGGCTACCACCCCTGGTCTAGAGTATGTCGCCATAACAACCTTGTGTTGTGTTCCGGCATTAGTGACCAGGTTCCAGGCTCCCTAAAGAGAGCAGCAGCGCATTCGTAGCACCTTTGGTGTTGCAAATGTCCATAGGCGATGGTAACCGCTGTCCATCAAGTGGGCCGTCTGCCTGTCTGCTGATCTCCTGCAATAAAAAAAAAAAAAAAACATTCACGTGACGTCATCCGCAACTCGATATGTACGCGTACTCGCCGGCCAGTGATGCTAACGGTACTGAGTGTTCGGCTATAGTTACTGTTCAACTCAGGCGGCGGTCTCGCGTGTTCCATCGTTACGATTTATACGCACATACTCACAAATCACGGACTTTCGCTATAATTTATCACTTTTCACAGTTTTTATCCCACCCCTGTCACCATGTAATGATTTTCATAAATGAAACACCGAGTTCTAGACAACAACTGACTTTAATACGTACTCACGATATCGTATTCAGAACTACCCACAACAGTTACGTCACCAAAATGGCGGCCAGGCGCAATAGCAATTTGCGGCGATAATAGTTTATTGATTTTTATATATCGCGGGCTTCAAGCCAGAGGGGCGTATAAGCAAAAACCAACTATTCAGGAGATACAAAAAACTTAATAAGTTTTTTTCAATGTATTCAATGTCTGTCTATGAAAGTGCTTTCTACTATTAAGACAAAAAACAGAGGTGGTGTATCGATAAAAATATAAATGATAGACGAAATAAAAAGAAAGGGCTTGAAGCCCGCGATATGCAATGCTTTTTTTGCTTTGTCTCCTGGACATGAGGGTTGCAGAAGTAATAAGTATTCTTCCCTAAATCCCCTTCACTGCTTAAAATTCAGTTACCTTAGTGGTCAAGCTCAAGCTTTTGAAGGTCATGCATGTAATTTACACATCAATTTAATTTACAGGTCTGCGACTCGGACTTGAATATAATATCTATGGATGCTAGCAACCCAGGCTCTGCTCATGACTCAAGTGTATGGCAGAGGCATCCATTGAGAGAACAATTAAGTCAACTCATTGATAATGGAGAGCATGGATTTTTATTAGGTATTGAAATTATGTCATTTTTTTCACAAATTATAAAAAATCAGATTACACCTGTGTTTTACTTGTGTAACATACAACAAAACGAAGTAGTCCGTGTCGGAATATTTATTTAAAAGAAGACTTAATAAGCACTACCTATTATGTACACAACCCTGACTCATATTTTCCCACTCTTGCTAGACCCACAGGTTTGATGGAAGAAAACTCTTTTTAGGGTTAAGCCCACCTTTGTACAACACCATTATTTTGTAGTTTTATATGCGACTATTTTGTGTATAATACAGAATAAACAAGTTCGAGGGCCGATGATAATGACACCCAGTCCAGAGCAAGAAAAAAAAACATTGACACTACTAGGAGTTAAATTTGGGACCTCTGAATTAAAGTGAACTAATCAACACTCAAGCCACAGAAGCTGTCACTATTGCATATAATTTAAAAAATATAAATTATTGTTTAAAAAAAAATAATTTTAATTGTTAAAATTAATAATTTTCAGGTGGTAGTAGATATCCTTTAAGACAAACCATGATAACCCCAATCCTCAACACTACAGAGGGAACACCAGAACATAATTTTTATTTAAAACATATGAGTGCACACAAAACAATAAAGGACTGCATTGGAGTGTTGAAAGCACGTTTCAGGTAAAGTCCATAAGAAATCGGTTTCTGCTTGACAAATTGGTCTTGATTGAATTCGTTTCTTTTTACATAATTTTGAATATAATAAGAATAATATAGGAGATTGTTACATGAGAGGTGAACGTGACCTATTTAGGTGTGAGGTAGTTTAGTGCACGAGATTGTTAATCTACTTGTCCAATTTGAAAACCTGTCTGTAAAACTTCGAGTTAAAATTTAGTTCCAATTCATTTTTCCACTTATCTGTTGTGGTTCGTTTTCCACTTGTCCGTTGAAGTTTCACTTCTATGTGTCCCAGCACACCCTTCGTTTTTTTTTTCGTGTACAACAAAGAGTTATTGATTAATTGATTTATATTATACGAAAGTTTAAGACAACATTATATATAAGATTTTATAAATCTATTGAAAGAGCACATAGTGTAATATGGACATTTATTTTATTTACAAATATGGTGGTTTCATTCTTTACCAATTTCCATAAATACAATACTTTAAATTATATAATACTTATAATGTACTAGCCTAATTATGATGATGTAGAAAAATGTCTAAAAATAGGCATAATGTAATATTATACAAGATATTAATAGAATTTCAAACACACACACACCCTCACAAACACACATTCACAATCTCTTAGAAATTTCTTTTAATTTTGTTAAATATAGTAGATGTTATTGTTTTTACATTAAGGAGTGAATACTAACCTCTATAATACAGTGCAAACTAGTTTAGGGGCTAGTGGAACAAAAAAAATACTGTCTAATCAATGTATAATTTTCAAATAAATAATCTAGACCTGCTAAATTTAACCTAGTTCAGAAATATATCATTTGGTTGATAGGTATTTTATGTATTAGTTAATTTTTTTCAGATGTTTGCTTGCGGCGCGTGCATTACATTACAACCCAGTGACAGCGGGAAAGATTGTCAATGCATGTTGCGTTTTGCATAATATTGCAAATGTAACAAAAGCACCTGTGCCCCCACTCACACCTGAGGAAGCTCAAACAGAAGCTCTTCGTGTGCAACAGGCATGTGATTTCTTTCCTTGATTTATTAATTGTATAACAATAAAGTGAGTGACTGTCTGATCCGGCTCGAAGGACCAGAATTGGTTTGGCTAGGGATATAAGACTTTCTGGTTGCGGTGGCGATACCTGCTGCTTTAGATTGATACTTATATTTGTCACTTCATTTAATTTTACTTTGATTGGAACGCAACCGTCGTGTTCACACACACATTCGCGTTTTTTTTGACACTGACAGGTGGAAAGTGCGAGTTGTAGGGACGTGCCTTTGTCGTCGCGGCGCGAATTGATGACATGGTGGAAGGATAGGACCCCATCCTATATCTTACTATTTATTCACTTGCTTTACCATCAGTTGAAGGTTGACATTACTCTTGTATGGAACTTATGAAAAAAAAATAACCGATAGCAAATTAACGGTGGTTCAAATATAGGACAGTTGTCCTATATTTGAACCACCTGGCTGGCTTATGACCAGTTGGTCATAAGCTAAAATACCCATAAATTAACTTACAGATCATAATTTTTTGATGAACACAGAAAAGAGAATAGTTTTACCCAACTTTCCGGACATCATTTTATTCATAGATTCTACTTTAAGGCCTGCAGCACCTCTGGTATCTTTTGCACAGTTGGGCCGTCAGCTTGTGTGCTGTGCATCAGCAATTTTAAAAATAAATCGATTTTCATCAATTATTATTAATTTTAAAAGTTACAATATTTATATTTCAGGATGAACCTGATTTCAGTGCAGAATTAGATAGTGATAATTCACAAGATCAACATATAAATCAGGGTCTGCTTGAAGGTCAGGCACTGCAGCAGTCTCTTGTTGAAAAGCTATGGAGAAATGCAAAAAATATGAATAGGTATATAGTTTTTCTTACCAGGGCTGCCTTAACCATATTGAGAGCTGGGATGCAAATATCATTCTACGCGCCTCTTGTGTACAGTATGAAAGAAAAAAAAATTCTTTTATGTTTTATTTTTAAGGGTTTCGTATTGAATTAATGAAAACGCTTTATTGTTCACCAAACTTAAAAACTAGATATAATAAATGTTGAACAAAAATCGGCCTTGTTGCTTAAAAAGATCTCTTTCAGGCATCCCCCTAAACTGCGGAAAATATTAAAACATGACAGTGGCGGTGTAGACAATAAATAATATAAAACATTCAAAACGTATTAAATAAATAAAAGATTTATTATATACTATATGAAGACAGTACATATCATAATATATATAGAATAAGCAGCACTGAGAGGACCGAAAATAATTAAAAACTATGTTTTTAAAACAGGATACTGACTTAGATTGTCTGTTCCATAAACTGTGAAGGAGTTAACAATGAAGGAAGGTGTGTACAGGTATTCATAGGTTTTTGACAAAAATGGAGTTTAGGAAAGCCTTTTGATTGTCTGTTTATGCTCCCTATGTCCTTACACCTGAGTGCCACACACTCCTGGGTAAAAACAGCTCGGTATCTCACATCTCCAATGTAATATTTATCTACTTTTTTACAGAGTATATGTACTGACTGAATAATGCATGAGCACAAGCCACACTTTATTTGGTTTGGTGACTTAAAAAGAAGATGGGAGAAGCTTTAAAGATGAAGCAGTGGGATTGGATCAGCAGAAATGCAGATTAATTGTGATTTATTTTTGTATACAATAAACAGCTTTCTTTTATATTGTTTATAATATAATTAGTTTTTATAAAAATTATCGCATGCTTATTGATTATCCTCATTAGTGAAAATACACATATACTAAATTTCATCAAAATTTGTTTAGCTGTGTACTATACAGTAAGTAAGTAAGTACTATACAGTTACTTTAGTATAGCGCTTAATATTTATGCAGTTTTTCAAATATTGCTAAGAACCTTTGCCTGCATTAAAATATTTTCATGAGTCAGAAATATCTAAGGATACAATTATTCTGTGACATTTCAGGAAAAATAATCTCCGTAAGCAACTGTACACTTTGAATCAAACAAGCTGCAAGTGTCTGTTTTATTTTCCAGCAATAAAAAAGATAAAAAGCAACTTTTTTTGGCCAAACTATAGGTAGCCTTATCAATAAAGCTTTAAATTTGACCACATTTTTTATGACTAGGCTCATTCGAAATCCCGTAGCGGGTAAAGCTTGCTGGCTCTACGAGTCATACTGCCCAATATTGCCAGAGGCATTGTAGACTAATCAACGTTAACAGTCCTGCATTACTCGGCGAACTGCCAGGCAGATTTATAGCGTCATGGCTTCAGTTACTAGGCCATAAAATATATAAAAATATTTGTCTTATGTCAGCTATCAATTTTTTTCTTTATCTCATTTTTGGGATGTACATCGTTAAAATAAAGCCTACATAATTATGAAATCATTAATTTACAGCAAAGACATCGTGAAGTAAAACCATCGATGTCTAGGTTAATTTTATAGTAGAAACTGGGAGTCTGTACTTCTCATTGTAGTACTATATGATAGATGAACTTATCTTTGATTAAATAGTAGTATAATTCTGAAGAAACAGCATTATAAATGAAATAACGAACGAATTTATTTAAATTGGTTCATATACATATAACACATATTTAGTAACTGAGTAATTAAGGTGAAGTGAAATCTCTACCGAGACTATATAGGCTATATAAGAAGCTATATGACAAGAGCTATGAATGTCAAAGAGGCAAGTGAGGTGTGTAAGAATAAGCTTGATTGGCGCTCTGTTGTTCGTGGCAACCCTGCAAGGGACCTGGCGTGAAGTTATGCATGTATGTATGTATGAAGCTATGATAATAGATGATGGTACTAGTTTTTTTTTTTATAAGAAATTAATTCCATAATTTACAATGTCATTGAAAAGTT
Source organism: Dendrolimus punctatus (assembly GCA_012273795.1). Lineage (NCBI taxonomy): Eukaryota > Metazoa > Arthropoda > Insecta > Lepidoptera > Lasiocampidae > Dendrolimus > Dendrolimus punctatus. The sequence goes on along the minus strand of CM022529.1, from coordinate 5,173,194 downwards.
TGTAGTCTATTTTATGTGATCTTGAAAATTCATAATATAAACTACTTAAATTAGGCTTGAGGCATATTTATGGTAAAAGTTATTAATAACAGATATTCACAGACAACAGATAACATTTGATATTTCTAGAACAGAATACCTGTTCTACAAATGACAGGCACATAACAAATATAAACAAACATTAGCTACCTAACCGTTCTGTTAATTATTCTTTTTCTCTCGTTCTATCTAAAAAAGCTAAAAAGAGATGTACCTATTATTCACGACACTGTCTCTGTATACAGTAACAGAATGTAAAGCATTTAAGATGCGCATATATTACGGGACGCGTCTGGAAACAAAGTGCACGCCTAGAATTGGACGCACCTTTGGTGCTGCGAACTTTCTTTAGAGAAACATGCTATGTGAACTCTTAATAAGCGCTAGATTGATAAGGAATTGTAAAAAGCGCTGAAAATAAAATAATAAGACTAGATACTTTCTTGGTTTATTTTTTATAAACACTTGGTTTTTGACGATAATATAACAATACACGTCGATATTTCAATGAAGAGTTACATAATTAAAAATAAAATGCGTGTACTAGTGTACACACGTAAGAAGTGAAACTTCTTTATGACCTTATTATATTATACGAAAAATGATCTACTATATGTAACTTGGTACAGAAATTGGTAATTAGATAAAGTTTAAACAAAAGGCTTTTATTATCATAAACATGAATACAAACAAGTCTGGTGGTGGGAGTAAGTCCGCTTAAATGATATGCTATCCCTACTCCGCTGGAAAAAGTACTCTTTGTTTGAATCGACCGTGGTAAGGGCAAGAAAAAGATGGCGCGTAACGGAACAATGTGATGCGTAACCGAAAAATGTGACGGTAATTTTTATCCAACGCTGATAACGAAGTTTCATTTCAAAAAGCGCGAAATAAAGTGCCAACCGCTGAAAAATAACTTTATGTGTACATAGAGAAAAAAATCTAACACCGAAAGCGCTAAGTTGGCAACAGTACGTATGCACCGCAAGCCGTGTAAAAAAACTTCGTTCCAATAACAAGTAAATAACAAAATGTTATTTATTACAGATAATCAATGCTGTTATTTTTGATAGGAGTAACAGATATTGACCTGTTATAACTCATCTTTATATTCATCTAATGTAGACGTATCAGAATATCGATATATGGTTAATGGTTCCATCCTTACGCGTCTAGTGTCAGTTTATCAGTTAGGTGTCAATGTCAAATTTAATTTCGTTTGCACAAATAATTGTGGACGTAGGCTTTAAATTTCTATAAAGTTCTTCGAAATTGTAAATAAATTGCATAATAAACAAACTTGTTTGAACTCTTAATGTTTTTCACAAGCTTTTAATTCTTTACAACTCAAATTTCCGTACAGATGTGTTGATGTAATGGATCGAAGTCGAACGAAGAACGCATCGGAAGGCATAGCCGTGAGTTCATTTTAAATGCATAAATTAATCATTCACATTGTCTTCTATGTAGTCATAAATCATCGTTTTTTATTTAAGCACGATTACGCCAGACATTGAAATACTTTAAAATATTTTACTGTCAGGATTTATGCTTACGTCAATGCAACACAAAGGCTCCGGTTTCGATTCCTGGTATGGTAAATTTCGAAAAATAAAATTCTCCGTTATTTACTCTGGATGTCTGGAATCGGCCCCAGAGTAGTCTGGCTGTAAATATTACCTGTAACACAAGTAAGCTTCTAGTTTAATTTGGGGATAAACAATATGTGTGTTAGGCTGCCGATTATTATTATTACTGTTCCGTATGATCATGTTGATCTTTACCAAACTATAGCAACTATTAGAAGAATTTACATCGGAAGGTTAGGAAGGGAAGGGAAGGAAGGTACAGTTATATGGCACATTTTGGAACAAAGTTCCTTATCGCGCGTTGTGAAAGGGGGCTACATGAAAAAAATTGTTGTAACGACACTTTTTGCTATAGTTGTAACCCATGCTGCGTACGCGCACGCCGTTTTACTATTATATATCTACTGATTAAGTTTATTATATTTGTTAATAATAAAAAAATATTATTACAACTTAAAAAATAATAATTACAATTCCTTCACTAATTTTAATTTAAAGGAACTTTGTTCCATCCGGGTGTCCCTTAACACCTCTCAAGTGTTTATTTATTATGGACAGATCTGAACTCTTTTAATATAGGTTAGAAGGCTAAGACGGGTGGGAGGTGAAATTGTACTCCCACATGAGCCTTTGTGGATAATTTTGTTTAAACCACCCAAAGTCAATTTTATATCTCAACTAATAAATAAATGTGTCATATAACTATACCATATATTTTTAAAATTATGTTTTGAATTCATTGAAAACTTGGCAGTTTAACTAATTTGATATATAGATTTTATATGGTTGATTCATGAGAGTCTGGGAATGTATCTTATATGATACATTCATACACACAGGTAGGACATTTGCCCGACTGGATGGCTACCACCCCTGGTCTAAAGTATATCATCATAACAACCTTGAGTTGTGTTCCGGCATTAGTGACCAGATTCCAGTCTCCCTTAAGAGAGCTGCTGGGCATTTGTATTACCTTTGGTTTTGCAAATGGCAATGGTAACCACTTTCTATCAAGTGGTCTGTCTGCCTGTCTGCTAAATTCAGGTATTAATTCTTTTTTAATGTTTGTTCAATTAATGATGCATTATCAAAATTCTAATTATTATATACCCCATATTTTATGTAAAAAATTTAAACATTTCTAAAATATTAAATCCTGTCAAGAATTGGGTTTAAATATTTTGCATGGAGGCAATATTTTATTTTGAAAAGTAATACTCTAGTGCAACATAAATATATGGGAGGTGAAATTACGATGATTTGAGTTAAGGGTTATATATTTACGACTTCTTTATAAACATATTATTAAATATTTATAGCCACTTAACTTTTTAAAAATAAAAGATATTTTCTAAAAGAATCAAACATCAAATTTTAAAATCTGCATTTCTATGATGCTGCTGCAAGAGTCATCATAAAAATGAATTCCTTCTATGTAACAGTACTTTAAATAGTTGTTAATTTCTTACAGCCGATGGGAATTACAGCACTCAATGAGATAGCTCTGAGTGACCAGCCAGAATCTCGTTATGAGTGTCCAGTGTGTCTCAACTGGTTGCGGGACCCTGTTATCACAACATGTGGTCATAAATTCTGCAAAAGCTGCATAACTTCTTGGTTACAGTAAGTAATTTACATATTCTATATCTATATTTTAGTTAAGTAGCTTAGCTAAGACCTCCATCTCTCATAGTAGTTTCAAATATAAATGTGCTGGTAAAATCAGATATTTGCAAATCTTTTAAAGGGATTTGGGTTAAAATAGTAAGTTCAAATTATTTGATGAATAAAAAGACTTCTGTTAGTTTGTAGGCCAACCTTTTTGATACATTTTTATTCTGTAAAATTTTACATTAGTGTGACGCCATAATTCTTATACAAGATTATATGAAATTACTTTAATTGAATATTGTAAATTCAGATATTAAATATTTATTGGCATTTAAAAACCCCTCTCTTCACTACACCCATTCGCCATATACTTGTGTTCTAATCAATAAAGAAACACAGGCATGAAGGTTGACCTACAGGTTAAGTTTATAGTAGGTATAGATATAGAATGTGTCACTCACTCATTTAAATGTCTCTTAGAACCTATCACATATTAAATATTTACTGACATTTAAAAACCTCTCTCTTCATTACACCCATTCACCATATACTTGTGACCTAATCAATAATGAAGCACACACATAAAGGTTGACCTACAGGGCAAGTTTATAGTAGGTATAGATACAGAATGTGCCATTCACTCATTTAAATTTCTCTTCGAACCTATCACATATTAAATATTTACTGACATTTTAAAACACCTCTCTTCACTACACTCGTTCACCATATACTTGTGTCCTAATCAATAATGAAGCACACATATAAAGGTTGACCTACAGGGCAAGATTATAGTGGGTATAGATACGGAATGTTTCATTCCCTCATTTAAATGTCTCTCTCTGTCTTAGAACCTAGTAATCTTCAAACCATCACAGTATGTTAAAACTTGAAAGACTTCTAATTATGCACTAATGGACTAATGTATGTATTAATTTTAGGAATAGCGGCCATTGCCCAATAGACAATATTAATCTTAGTATGAAAGTAGATATATTTCCAGACAACTACACAAAAAGAGAAATACAAGAGCAAAGAATGAATTGTCCATTTTCAGCTAAGGGTAAGCTTCACCAATAAAATTCAGATACTTCATCACCATTATCACAATATTAACCTTGATAGTATTTTATGTCACCACTATAAAGTTTGAGAGTTTGGTTTTGTACCAGTTCCACCATTTCACATGATTTTCAACAACATTATAAGTATATTCCCTATTCATTGATCCCGGTTTACGATACGAGGGAAGACTAAAAATCATTAGTAAAGCTAATAAAAAAATATGAGAACAATGAAAGATGAACAGTATAGGGTCAAGTATGTGGTAATACTCATAACTTCTCATCAAGTGTAGGATCTACTTGGCGGGAAAGCTAGTGCACCTCTTCTTATTTTTTACAACTTTGTTCTAGCCTGGATTGTTACATACATAAAATCTTTGAATATGTTTCCTTGTATCTATTAAGCCAAACCCATAAGAATAAATTAGCTGTGTTAATTTTAAAAGTAGCAATTGCACCGGAAGAAAATTTGTACCACAGTTCAAAAAAAATGACATGAAGATGAGCATATCATTTAAACAATTTCATTTGCTAGGTTTTGAAATCAGCAATCTTGTTTTCGTGTTACACATGTAATTTCAATAGGTAATATAATTATGATCTGAACTCTCATGGCATAGGACGTAAACGCTTCCTGAATATAAAAGATGCAAGACTAATCACTTTTTGAGTCTATTTTAAACGCATTTATAGAAGGCGAGTCTCGGTATTTGGGTAATTTATTCTATACCAATGAGATGCGTCCATTTGCCCGATTTCCCGAGATTATGTTTTAAGTATCCCATGTCATTCCTTTGCCGAGTGACATGCATATGCACATCTCTATGCTTGACATGTGTATGAACAACTTCACAATTTCACTAATAAAAGTATTCGTGCATTTTAGGTTGTACAGTGAAAGTAACCCCTCTAGACCTAGATGCGCATATAGCTGTTTGTGAATATAACCAACCAGAGACATCATCGCAACCTGAAATCAAAATCCCTTGCTCATTCCAAGCTGTTGGCTGCAAAGAAACATTTGAAAGCCAAGAGGAAATGAACCAGCATTTAAACAATGATACCCAGACACATATGAGTGTGAGTAATGCTATTGTTGTGACTTTTATGTAATAAATAGTCTTCACTATGAAAATTTATATTTTGTATGGTAATGCACTTGAATATCCTGTATATAGCCTTTGTGATTTATTGTATTGTGCTGTAATATTGGTAACATTGAGCATCATATGAAAACGTTTTATGACCATTTCAATGTTTATCATACTTCATTTAAATGATCTTGTCTGTCTCTAGTACAGTGGATTTGACATGTAAATGTCCTCTTGGATCACTACACCTATACACACAAGCTATTGAAAAAACGAATACCCTAAAAACAAAAAGCAGTTTTTTAGATTTCTTGTCTGTTTGTTCGGGATTCACGTAAAAACCATTAGACCGATTTCGATGCGGTTTTCGCTGATCGACAAGTAGTTCTTAAGCTTAAACTCTACGCTACTTTTCATCAATCCCGCGGGAATTTCTCTGGGAATTATTTAAAATGACCACATTTAAAAAAAATTGAATTCCAATTTTTTTTTTACTTATGGCTAAGAAATTTAATGTTATAATGTGTGTGATGGTTTTATCTCGGTAATCCCGCGGGAATTTTCCTGAGAGCGGTTTGTAGTTGATCGGGTGCGTAAAAATTAGATTATTCCGAAACATTGAACGATAGCTTACATTCTTTTTTAAATGCTGTGGTATTTAGTGGCCCGGGAATTCCGCGTGAATTTCAAGTCAAGCGTGGACGATGTCGCGAGCATATCCTGGTATTCAATTGTTGCATGTTTATGATGAAAAATTTATAGTTGGAAATTTACATGAAATGAAATTTATTTGCATGTGACATGGTACATAAAAATATAGGTCTTAAGTTATACATATATGAGATGAGATATACAATGTGAGAAAACTGCCAAATCTTCACCTTGAATAAATTATGTGGTGGATATAACACCTTTCCTAAACAAGAAAGTATTGAAAGCCATCTGCGAACATCTATGGCCTGATTATATCTCCTATTCATAAGTTTACAATATGTCTACCGAATTTATTTACAGTAAAAAAAATAATTTCAGTACCTAATGAATGTATATTCTGAAATGAAAATCAATAATGACATGTCAAACGCCAGCATAGACGCGAAAGAGCAGGAGGCCATGACGCTTTGGGAGGCGCCAGACAAGGACGGGACACAGACGACGACTGCGCCTATTCATAATACCAGTGCGCTTATAAGGTGATTTATTATCTCAATATTGTAGACAAACACACACAACTGCGTTGGTTTCTTTTTACCTAATTTTGTCTGTGTGACCATTTTTGAAAAAAGTACTTAAACATTGCATAAACAAATATATTACAAACTGCGTATAGAAAAGATTTGTCTATGAGAACCCCAACAGCTTCAATAGTAAGACATAAAAATTGAATAAAAGAGAATTTCTTGCCACTTCTTCTACTCCTTATAAGAGTGATAACATGTTGCGAAGCGATAAACTAGGTATAATATACCTAAACTCAAAGGCTACTTGGACAGTTTTCTGACCTAACGTGCATATTGTTTTACCGCACACTAACAACGGTGAAGGAAAACATCGTGATGAAACCTGCATATTGAGATGAGCGATGTGTCAAACCCGCCGAGCCGCTTTGGACAAGTGTGGCAGCTATACTGTCCGTTCCCTAATAGTGGGAGGCCCCAGCCCAGCAGTGCGAACCTTGCAAGTCATATTTGACCAACTTTCCGGTTTCCGATTGAACTGAAATTTGCACGCATATGTATATCGCGTGACAATACAATAACATGGTACCATGGATTTTTATCCGTGCAGGAACGGAGAAAGAATACAATTTCCTGCGGCCGGGCGGCCTGTCGTAAGAGGCGACAAAACAACCCACAGCCAGGTGGTAGGGCATTTGCCCAACTGGATGGCTACCACCACTGATCTAGAGTATGTCGCCATAACAACCTTGAGTTGTGTTCCGGCATTAGTGACCAGGTTCCAGTCTCCCTTAAGAGAGCAGCAGCGCATTTGTAGGACCTTTGGTGTTGCAAATGTCCATAGGTGATGGTAACCGCTTTCTATCTAGTGGGCCGTCTGCCTGTCTGCTGAACTCAAGCAATAAAAAAAAATAAAAAAAATGGAGCTGATCTGATGATGGAGTCTGAAGGTGGCCATGGGAACTCCTGTACTAAACAAGATAGACCCGTCGTGTTTAGGCTCGTTTTACTTGTCTAGGCTAGCACTCTGCTGCTACATGATATGCAGGATCTCAAAAGCTTTTATTTAAAAACTTTTTTTTAAAAGCTAATATTATCTGTTATTCCAGGGCACTGTATGAACGTGTAGTTGTCCTTGAACAACGTAATAGAGAACAAGACATTGTCATAGCGAATATCTCGAAGCAACTGTCGGCTTTTGCTGTTGCCAAAATGAAACAAAACAATGATATGCTGTTACGCTATTGCATGGGGAACTATGTTTGGAAGATTGACAATTTCAAGGCAAGGCTCGATGCAATGTTGAAGGACCATTATAAAATGTTGTACAGCCCTGGATTCTACACTTCGCCAAATGGTTACAGGTGATTTTCTTATCATTTGTATTGTTACGAGTTTGCGGGACTCGAATTAAAATGCCGTTAGAATTATTATAGAGTTTATTAGAATTATACAAACACGCATAACACAGGTACTAATATAACTCAGTAATGCAGTAGGTCGTAATTCAATAAAACGCGCAAATACCGTCACACCTAGATCTTAGTTGTAGCTCAACTGACCCCCTCTGTCAATCAGGCCATCGTTTTATACTTCACAAATGCAAATGTGCCTGCCCGGCAAGGTCGACATGGTTTCCTATAATAAGCTTGTACTTATAATCCGCAACACATGGCTAATGACGGTCGTAAGCGGCCGTTAACTAGTAAAATAGGACAATAGGCTGTTCTCCACAATCACTAGAAATGTATGCCAATAAATAAGTGAGCAAAAGAAGACGATCATAAAAGAATTACAATTAGTTCAAAGGCCGACAAGTAATAAAATGTGCTTTTGCATATTTGAATGAATGAATGAATGAATATGCTTTATTGTGTTTTAAAGATACAGTTAACAGAAACAAAATTTTACAATACAATAGGCGGTCTTATCGCTATTAGCGATTTCTTCCAGACAACCTTTGGATGGACAAAAAAAAATTGATAAGAACAGGGGTATGTTGCATTATTCTCACTATCGAATCAGTATCTTATAAATATGCATATCTTATAAATACATACACGATATAATATACATACATTAATAAAAATATAAATATTATACTAACACGATATATGTAAATAAAATATTATAAAATACACTTATATAAATAAATATAAGATAAGAAAAATATGTCAATGACTGCTGCATCTTTAATTTGAGCTATTTGAGCTATAATAATCCTTCACGAGTTTATTGAAAATAGGCAGTGATTTGGCTAGCTTTATATTAACAGGCAGCGCGTTCCAAAGACGAACTGCTTGGACTGTGAAGGATTTCCCATAAGAGCTAGTTGTATGCAGAGGAGTTTTAAGTAACAAGTTTTCCGAGGATCTGAGAGACTTTAAGTTACCGGAATAAAGGTAATGAAACTGTTCCTTGAGGTATGCAGGGGTCTGAGGATTAAATAATGTATTATACAGAAGAGACAATATATGAGCATTCCGGCGAAAACGTATTGGAAGCCACTTGAGTTTGGCGCGGAATTCTGAAACGTGATCATATTTACGCAAACCAAATATGAATCGTATGCAAAAGTTTTGAAGTCGCTCAAGTTTATATAGTTGGCTTTCAGTAAGATCAAGATAGCTGACATCGGCGTAATCTAGAATTGGTAGGAGGAGAGATTGTGCAAGTACAATTTTGGTCGCATGAGGAAGGAAATTACGCAGTCTTCTAAGTGCAGCTGCAGATGCAAACATCTTCCTACTAACTTCCTGAATTTGGGGGCTCCAGCAGAGGTGACTATCAATATAAACGCCCAGATTTTTAACTATGGTGCTAAAAGGTATAGGAACTCCTTCGAAGATAATCTGCGGTAGTAAAGGATACCTTATCCTCGAAACCATCCTGGAACTACCCACCAAAATTACCTGTGTTTTTGAAGGATTTACAGTTAGCCCATATGCTTTACTCCAATCAGATATATTACGTAAATCCTGATTAGTGAGATCAATAGCTTCAGCAAGTCTATCGACAGTGGTATGCCTATAAATTTGGAGGTCATCCGCGTAAAGGTGGTAGGAGCATTGAAGTTTTTTGGAAACTGAGTTTATAAACATAGCGAAAAGCAAAGGAGATAAGACGCCACCCTGTGGTACGCCGGCAGAAGTATTACACCAAGCGGAATACGTATCCTCAATGCGAATACGTTGCCGGCGCCCCAACAGGTAACTTCGAAACCACTCAATTACAGATGGAGATATATTAAGTGAGCATAATATGCCAAGCAGAATATCGAAGTCCACGGTGTTGAAAGCATTACTAAAATCTAACAATGTAAGAATAGTTATGTTACCAAGCTAAACGGCAAGGCGGATATCGTCTGTAACTTTAACTAAGGCAGTGGTAGTGCTATGACCGGGTCGAAAACCAGATTGAAGAGGATTTAAAAGGATATTGTTGTTCAGGAAAACACTGATCTGGCTGTGGATTAGGCGTTCGAGGACTTTGGATAGAAAAGGTAGGATGGAAATTGGTCTATATTCGGAAAAGGAGGATGGATTTGGTTTTTTTGGTATCGGAATAATTTGGGCTTCTTTCCAACTATTCGGAAAGATGCTGTTAGAAATGGAATAGTTAAAAATATGAGTGATGATAGGAAGTATAATGTTAAGGATGGGCAGGATCATATTACGACTCAAAGTATCACTTCCCACTGCCTTAGATGTGATAGATAATATGCTCTTCTTAACACCACATTCTGTAAACTGAGTAAAGAAGAATGGAGAATAATCCGGGTCTGGCAGTGAAGAAAGATAATTTAAAGTATTTATTTTAGTAGCTAGACTAATACTTGCTGACGAAGAGAAATGCTGATTCAAAAAATCAATATCAATATTGTGAGTATCTAAGGAATTATTTTGCAACTTACCGACCCCCAAGGATTTTAAAAACTTCCATACTTTGGATGAGTCATTATTATCAATAGATTCATGAATGTGGCGACGTTGTGCATCTCTACACACCTTATTGCAGTGATTCCGTAGCAAAATATACCTATCTCGATTATGGGAGTCTGGGCGTCGTGCGTATTTTGATTTGGCTGCCGCTTTCTTTGCTAACAAGACTTTGATCTCTTTAGTTAACCAAGGAGCAGGCAAGTGTTTTAATTTGACTGGCCGAATAGGTGCATGTAAATCGTAAAGTGCGATCAGTTTAGTAGAAAAGATATAGACTTTTTCATCAATCGAATTACTTTGTAACAATGGAGCCCAATCAATGTCAAATGCATCTCTTTCAAGACTATCGAGATCCATACCACTAAAATTGCGTTGTAGGAGAACCTTAGGTTTGAGTTTAGGTGTGCGTATTTTGTAGGAGAGGTATAGAAGGTCATGATAGGAGAAAGCATCAGCAGGGCATTGCCCATGCTTAGCTATTAGGTTTGGAGAAGAAACAAGGATTAGGTCAAGGAGCGTGGGATTACAGTTGGGAAAATGATGTGTGGCGCTAGAGGGTAAAATAGAAAGATTACAAGATTCAACAATAGACTTAAAGGAGGAAGAGCGAGAATCTTGCTTTAACAGACATGTATTAAAATCACCCATGATGAGAGAGTGACTATAAGAAGGTATAAGATTTTCAAGGATTGTTTCAAATGAAGAGAAGAAATCGATGTGTAAAGAGGGACTATAATATACTCCAAGTAGTATCTTGGAATTTTTAATTAGTATCTCCACGAAAAGATGTTCGCCAGCATTGGGTGGGGGCGGTTGTACCGACATGTTGACTATATTAAAAGGAATCGTATCACGAAGGTAAATAGCAACTCCACCACCAGCCCCTGCTGTTCGATCGTTACGAATGAGTCTAAAATGGGGAAGTTTATAAGTTATTGAGGGGAGGCAGGGTTTTAACCACGACTCAGAGATTAAAATAGCGTGGAGGTTCTTACAATCAAAGGTAGCCAGCATATCTGAGAAATGAGCCGGAATACTTTGAGCATTGATATGGACGGCGTTAAAGTTCCCAGTCACGTCGGAAAACTGTGCGTCAAGTGTCTCAGCAGTCGAGGGAATGCTACGGAAACTGTCATTAGAATCATTTGCAGAGTAGAAACTGTCAGACTCATAACTGCTAGTATCGCTTATTGACATATTGGGCGTGTATTAAAAATTTGATGTAAATACTCGTAAAAGCCTAAAACAAAAGAAATATGTATATATGTATGTATATTAATAAAAGTATAAATAAATATATAATTGTATATATATATATATATATATATATATATATATATATATATATATATATATATATATATATATATATATGTATATATATATGTATATATAAATATGTAAACGTTTATATAAATCAAAGTATAAATAATTATATAAATAAAAAGTATAACAAAATATTTAAGTTTACTTATTAAGTTACTAATAAAATCCATCTGCCAGTTGGTGTAATTTTTTACGAATTAATGAACAACAACTTAGTATACAATATTAAATATGTACTAGTTTTGATTTGACTCAGAAGAAATAATAAGGATATCATAAATAATTTACAACAACGCTTTGGTAGTCCGGGCATGAAACAATAAATAAAATAAAATACAACCATGTTTGTTTATAACGAATAAAATTACCTTTTAACACTAACACTTGATATTTTATTATTTTAAAAATGCTTTTAATTTTATCATAGTAGAGACAACAATTTAAATAGAAGAACTTAAGTTTTAATCATAAACCTAAAATAGAAATATAAAAAAAGCAAATCGTTGCAAATCATAATAGAAATTAAGAATAAGATCTACTTATTTACTGTTGGTGGAAAATAAAATCTGATGTTTACAATTTTTGCAAGTACCTACATACTTGCAGTCTGAGGAAAGAATGCTCTGCCCGAACAATAACTAACACAAGCAATAAAAGTAAAACTTATATTATTTTTTGGAGGTTGCGGCCCGTTTGATTTTAGGCGGAATTGTTGTTCCTTTGGGAGCAATATCTGACTTTGCGTCTGTCACATTTTTGGAATTTTGAGACAATTTATTAAGGTCATTAAGTGAAGAAATCCTGTGACGCTGCTGGTCCGGCCCTAGAATAAAAATCTGTCCTTCCCTTGTCCAACATTTAGATACACCGAACTTAAGACGTGCAGCCATGAAAATATCATGTCGTGATTTAGTTAAAAATTCTGACATAGTTATCTCTGAACCTTTGAACTTAGTTTTCTGGAACCATAATTCGTCACGTACTTTTACCTCATTAAATTTCACTAAAATAGGTCTATTTCTTTTAGTATCAGAGCTTCGTCCAAGCCGGTGGCATCGTTGAATACTGCCAACATTAAAGCTTTCAAGTTTCAAGTACTCCTTCACTATGTTAAAAACCACTTTTAAGGAATCTTCATTTTTGGACTCTGGGATACCATGTAACAATAGCATCTTTCTTCGGCTACGCATATCAAACTGATCCTGATTATGCACGATGATTTCAATTTGTTTTTGAAGAGCATTTAGTGCTTGCATCGTAAATGCTTTGAAAGCTGCAAAATCAGAAGACAAATTCTCTGTGGAGGACGATGAATTAGAACTCTTTTGCAACTCTTCTTCAAAAGTGGACATTTTCTTATGGAACATTTCCATCATTTCACTCATTGTGTTTTTAATCGAATCCATGACGATGTCAAATGAGTTTTAAAATTGGCACAACAAGTATCACAAGAAATAAACACCTTACTGACAGATAGCACAACTATTTACATAAGTTAAACATTAATTTTAGTTTAAAACTATACTTTTAGTAATTAAAATAATTAAATAAATCGGGAGCTCAAAAATTTTAGTATTCACTTGCAACTACCCGCTTATTAATTTTGTATGTAGAATTTGTCTTTGTCGCAGCCTAAGTTGTAACAGTATGAAATAGCATGTCGGAGGGAATAAGTGGCTGAATATTTTAAAAATATACCATAAAACAAAATTTTAAGAATATTTTTATTTTATAATATTTTCTTAAATTTTCGCGACTTGTACACATAATAAAACTACGTTTTAACGGTTTTAAGCGCGGTAATTTATTTTATTTATTTTTATTTTATTTTAATAAAACAATAACTCTAGAATTTTTAAATTTTAATACAAGAGTAATAAACTTACCTTGCACAATATAATTCTTTGGAAGATGAGACATGGACACCTAATAAAATGCTTTGTCCCAAAATTCTCACATGACATGAAAATTATTAGCAATTACTTTGAGACTCTAAATTGGCAACATTGGGCTAACAAACAGCAAAAGGCTCACCTAATTAAAGGTGGTTACCATAGTCTATAGACATTTGCAACACTATAGTAGAATTATTTTCTCCGTGCAGTTTGGGTCATAAATCAAAGCTCGGCCTCAGCCCGGGTAAGGCGGTGAGCATGTTGCACGGGCGCAACGCCATTATCGATAAAAACTCATTCTTATCGAAGAAAGATTATTATATTAATGTTAAACTTAGATATAAATATTTATTTTTAATATTACTGTTACATTTTAAACTTTTGTACTTATATTTTTTTAATACATAGATACCTAATTAATAATTTATTTTAAATCATTATTTTTCTTTTAATAAATACGTTGTTTTATCTATTTTATTCTTTCATTTATATCACTAACCCACAAAATGACAAAACTAAATACACTATCGATAACGCTTATCGACAACAATAATGCGTATCACTATGCCTGCCTATAAGGCCCGTGAGTGGAAGAGAGAGCGAAATACTCGCTTCACCGCTCCGTTTATTTATGACCCAAACTGCACGGAGAAAATAATTCTACTGTAAGGGCCAAGCCTACGCATTGTCAAACTTTAGGATGCGATAGAATGATCAAAAAGGAGGAATGAGGAGGATTGAGAAAGAGTTGTGGGCCATCAGAACTCTCATCCTATGAAAAGATTAGCTCAATGCTAAGCATTTGATGCCGATATTCTTTGAGAGTGTGGTATCACCAAAGCCAGCTCTAAGAGCTCTAATCAAGACAATTCCACCATGGCTCTATGACATCAAACATTTATTCCAGATTCTGCGTCCGCCTCAATATATCACCTCAAAACCCCCATTGCATAGCGCTACACGTCCACCTGATGAGAACGGAGAACGATGACTGCCTCGAGTGGCCATTCAACGGTCGGATCTCCTTCGCAATGATAAATCAATACGAGCCAGATCTCACCCAACGGGATACCATGATGTCCAACTCCAACCTCATAGCGTTCAGGAAACCGTCCAATGAAATATGTGTCCGAGGGTTCGGTTATACGGAGTATGCGGTGGTGAGTGAAGTTGTTAAGAACGGTTTTGTAAGAGATGATACTCTAGTTATAAGGATTCATATTAAGTGTGTATGACATGAGGAGTGATATTTTTGTTCGATTGTTATACTTATCACTGGTTTTATATATTTTTCTGAAGAATTCCATATACTTGACCTGTAATTTTCATGTAAGGTGAGTGGGGGTAAAACTAAGGGCCGCTTGCATAACGATCGTCTTTAAATAAAATTAGTTAATCATATTAAACTGCCTAAATATGTTTTACACAAAACGTATTGACAGTTCTTTAAACATATTTAGCGGCAAATTTTTCGTTGTGCAAGACGCTAATTGTATTTAATTGTGTTAAATAGGTATTGTGTTTCTTAAATAAATTTAAGCAACCGTATGCAAGCGGCCCTTAATGTTTTTTAACTAGATCACAACAATGTTGATTTCAAACTATTATCAACTATAGACGTATTTAATTCATAAACTGGTAATTTGATTAAATTAGTAAAGACAATATGTTTTATTGATGCTAACAGAGAAGTTTGTGAAACATTTTTTCACATAAAAACGAGTTTCAATCAATTTGCAATTATGACCAGATAATATCGGGAAAGAGGACATGACTAAGAGATAAAACTGAAGTATTATACTGATATATGAAATGGTTAATTATTTACAAACATAATTTGTATTAATTTTACCCCATCAATCATTTGATAATCAAGAACTACAAGCCAATCTTCTTTATTAAGTTGTATAGAATTTCTGTCATAACATGTTACATCGTTTAAGTCGCAATCCAATTGTACCCCTGGTTCAATATTTTCTTCTTCCTGTTGCTCTTTCAAGCACTGTTCTATATAATCTTCCATATTTTCTTTTGGTTTCATCAGTAAATCTCTTTCTTATATAGATCTTAAAGACACTCGAATAGTACCATTGTACAGTATTAGATGTACTTAATCCGTCCACTCATAAAACATTTACCTCCTTATTCATAATGACGTTATTCCTAATCGCAGCATTAATGCGCTTATAAATAACACTTTGTGATAACTTTTGTTAACGAGCCTATAATCTATAATGAATAAGGGAGTAAGTATACAATTATGAATAATGTAGGTTTTTATAAATCTATTCCCACTTGTTTAGTGGTGGGAGTCTAATATTTTGTTAATAAGAATTTTGAGATAGATATGGATTTAATAAAATCTCAAGTTTACATCCAAAGTACTGCGGTAACTTAAAACTTAAGTCTATTTGTTGCTATACATGTGTTTTTCGATGCTTAATCAATATTCAGATGCACTATAGTGCAGTACACTAACGTTATATACACTTATTTGTTTTTTGCTTGAATGATTTCAAAAGGCCATTCTTGCGGAATCGTGTTGTGTATCTATCTGCCTCCACCAGGTCCACTGGAGGAGGCCTTTACCCGGACGGGCGGTCCAAAAATATAATAATAAAAATAATAATAGTAAGTTGGTGAATAAAATAGTAATAATAAATTGACGAAAAAAATGAAATTTTAAAATTATTGTAATATGTTATAATGGACCAAATAAAAAGCCTTTTTAATTTTGATTTTATTTTATTATTGTGTACCTGACGTGTCCAGGTTATTTTATAATATTTTAGTGGTGTAAGCAAGGCGTTGTAGTGTCTGGCCTGTGTCACTTGACATTTGGTAGATTCGGGATACGATTCTGTGTGGCAATTTCTGTATCACTCACTGATCAATTTATGTATGTTATGATTTGTTATTTATTCTTAAGCTAGTTAAATATATACTATAACATACAACAGGCATGTTTAGTACTAAATCACTAGCAATATATCACAAATGCTACATATTAGGTTTTAACCTTCTTTTCATTGCCTACCAGAATTATACAGTGTGCGTAGATCATCCTCTCAACAATAGTTAACATTATCGGTTGGTCCTTCGAGACATGATATTTTGGTAGTTACCGGTAGTTTAACACGAGATTTGCGAATAGTACATTCATGTTGAAATGTAGTGGAGTGTACCAAGTTTTAACTAATGTGTCGGGTAACGAAGGTTCAATTTGTGCCTTTACAGTGTAGTATTGAGTTTTCTGCGATTTGTCTATCTTGTTCGTAGGCAGAGAGCCTGTCGCTAGGCTAGCCTGTTGTTAGGTCAATTATTTCCAATTGTGTTTGGATTTCGTCGTATTTTCCAAAGATCGTTAACTTTTGCAACATCACTTTTAGCTCGCTCATTGTGTTATTCTCCGAATCATACATTAGTATGAAATGAGTTAACCTTGGAATTCTCCCTTTTTGTATGTTTCGAGCACGTTGTAAAGTTTCCTTTCGTTACGTACGGTATTACGTTGCATTTAAAACTTAGATGATATTTGGTTAATTAAACTTTGCACTGTAATATGATGATTTGGTATTCTGTATTTTAGTTTTTTCGCAGTTTAGAATGTGTTTATGCATTTTGTAATAATTTTATAATTATTTTGTTATCGTGGCTTGTATTGCGCTCGTTTGGTAGGATGTTTTTTCTTGTTGTGACACTTTGCAGCACCATTATGCGTGTGCGTCTGATTGGCCGTCAAGAGCTTCCGAATGTGTCGGCTTCTCTGATTGGCGTTTCGAGCGCGTCCTTTGTAAGCTGATTGGCTGTTGATAAAGATACTTGTTAATGAACTCGTATGCTTACCTCTCGTTATGCGATGAACTTTTTCTTTTATGGGTATATTGTGCTTCTTGCAATATGGAATCGCATGTCTTATGCTTTGCAAGGATCAGACTTTTGTATATTACATATTGAGAGCAGAATCCAATAATACACTTGTTTTAGGTAGTATAATTACAATTTTTGTAAAAGCGCATAATGTACAATTGTAGGTAATGATAAGGTTAAAAGGTAGAAGTTGACATTTGTGTTACATAGCTAGTGATGATACTAAACAAGGCTTTTTTTTAAATTCGTCAATAGTGTTTCGTGTACGTAATTATTAATACGTAGGTGTGTAAGCCTAGGTCTTTGTTTTTATTATCGTAATTAAATGAATTTATGTGCATTCCGTAATAAATTTAAAATGGTGCCTTAAATGTTGGTAACTAAATGTCTTGTTATATTAGTATTATAATATTACGTTGATGACAGAATAAATTTTATTACTTAAATTATAAAATTGTTTTCATATAACATACCCTCATGCCTTTGAAATTGTACGAGAATAGTTGGTACTTTACTCCACCGTTAAAAAGTTGTCGTTGTCTTGAGGTTCCTTCGACTAGTGGACCAGCTGGAAGGGTACAGCGGGTACTTTCTAGCATGCGGGTGTAAAATACGGCAAACACAGAAGTCGCGATCAGCTGTCGGACGTAGGTTATGTCACGTTACATACATAGTGACAGATTCGGCGAAAGAAATAAGAGAAACAAAGAGGCGATGACCAAATAGATCGGCGTTAACAAGGTCTTAATGCTTATTCATTAGTGCATCCTTTGGTAACTATTAAATTAATACCTGTTTTATTGGATGTTCAAAGACAATAAAATAACACTATCACATTTCGAAAGGATTCTGGTAGGATTTGGATTTTATGAAAACTTAAATACCAAAATATTTAAGATTCGCTTTATTTGATGTTTTACAAAATATCATAAATTACAAACTACATGTCTTAATAAAATATAGGAATTTAGCTTTAATGTATAAACATCCTAACATCTAGTTTAGCATTTCACCAATCACATCCAGCAATCACATTACTTTTTTCAAAATTTTCATACAAAATATTTCAAAATAAGAGACCATCGTGTTACATAAACCAGGGGTCACCAAGTTTCGCCCCGGGTCCGTTTTAAGAAATGAAATTACCATCGCGGTCCGCACAACATTTAAATTTTAAACATTTTATAGAAAAAAATATTTATGTAATGACGGAAATTACAAAGGTATTTTTTTGACCATTACCGCCATTTAGCGACCCCTGACATAGACTATGATTTACTTAACGTTTCTAATACAGCGCATGAAACAGAATTAATGAAACATTTTAAAGTAATATCATGACATTATACGTTATATCGATGTTACATTAAAAACGCATATCGCAAAATCAATTGTTCATACAATAAGAAAAATTATTATAACCATTAAAAATATTTTTGTATAAATAATACCTTATACCGAAATAATAACGTATACTGAAATAATAAACATAGCCAAAAATATACAATTAGTTTTTTAGTTTTAGTTCGTCGAATTTTATAAAATAGTCCAAGCGGTGGTTTCAGCGTTCTTAAATCTTGTCAGTCTAACTTTTGGAGCTTCATAACCACACACGCGTTGCTTTTTATATTTTTTTTATGTATTTCTTATAAAAATCTATATAATTATTCTAAACATTTTTTTCCATATAGATCCACTTAATAAATTTACCAAGAAAACTAGTTGAAGATTTAAGAATATTAAATACCTATATAAAATATTACAATAAACTTATTTTGTCCATTATTATTATGATTGATGAATTATGAATCAGTTGATAATGATTCATAATTGGATAAAAACATAAATAGTTACTTTATAAAAGTGATTTGTTCGAATATGTCTCAAATAGGTGCAGTATTTAGTATGCTTCGAAAATAAGGTGCAGTATTTAATATGCTTCGAAAATAAAGTGTATATTTAGTATGTTTCGAAAATAAGGTGCAGTATTTAATATGCTTCGAAAATAAAGTGCATATTTAGTATGTTTCGAAAATAAGGTGCAGTATTTAATATGCTTCGAAAATAAAGTGCATATTTAGTATGTTTCGAAAATAAGGTGCAGTATTTAATATGCTTCGATAATAAAGTGCATATTTAGTATGTTTCGAAAATAAGGTGCAGTATTTAATATGCTTCGAAAATAAAGTGCATATTTAGTATGTTTCGAAAATAAGGTGCAGTATTTAATATGCTTCGAAAATAAAGTGCATATTTAGTATGTTTCGAAAATAAGGTGCAGTATTTAATATGCTTCGAAAATAAAGTGCATATTTAGTATGTTTCGAAAATAAGGTGCAGTATTTAGTAGATATGCTTCGAAAATAAACCGTTCCGTAGTTACAATATTTATAATCAATTTACATGTTAGGGCTAAAGCGGAAATACTTGTGATGTATCTTCGAAATTAAAGCGTAATGTTATAAAATACTACCCCAGTAAGCTTTATTATTATTTGTTATAGATGCGGTAAAATATAATAAATAATAAGAATTGTTTTACGAAACGGCAAGTCGGTACTAATGTCTGTGGAAAATATATTTTAAATTACATTCAAACAAACACAACGTAAATGAAGTTGGCCTACTTTCTTTAACGCAACTCATTTTTAGAAAGATTTGTCGCTTTAAACTTCACACAAGCTTGTTCTCATAGTATTTACTTTACATACAATTTTGCTGGTTAATTCTCTAGTTAATAATTATCTCTAGTCAAAAATTACGATAATCCCAATAATTAAAACACTTAAGTTACAAGCTAACTTAAATATAAGTACTAAAACCGACAACATCAATTCAAATTATTAATTTCAAAGTAATAAATAATTCCATAATTATAAAACATTTACTTTTAAGCGCGCCAATATATGCGAAAAATTAAAAATATTCCGGTAGTAATTAAAAATATTAAAAAAGGTCAGTTATAGTCTGTACGATTTGTATATCTTGGCAGTGCGAAGTATTCATGAATATTCAAGCTTTAAAATAGTTTTCAAGCAAAAACTTCAGAATATGAAGATCTTTGAATAACGCCCAAAAGATGGACTGTCTGTAAAAACAATATCAAATTCAATTATTCTGATTATTATTTTTTTCTAATAAAACTGCACAGACAAATATCACCTGTCAAGTTTCCCCTAAAAATTCGTTCATAGACATGATCGGAATTCAAAACACCAAATTTAATATTTTCTTAAGTTTTCGCGACTTGTACACATAATAAAACTACGTTTTAACGGTTTTAAGCGCGGTAATTTATTTTATTTTGGTTTATCCGACGTTTCGGCCGCTTTTCAGTGGCCAGGGTCACGGAAGACCGCCACTGAAAAGCGGCCGAAACGTAGGATAAACCAAAATAAAATAAATTAGCGCGCTTAAAACCGTTAAAACGTAGTTTTATCACCAAATTTAACTTCTTTTTTAAATACGTATTTTGCATTTCGCGCATTATGTAACTGCAAATAGTATAAAATAAATATTAACAACAAGCACATGCAAAAATGAATGGAAAGTATCTCTTTATAAAATAACTCCTTTATTCATATAGTTATACAAGATTTACCAGCTCGTTAAAAATGTGACTTAGGAAATTAATGCTATTATAAAAAACAAATTTTAAACTACATTTTAACGGGCTTATAAACCTCATATCTATTATGTATAAGGGGGTAAATAAATAAATTAGGAAGACTGTTTGATTTTATTTTTCACTTTCATTATGTTGTGATGATTAAATCCCTATATTTTATCCGCTTCTTTTCAGATAGGTTTTTTTCTATGTAAAAGCCATTAACCGTAGTATAAGGGGATGCGACCCCTACATATTTCAATTAGACGACTTTTTATAGTCAATAAACCCACAAACGTAAGGTATGGATCGCATGATTGGAATGTATAAAAACAATGAAAAATGAATAAACTGGGTCCTGTTATTGTTTCATACACTGAATAAGTGTTATGATAATGTACATAACCTTTATAATTTCTATTAAATATCACAGTTATAATAAACAAATGCACAAATAGTTATTCCCCAATCCTTAGTACTTGAATTGAATAGTTTCTACGTTATGAAATATAAAAATTCACACCACAATATATAGTGCAATTTACATTATACACATACTAAATCCATAAAAAAATTGGCTACGTTCCACATGAGGCTCACAACGATCATGCTTACGACCGCAATAGGTCGTTGTGAGTGCTGCATGAGCGAAAATTACGACGTCATTAGTAACGTTTTCGCGGCGAACATAACGACCGTGATCGCTATGTGGGACAGTTGAAGGAGCATTTTGAGCGTTGTGAGCTGTAAGAGGAATGCGCCCTTAATTTCACCATACGTAAACATCCACACATCGTTGATCTAGATTTCTATATAAATAGAATATTTACTTATACAAAGTTTATTGGCTCGTTAAAATAATGTTCAAAACGGGTATTGTTCTTATAACTAGGGGATAAACCACGTATAAATTTTAGATAAGGGGTAAGTTTTTAATTAACAAGTGATATATACGTTTATAACAAACAAAGTTTTAAGGATTTGGGAAATATTATTCAACTAAGTATAAAGCAAACTCACTACTATTTTAAAATTATATAAATTTAAACCATATATTTATATAATTAATAATTGATATCGCATTACTAATGTGTAGAATAATAATCGGTCTCTTCCAATACGTTTTTAAACTGTTAGTTTTTTTTTATTTGACTGCTTTCAAATCGTGTTGGAACAAACGCCATGATAAAAGTACATGAGGCAAAAAACACCCAGCGCGTTCCATAAGTACCTCACAACGCCCAAAATGCTCCATTAGACGTTTCACAAGATGCCGCGGTCGTTGTGGTCGTGGCGAAAACGTCACTAATGACGTCACCATTTTCGATCGCACAACGCTCACAACGACCCATATCAAGAGGTGGGTCGAATAACCGTTCCACTTGGGTTTACGACTGTAACACCGGCAAGCAAATGGAACGGGCAAATCGCGGTCGTGAACGTGACCGTTGTGAGTCACTAATGGAACGTAGCCACAATGATACAAGACAAACATTTATAGTTTCAATAGATTAAAAAAATGAATAATAATCATGTCGATAGAGGGACATTGCGCTGTCTCCAAGTGACTTGCTATCTATCATAAAACCTAAAATTTTTAATAGGATATATTATAAAATTGCGTAAGTTGTTTGTTTCTGATACACTTTTACTGAAACATCAACTAACACAGAAACATTATTTCAGATATTAATAGTTGTTTTCCTTTAAATGTTTCGAAATTATAGTAACTGAAATCAGCCCTGATTAAAACTTTCAATTATGACTGATTTAAGGTTAAAATATATTTTACATAATAAGACGTTGATTGATTCTGTAAGAATTTCTATAAAAGCATAGTTGTACACAAGATAAAATGTTAAAACAACTTAAAACTAAACGTGACAAATCCAAAAATATGTGCTAGAAATCTTATTCTATACGAATGTCAATCAAAAAATATTTAAAATTCTTACCCAACTATACCGATAATAACTGTAGTTTGTCAAGTAAAATGATTGAACGTATTACTTAAATCATAAATTAATCACTTGACTGAAAAGCAATATTATTTTTAGGACATTTAAGCCAAAAAAAATGTGACTTGTGTCACAACAATAACTTATGTCATAGTTACCTTCCTCATATCATATATCTAATTATATATCTATATCTGTGTACATATCGACGCTTGAAAGGCAATCATGACTAAGCGACATTGAGTAAACTTTGCAGGAGAGTGATTTAAAGTTCAAAAATAAATAATAAAAATCATAACATTTCGCCTAATTGTTCGATTAATTTTAACACTGGCAGAAATATTTTAATCGAACAATTAGGCGAAATGTTATGATTTTTATTTTTGAACTTTAAATCACTCTCCTGTAAAGTTTACACAATGTCGCTTAGTCATAATTGCCTTTCAAGCGTCGATATGCATATCTGTATATAGGACTTTATTTATATTTTATTTTATAGGACGCATGAGGCCCGAGCGCGCGAGCAGGGGGCGTCCCCCCGCTCGTTACTGTTAGCACGCGGGTGAGTGCCATCCCGCCTCCCCCGCGACTCGAGTCGCGAACGGCCTACGGCTGCAAAACTAGTGTCTAACAACTTGTTAGACACTACAAGTACAAGCTCCCATGCGCATTGCGTGTCCCAGGAGAGCCGCCCCTCGCGTCGCGAGTATAAAATGTACAAATTCACAATGTCAATGTACCATTATATCGTACAATAAACGTTACTTCTAAAACCAAGCCATGTTTCAGTTCCCCCTGACCATAATTTTATTTTTTATAATACACCACCAAAAATCTCATATTGAAATTGCGTTTAAAATCTCCTTAGACACTGGGTTGCCTGGAAGAGATCGCTATAAGCGATAAGGCCGCCCATTGTTCTAATGCAATTGTATCCATATCAATTGTCTACATTTAAGTTTATGGTGAACAATAGTTTCCATTCATTCATTCAACAGTAAGGGATCAATCTGGACCAATCAGGTGGAGAGTTTGCAATAAAATGCGGCATTTGTTTCGGGAATATTGATTGCTTCATATAGTCCACATTTCTCAACGTCGCCATATGAGTTGCCGAATATCCAATTTGGAAATTTTTAGTCAATCTCATTCGTACGTATAACTACGTCTCGTTTTCGCGAGAGGAACAAGATGCTTCATATTGCATGGTATTGTATGGCCGTATCTCAGCAACAGCTTGCTACATGCCATCGCCTTAAATCGCTTGATGCGTCATAGATGACAAGATTGGCCGAGATTGAGTAATTTTAGTTGCTCGTGTAAGAGGAACTTTCGTAGCATGTTTATATGTATCTACAATTTGCTTTATTAATATATAAAAACTTAAAGAAAAAGAACACGTGAATACTCGTATATAATATCGCAATCGGATCCCCCAATATAGAGAAAGTAACATAGACAGATTACTGCAATTAGGCAGAATACTTACAAACTAACGGATTTATTCATATTGATTTAGAATAAAGCTTCTTTAAGATCCTTAAAGGAGCCTACAAACATAATCTAACTCAATATGAATAAGACCGTATAAATAAAGTACCGTAAATGCGTACAACATGAGACTCGAAGGTAAACTGAGACTAAACTTCCATGACATATATTATTACATGTAGTATCATTATTATTTTGGGAACACTGACAGTTCAGTTTCAAATTTGTTGTGTGAGGTTCCATACTTGCTGTCGTGAAGGATTTTTTACCAGGTAAGTAGGTTACTGTTTTCTATTAACGTCTATTTGTTTGTGAAATATATTGTTGTACTACATATACCTCAGAACTCTGATAATTGACTAATAAGTACTGTGATTTAAATCGATTAATCAATCCCACCTTGTGAAGCATGTTCCCATAGACAAAAAAAACTCCATGTTTTAGACTATTTGTTAAATGTTGCCAGAATAAATTTAAAATTTCCGCAAACTGGAAGCATTTTATTTTTATGATGGAAAATTGAGACTATGTCTCAAATTAGGTGCTTATGAGTCAAATTAGGTGCATATGTCTCAAATTTTATTCAAATCGTTAGTGGTTCAATTTCAAGTAATTATGATAATTATTGATGATACATTATTTTTTTTGTTTCAGTAATTATGTCTTCGCGAAGACGAAGAGTTCTCGGGGCGAAACCCTACCGAAATTATAGTGAGGACACTTTGAAAGCTGCTATGGCAGCTGTTGACACTGGCATGACTTTGAGGGAAACGGAAGAAAAATTTAAAATACCTCGAGCAACTTTAAATAGAAAACACCGAAGGCTACAATTAAACAAAGTCGGCGGTCCTAAAGTTTTCAGTGAAGTTCTGGAGGAAGTCTTTGTGCAATCAATCATTACAGCTGCTGCTTGGGGATATCCACTATCAGGTTTAGACCTATCTTTACTCGTGAAATCACATCTAGATAGGCTAGGTCTAAATGAGACACTTTTCATGTTAACTTACCGGGACGATATTGGCTGGAAGGTTTTCTACGGCGCCATAAAAGCACTTTATCTGTAAGGCTCTCAGAAAATATTAAACGCCAAAGAGCTGGAGTTACGCAGGAGACATTAAAATCATACTTCCAAGAATTAAAAACCACCTTGGAGGATGTAGATCCGGCCGCAATAGTAAATTTTGACGAGACTAATATGTCTGATGACCCGGGACGCCAGAAAGTGTTGGTACGTCGAGGTATCAAGCATGCTCATAAAATCATTGACTCATCAAAATCAAGTACCTCCGTAATGTTTGCTGGGACAGCGCCAGGTGTTCTGCTTCCACCACACGTCGTTTATAAAGCGGAACATTTATATAATACTTGGACGGAAGGAGGACCTCCAAATACAGTTTACAACCGATCTCGGAGTGGATGGTTTGACACTACAATATTTGAGGATTGGTTTTTGAAGGTCATTATTCCTTATGTTGAATCGTTTAATGGCAGAGGACCCGTGGTTGTAATTGGTGACAATCTGAGCAGTCATTTTTCATTAGATGTGATACAAAAGTGTACTGACTATAATATTAAATTTGTTTGTTTACCGGCAAATAGTACGGGGTTGTGCCAACCCCTCGATGTAGCAGTGTTTCAACCATTAAAAATAAAATCGATGTCTGTTCTGCTGTCTTGGAAGGAAAAAAATAGAGGAGTAATGCCGAAGCATGTTTTTCCGAGGCGTTTGAAGCAAACTCTGGATAATATAGAAAATATGGGAAAAAATTTGAAGTCCGGATTTGAAGCAGCTGGGATATATCCAATTAATGAAAAAAGAGTCTTAGATAGATTGCCTACACAGGAAGATCCAGAAATCCATAATAATGCATCTCAGCAATGGTTAGAAACGTTTAAAATGTATCTCGAAGATATGCGAACAAAAGAATGCAGCACAGCCCCGAAGAAAAAAAAGGTGGCAGTTATTCCAGGTAAAGGTGTAACAGTGGAGGACTTATCCGAATCATTAAAGACTAAGACGAAACGTAAAAAAACGAAAAAACAAAAAAAAAGATCGTCGATGATGAAAGCACTTCCTGCAGTGATTTAGAAGAATGGAGGGACGCAGTTTTGAATACTGCAAACTCATCATCCTATGACAATAATGAGTTCGACACAATGTTTTTTGATGATGTTCATGACATGTTTCCTGATGATGATGAAAGATCGGCGTCACCACGTATAACTAACATCCCACATAATGAGAACCAAGAAAACGAAAATCCACTCAATGTAGACCAATCGGTCTATACTGACGAACAATTTAAAGTTTCTGTACCTAGTGATGATGGTGCTGGTTGCTCTAAAGATATCGATACAGAAATTGTAAATAATTCGGAGATTTCACCAGATTCTTTTGTTGTTGTCGAATTACTCTACAATGAGAATACGAAAAAACAAACTGAAAAAAAGTTTATTGCTCAAGTTACGAACATGGTTAGCGACGGAAAAGTGACCTGTCGCTTCATGAGATGTTTTTCAGCTACAAAGGGTATTTACATATTCTTACATATTACTTTCTTACTTACATATTCTCGAATAATAAATACAATTAAGCCCACTCAAGTGAAAAGGGGAAAATACATTTTTAATATTAATATTTAATTATAAGACTAATAAAATTGTGTAAAATAATATTTGTTTGTGCGAACTTCAAAGCGTAGGTATGCCTAGGTATAGCCTATGTATCGCAATAAAACGTTCCTAATAGCTTAGACTCCAATTTTGATCTCAATGTTTAAATTTTATTTTATTATAAGCAAATGTTATTAATTTACTTAGTGTTAAAGGCTAATTTGAGACATGTGGGTAAATTGAGATCTCAAATTACCTTCGGTCTCAAAATCGAGATTTATGTTGATTTATTTTTTGACGATTTATGAAGAAGTTTGTTTTTGATTTTGATTTTATATAATTTTTATTTGATTTTTGAAGAACTAGTAAAAGATCTGGTAAGATTTGGAGATAATATTTTGTTTTATTTAATACCTGTAGTTATAACTGATTTATTATTGTTTTAATTTGCGCAAATTCAATATTTTGTTATTTTTTAACGTCTCAATTAACAAACATTGAAATTCTACATGGGAAACCATGACTTTTATAAGGTGTCTTATGTTTACCGCATGTTGCAGGTAAATTGAGACAAGACGAAATAAATATATATAAAAAAAACTACATTGATTGGCTCAATATTGCAATATGCTCCTATTACCTTAGATAGAGACTCATGTTCTAGTAAAATTTCAAACCATAATTATTAAGAATTACACCTTATACTGTGAATTGAAATTTAAACCTGTCTCATGTTGTATGCATTTACGGTAATAATTCGAAATATTACATATATTTAATCGATACTAAGTACATAGGTACTCGCGAACGGTATGCGGTTTATTCGTATGAAAAGGCTAAGTTTATGTTAAGTTTTATACTTAACTTAAGTAAGCAATCTCTATGTATATCGAAGAATATTCTACGTGTAAAATGAATTGAATAAAAGCTTTACAGAAAAGCGTATAGCGTAAATTCTAAGACATATCTTAAGTCATCTATTTTTTCCATTCGAAATATCACAACTCCTTTTTTGCTAGCGACCAATAAAGTACTTCTAGGTATTAAATCCCTAAAAGTCATATCTTCTAATAGCTCAAGAGCCCAGTACCGCCAGACCTTCGTCATTTTATAAAACCTGAAAAACTTTCTGTGCATGTCCCCTATACAGATAAGAACGACCAGCGACTATAGGAGTTTGGGCTGTGGTTACTTGGGCAGGTTAAAGGTAATAAAGATGCATAAAATAGTACCTTAAATTTGCTAAAGTATAAAGCTCATTTTTTTTATTTTCTTCGGGATAACTTTAGAAATCTCGTCATCAATTGCCGGACACTCTGACAGTTGCTACCCCCCGCCAAACACCCCTAAACTTTAGTAAATAATACTTTGGTTATAGTAATAAAAGCTAAATTTTATATATGTTACTTGGGGGACCCATAAAAAATGTTACCTCAATAGCCAGAAAGTTTAATACATCTTGCACATTTAAAGTCCGCTGTAGGTGTGAGCCCTTTATAAATGACGAAGGTCTGGCAGTGATGGGCTCTTACAATAGAAGAAAAGTTTAGAATTTTTGTATTTAACTGGGTCAGTGACGAACAACTGTTTCATTTCTTTCCTTAATTATCAGACTATATCGTGGAAGACTACTTCCAGACACGAATTCTTTACTATGCCGAGTTTTTTTAATATCTTATCCATTTTTAAACTTTACTTAGTTCTTAGTATTTTGCTATTCCATCTCATTTTTGTGAATCTTTATTTACATACGTCAAGTATGGTGTGTGCGTTTTTCTCATGTAAAAATCTGCAAGTTTTGATTAAAGAATAACATTCTAGAATATGAACTTGTAATTGTGTCACGGTGCAATGACGATTATTTCTTCTCTCCGCTCATGAATATCCGTGAATATTATCAGTTATTCTTGCAGAAATAATTTTCATACTTCATGTTTTTAGCAAATACAATTTTGAGATTATAAAACTGTGCGTTTTAATGTTACAACACTTAAGTAAGATTTCAAAAACGATCTGAACAAGCTCTCAGAATTGTAAAGTTACACTGAACTGCTCGAATCCCCTGGAAAGTGAAGAAGGTTGTCGCCGCTGCAACTTGGAGTCGGAGACGAAGGAGGGTCCAAAGAAGCTCGAGATGCGGAACTGAAACTGCTCGAGCTGAGCTCCTCGGGCTCAGCCTCGTAGCGGCCACTAGATGTCGCTGCAATAATAGAAAATGATACATGTCAAGTCAATATACATGAGGTTTGTTTCAACAATTTCAAACAATTGGTGAAGTTTAAGACGCATGCACTGTATTAGCTGGTTCATTAAAGAAACGAATCTAAAATGGCTTCGCTAATCATGTTTTCTCGCTCGCATACTAGTTCCGTCTATACTCACTCGAACGCAACATAAGCAAAAAATAAACGGTTTTGGTTTGTTATATACTTATCTTTTTAAGCAACATCATTTTGTAATGAACCGATAATAATCAAAATTCTGGTATAACTCTTTATGAGTTCTATTGGAAATCGGTAGGTGGGGTATGTGTAGGTAGGTACTACATACGACTTTGGTCACCTATTTTATTTCATTGAGAGTAGTCATGATATAATGACATGATAATTAATTCAGCTATTTTTAACAGAAATTTAGTATTTAGAAGTAATGTTCTCATAGAGCTGACAAGTCTTGCATTTTAATTGGACACTTTTAAACCAAGTTAAATACGGCCACACTATGCTAAATCAGACAATTTTACGATTTAGACTGTCAATTTAGCCTAGGGTTACAGTACTATTAAAAAGTTAAAAAAATCGTTTTCTAGGTAATTTAAAAGTAGATAGGTACAAAATACGTTACTGTTCACAAAATACACATAAAGTAAAAGATTTACAGCAATTTCGTGTCAAGGCAGGAGGAGGGCGGCCTTATCGCTTTAGAGCGATCTCTTTCAGACAACCCGGCCTGTGTATTGTGTGAAAGGGATCGAGAGTGTATGACGGTACTTAAACGGTACGTAAAGTACTTACATTAAAGTATATAAAAAAATGATTTCAGTTTTGACAATTATTCATTCAGGCAAACACATAATATTATTAAGCCGTAAAAACGACCCGGTCTTACTGTTTCATATTAATTTGAAAAAAGTTGACCCGATATTTTTTTGCTTACTGTACTGTATGTCAACGCAAGTACAGGCCACCATTTTAGATTCGTTTCTTAATTGAACCGCCTTATAGTGACTATAATTAAATTGAAACCAACAATAATAAGGTACGGCGATCCAACGAAGTAACATTATCAAATCATTGATTGCTTTAAGAGGTGCACGATTAGAAAAAGGTGACCCCCTACTGGGCCTCTTGTGGTTGGTTCTACGGGTAAGTTTAATCGTTGAATTAGACATTGTGTTGGTTTTAGGTTATAATTCTTTAATACAATGATACCCAAAGTGGTTTATATAGACCCCCAGTGGGTCAACTACGATCTGCACAAATAGTTCGAATTTGAATCTGTGAAAATGAGTAGCACAATGCAAATTTAATAAAATTAATTCAAATTTTATGCAACTTAACATATGGAAGTGGAAGTTAGATGCAAAAAAAACAAAAAGTACGCCTAGGTGTATCGTTTTTGGACACTACCTACCACGTAGAGAGTATATCCATAATCAATACATACAGCAAGTGGTCTACGTAACAATACATTTGGGGAGCTACGATTAATTATTAGCATTTAATGTATTGATTTACTAAACCCGCTTATAAATTAATTTTCTGAACAATAAACTGTTGTATTGCTGACATTCTCAATATGTTCTCAGCGTTTAAAAAGAAGAAATAAAAATACGTCAATGCGGTTTTTGAATTCTCATATTTATTATTTTGCAGATACTATGATATTTAATAAGGTACTTTTAAACACTCCATAACATTAACAACAAAATAGGACAGCCAAAAATTTAAGACTAATACAATCATTTCATATTCATCACACGTGACATGGCGCTGCCAGCTTTGACTTACTGTTGCACGGAGCTATTAAGTGCTGCTAAACTAACGATGAAAATGGTACAACCTAATTGTATTAACGTAAAATAATCCTTGCCGCAGCTGCTACCCCACTTGATAATATTTCTTAAATTTTAACGACTTGAAGAAACCCTCTATTTCGTAAAATATTTTCGCATATTACATCACTATCTTTATTGAATACACAACATCATCATGAAATCATCGGCTGTGACACACAGACAGATAGTGAAATCGATCTACTAGGGTTCATTATATTTACGTATTGGAACCTAAAGGTAATAAAAGGAAATTTTAAGAATCTGGGTATTTGTACTTTCACTCACAGTTCCGTGCAAGAGTTCTTTACTTATAACCCAATCAGTAGCTTAACCTACATACTATTGTGAAACAATTAATTGCAAATCTGATTACATTTGATATTGAAAGATCCAAACGCTACCAAAGTGATAGGTATTGTACTATATTGTATATTTTACTATTACGAAATTGCTTAAGGGAGGCTAAATAGGCTTATTATTACTGTACAGATGAAAAGCAAGTGTTTCCTTCTTAATAGCTATTTAAAACTTTTAAACTAAAACTATGTTACAAGATGCGTCGTTTTTTTTCTCTTCAACAGTTTAAATATTCAACGCATACGCCAAGCAGAGTTGATGACTAAACTTTGAATGTCGTACTAATAATATTAATTCGGTTAACATTTTTCTACTGAAGCCAAATGAGCATACTTCAATAAACATGACCAAGCGGACATAGTGACACTAGTGAACCGCTTATATTTCGTCGATTGCCTCGGTCTCGGTTTTCTTCCTATCAAGTGATAAAGACAACATTTTGATTACGTTTTAGCAATGAATAACTTCAGAAGGCTTAGCAAAATTGAGTTATAATAGTTATAAAAATTGGCTTAGGAGCTATCACAAATAAAATAGCTGCTGTTTCATGATCGCGTGTAAAAACATATTTAAAAATCTCATTTTACCAATAGACAACGCTCACACAACAAAAACATTTGTACGTTATGGGTGCCTCAGTTAAAAAAATACATAAATTTCCAATTTTTCGCATTGTCTGTAAAATCATCGAAATTCCAATAGGTCTAATTATATTAAATACTAGAGATGTCTGTGCGTTTTTAAATATATACATTCGTTTACTATTTTTTCTCGCACAGAAACTAAATGGTTATCATAGCTTTTTCACATTAGTTGAAAAGTTGTGGCCTAAATAATAACTTTATCAATGTCACATTGCTCAGTCACATATCAAATATAATTTTTGTTTAAGACGATACATACCCACGGCTAAAGATTTACAGCGAACCGATGGCATATTAACGAATTAAAAACTTTAAAGAATTATTTAATAGAAAATAAACTGAAATGATTTTAATAAAAATGACATTAAAATAAGACAGTACGTGTGTTAATATTAGTTACAATAAATAAAACTGAACAATCCCGGAGATCTATTACTTGTGTAGGGGGCATTGCGCAAAAAATGTTGAGAACTTGTTGTCAGATTAATGTAATGGGTACTACTAAAGATTTCGGTCACGCACTAACATCACATGTGAAAAAGCTTTACTACAACTCAATGAAAATAAAGCTGCCATTCGTGTGTATTTTTAATTAAAATTTTATGTGTTTGATTAAATTGAAACATATATAATCTAATTTTTTAATATTATTAAACATTTCATCTTAAACTAGCCCAAAGTTATATTGTAAATGAGTTTTTTTTCTTATATTATTCTATACCTAGGTTTACAATAAAACAATATATTTGCTTCTAGTGAATGTTTAAAATATTAAGGACTACGTAAAAATGATAATAAATATTATGCACCACTTATATATCATTATGTAAATATTGGATTATAAAACCTTATTATAAATCAATAATCGAAATACTTTCAGAAATTGATTACGATTCGTGCTAATATAGGAAAATAAATATTTTGTCATGATTCAACATATTAAAGCTAAATAAATTAGTATAATAAAGAAACTTTTTCAATAATACTTATAACTCATGTTTGTTTTTCGAGGCTCGCATCCTAATAACACATCGTGAGTCGGGGATATTTATTATTATTTTATGTTTAAAGATGAGCGAGGCTAAATTGCTACTGCTCTAAAGGCATATTAATAATTTGGCTTCGCGTGCATATGAGACAAAAGTCAAGGAAATGGGGCATCGCGCGTCGTCTATATTATAAACCAAGAGCAAGCCAGATTATATAATTGTTACATTATACAGAACGAATTTGTATAATAACTAAATACAGATGTACGCAGTAAAATTTATGTATGTTATTTACATGTCGGAAAACGGTCTATCGCATAGGTCCCTAGGGTGGTCCATATCAGACTTTAAAGGGGTCACAATAGTAAATTTCATTTAAGCAAGTCGTGACGAAATGTTTAAGTTTCTATAAATAGAATAATAAAATATAATAGCGCGCATTTGTACTTCCAACTATAAAATGTATATGGGACCAACTAGAAACTATACTGAATCCAATGAAAAAGAATTGTCAAAATCAGTTGACGAATAAAGCAGTTGAGGCTGAACATATTAAAAAAATATACAACAAATTAAGAGCCTCCTCCTTTTTTAAGTCGTTTAAAAAGATAGGAGAGAAAGAAAGATAGGGGCTCCACCGAAGGCAGTAAAAATGGGCAAGGGGTCTATGAGACAAAATAGTTTGGAGACCATTGGCCTATTGTATTTGTCCAAATGACGTGCCTATCGTAAGTCTCGTATAATTTGTGTGAAACTATAAAATATATCTTATCATAGATTTACTGAAATTTTACTTTAAACAAATCAATCATTACTTTGATCCTAATGTTACTAAATTTACCGTTTCTTTCAAATCCCGATTCACTATGAGCATTTTCACAAGACGCGAGCCTGACAGTTGACTGAGTGATTTTGAATTGAAATTCTTTTCATTTTATTTTTATATCCAAATAATATTTTTCACGCGTATAATATACACAGCCAATTAATACTTCCAATCATCGTCAATTTGGACATCATGGATCGATTCACTACCACATACATCACTCAGTCAACAAGTAACATAAATTTTGTACAAAAGACAGGCGTGAGACAGATAAGGTATTTAATACCACGATGACTAAGTCAGTAAAAATTATTAGTAACCTGGTGTTATATATACAATAAACTAATACTGAGGTATTGTAAAATGTCTCGCTTAGTTCAAATGGCAGACATTTTAAATTAAACTAAACATTTATTATCTATGATATAAATCTATAGAATATTATAAAATTCTAAACATGCCGTGTCTGTATATTGAAGTGTTTACAAAAATAACTCAAATAGACTATATAAATGGCGGAGAACGCGATGTATTTTTTTACATTTGTTGACAGTTTGTTCGAGATTCCCGTAAAATTACTGGATTCGATGCGGTTTTCGCTGATCAACATATAATTTTAAACTTAAAATCTGAGCTACTATCACGGGAATCCCGCGGGATTTTTCTGGAAATTATTTGAAATGGCCAAATTGAAAAGAAAATTCATGTTTCAGTGCGATTTTTTCACTAATCAATGGAAAATTTTAAGTAATGTGCAATAAAATGCGCGATACTTGTTATCCCGGTAATCCCGTGGGAATTTTTCTGGGAGCGGTTTTGAGTCGATAATAATTAGGTCGTCATAAGAATTTGCTTGTTCCGAGACAGTTTCCAGTGTGCCGGGAATCCCGCGGGAATTTCGTGACAAGCGTAGACGAAGTCGCGGGCATATCCTAGTGATATAATAATAATGATAATTTTATATAATAGCCAGGCAAATTATAAACTACATGTATTGTACGTCCGAAAAATAAAAATTAGTATGGTTCCTATGATGAAGACAATATATATTCTTTGTGTAATTATAATGTATGTGACAGTTTATGCAATAAATAATTTTCTATTTTATTCTACAACAAAGATGGTGAATTTCTCGCCCATCGTTTATCGAAACCAGGGTTTTTAATCATACATCTACTTAAGAAGTGTTCTCCTGTGGAATTTATTTTTAATAAAAAAAATAAAGAATTTGAATATTTTGAATAATTATCTTCGGAAAAAGAATAAAATAATAATAATAATAATACACATTTTATGGTTCTGTTTAATTTAGCTAATTACTGTAGACATTCCATAAATTTTTAACTAAGATATTAAACATATAATGTAAAATTTATTGCTAATTGACAATTATTTATTGTTTCTTTACTGTTACGTAATATATACTGAAAACTTTTAAAAAGGTAAAATATCAGATTGTTTGCCATCTGAACTAAGTTGTGTATAAGATTAAACCATTTATATGTGTAATCAGGAGCCTCAATTAAATTAAGGTCAAAATTTAATGCAAATAGCAAAAATATAAAAAATAAAAATACACAATGTATTAAATTTCAATAAAATTTTATGCCTCGCCAAATTTCATTACGGTTGTTATTTAAAGACAGATGAATACGCAGTAGATAATTTTATTACAAAATCAATTACTGCTCAATCTTCTTCAGCCAGTGTAGACGAACCATTAAATTTGGCGAGCACTATACTAAACTTTGGATTTCTTCTTTTATATATTTTTTTATTAATTTAGTACCTAACCTTGCTGCTTTATTTATGCTATTAAAAAGTTAATTATTAGAACCAAGCCAAACAGAGTAGCACTACAATAAAATAACAAACTGTAATGCAGCTCTTAACTCCACAACGAAAGCATTTTACTACTTAAAACTAAATTGACATTGTCAAATAAAAACTTAAAAAAAACTGAAGAAAAGTAAGTACTAAAGGAGAGTATACATAAATTTTCATACTGGATTTTATATAAAGATAATGATTAATATATTGCCTAGAAATTAATTTACATACAAATTTAGTTGATATTGAAACAATATTTAAGCGGAACAAACAAATTCTTTTAAAAAGTGTTCTGTATTTCCTAGTCGAATTTATAAGTAATATATAATATAGGAAAAGATATCATTATTAAAATATGATTAAAATCGAGACATAAATTTTACGAACCCGCCGTTTAATTTTTATCCTTATAAAAAATCCAATAAATTATTTTTTGGCATTTTAATTTTTTTACATTTTTATAATTTTATTTTTTTCGATATGACATACAATCCGCTACCATTACGACAACGAATGTAGTATATACTTTTCCCACATTAGGCTTTAGTAGCAAATATTATATTTTAAAAATTATTTTTAAAAACTTTTTTTTGTCTTTTACCTGTGCTTTTACACTTTAAAACTAGTATTCAAGAACGGTACTCAAACTTTGTCTTGTACTACTATTTCGTTTACAAAACAAGTAACAAAGTTATATATGAGTATAGACCAGGGATTCTCAAAGAGGTCGATATCGACCGCCTGGAGTCCAAATTGGTTTTCCAGGCGTCGACATAAACGAAAACTGATTTTGGGTGTCAACGAAGTCTCGACACCTATCAATTAACACAAGTTCCTATTTGAATCTTTCAAGATACTGTATAGATTGTGTTACGTGTACCAAGTGTTACAAGATTGACTAATATTTTAGTAGGAAGTATCATTGTTGTCCTTTTAAAAAACTCAACAACTCAATACGCGTGCACAATATCGTATAATTATTGCATTTTGTCTTTTTATTTTGTTAAATTTTGATGAGAAAATGATGTCAAGTTTACTCAAAACTTGACATCATCATCAACCAACCATAAAGTTTTTAAATTGGTTTTTTTATCAATAAGAAAAAAAGACAGGATTTTTTAAAAGTATTTAGCTATGGGGGTCTGAGGTATAAATTCATTTTGGAAAAGGGGTCTCTTGCCCAAAATAGTTTGGGAATCCCTGGTATAAACGTTCTCGAACGCGAGCCCAAAATTGCTTTACTAACTAATATTCCTAGGATAGCAGCAAATAACTAATATTTCAATACGACGATAATAATGTAACAATCGAAAAATTGAAGATAAAATATTATTGAACACATTTCATGTTACTTTTTCTTTCTACGTGATTTTTTAGATTTACTCGATTGCTTTGACGAAGGCGTGGTTACGTTACAAGCACCAGCTGATTTTTTATCCTCTTTATCACTGTCCGCCGATAAAACCGGTGAAGCTATATCGTCATCAGACGACTTTTCCATCACTTCAGCTTTATCTTCAGACCTTTCGTCATCAACTTTGACTTCATGTGTTTCAATTTCATCGCCTTCAACTACACTAAAACCTTGCTCGTGTTTCGAGGAAAGCTTTTCTACATTAATTAAATTAAATAAGTTCTGATCTACACGATTTTCAGTACCCTTCATAACAGATAGTATATTATCTATATTAATATTGCAAATAGGACTTGTTATCTGAGTCTCGCTTACTTCTAAAAGGCTATCCCTCATAACTTCTAGCTTGAAATCGTCCAAGCCGAAATCAAGAGGTGGAAAATCCTGAAATAATGAATGATGTTCCTCCACGAAATTCAGCTCCGATGGCGTATCACAAACTGCCACCATTATATCTGTTCGTTTGCAAAGCTCTACTAGTTTGTCCTGTAAAGAAATTTCAGGCGCGGATTCTTTATCTTTAACCAGTTTATTTGATATGCTTATAGTTTCCGTTTCTTTCGAATTTTCGGTTTCTAATGTCTTGATTTCATATTCTTTTGATTGTTTTATTGACTTTGTTGCTGCAATTGTACTCCAAGACTTGATTGGTTCTTCAATAGCTTCTTTCTCTTGATTCTTTTTGTCATTAGATAATGGTGACTTCTTTCGCATCTTGCTAGTTTTAGTTGTTATTTGAATCTCAGGAAATTCTTCTTTCGTTGAATCAATTACATATACATCTTTAACTTCTTCATGATATTTGTCTGATGATTTTCGACTTTCGGGGTATGGAGATGTGGATTTACTTTTTTTAGGTTTAGAAGTTTCTTTAGGAGTTAAATAAATGTTATCAATGCATTCCACGTCTGCTTGCACTTCTTTAAAAACATCATAGCTACATTTTTCTTTCTTCAAATCCTCTAAGGTTAGTTGAGTGCTCTCATGTAATATTTCTATATCACATGTATTATTCTCAGGTTTCTTCTGATCTACATCTGTATTTACAGGAGTGATTTTTGGGTCAAAAGACCAAATATCAACTTGAGGCTCACTCTCTTCTTTTCTCTCCTGAGTAAAACTCTTTATTATGCGTGACTTTTTTATTTTAGATGAATAAGAAGCTATGGGTTCAATGTCTTCAAAAGGCGTAGAAATTGAAACAAGATCACCACTAGAAAGCTGTTGTTTTTCTTCGATAGCATGAATTTCTACAAAACTATCTTCATCTTCTTTCGCTTGTTGTTCTTCCTGAGTCTTTTTTAGTTTACGATTTTTCTTATATTTAGGCTTAGATTCTTCAGTTCTTTCACTAACTACTGAGGCCTGATAGAGTGTAAATATAGGCCTGTCTGGCTCATTTAATAGCATATCCCAAGCTTGTTCTTCTGTCTTTATTTTTGCGGTTAGGTAATCCGATTCCGATACAGATTCAAATGTATTATTACAAACAGGCGACTTCATTGTCATCAAGTCTAATGATAAATCATTGGCAATGGGACAGTCTTCTTTTACATCAAAAGTTTTCGTTTCAGATTGTTGTACTTTCGTCGTACTCGAATCTATTTCCCTAGACAGTTTCATACTTCTAGACTTCCGATCTTTCGGTACTGGACTTACTTCTTTTACAACTTTTATATCTTTAGACTTTTCTTCTTTTAAAGTTATATGTTCTTCACTTGGTAAAGATTTAACTTCTTTAAAAGTATGTGTCGTCTCCTTCACATCAAACATCATTGATTCTTGGTTTGAAGAGTTTTCAACTTTTTTGACACCTTTGTCTGTAATAGTAGCTATTTTTACTCCTTTACGCAACTTCACTTTTTCTGAAACCGGTGGATCTTCCGCTTTATCCACTAGAGTCGTTTCGTCTTTGTCAGTTTCGTTAATTATTTTAGTTTCTGATACACTTACCTTATCGTTTTTCTTTTTCTTATTACTAATGCTTACGTCATTTTGCGATTTAACTTTAGTTACTGAGATTTCTTTATAATCGACGTCGACATCGATTTTCCCTCTAGGAGGTACCACAGTTTCATCAGCCTTCCTTTCCCGTCGAACAGAAACATTTTCGAGTTCATTTACAGTCTTTACTTTTGCGTTATCGTTATTAACCTTAGTACTAACTTCGCTAACTACATCACTACTCGCGGAGGTGGGAGGTTTCTTAACTCTATCTCGGACCACCGGTTGGATATCAGCCGGTGGGCGAGGCAAATTTGGCAGTGATTCGGGTGGAGCGGGCCACTCCTGGTCGCACGCGTCTCTCCACGGTCGCTCTTCAATCACAGTCACACTATCGTCACTGGGCACCACACAATCGTCGTCGGAGTCGTCGAGATGGGACCACGGCGGCACGGCGGTGAGCGCCGCCGGGATGACCACCGCCGTGGTAAGGGGCAGGGGGTCGTCGCAGGCTCGCGGCTCGGGCTGCGGGCGCACGCTCTGCACGGGGATGGTGGTGGTGCGCGGCAGGGGGCGCGCCAGCAGGTCCGGCGCGGCGGTGAGGGGCGCGGGCGCGCGCACCACCGGCCGGAACAGCGCCTCGTCACAGTTGGTCGCGGTGTGCGCGTCCGCGTCCACGGCCGGGGGGCTGGCCGCCCGCCGCGGACGCACCACCCACCCCAGGGGGTGCACGGCCCGCTCGACGCCCCGCGACCCGCACACGGCCGGCGAGCGGCTCTCCTCGCGAACGCACCCTATACCAAACCAAAGGCAACCTAGTTACTATCGGCACATTAATCATTTTAGTGGGCGATGTCGCTCTCGCCGCGGCCCGAAATGTCCCTAAGCGTAAACGAAACGAATTCACTATTACATTTTAGGCATGATGGATGTATGACCACTAGTTTAGTTATATTTTTTTTGGTTCAATATTATTTTATGTTACTAGCTACTAAATAAATTATAATAATACGTTAGAGCAAATTATTATTAATAAGCCTGCAAATAATTATTCTCAACTCAAAAAGTAAAATAGATACGACGCTTATGTTTAAATTTTATTTTGTTAATATCAAAGTTATAATTTTTTAATGATATCGATCCCATATTTTATTACTGTGGGGCGATTTTAAATGTTATTTAGACTGAATGGTACGCAGCGAGAGCTGTTATGTATAAAAGCCAAGAAAAGGTGGTAAATATAGTGCAATGGATGCCTTTGGCTTCGTACAGGGCCCGCGGCGGTCGCGATCCGCAAACACACAGTAACATTCCAACTGACCACAATTGCTTCTCTCTCGACTCTTCTTCATTGGCACAACACAATAATATGACACATATGCGCGTAATATGCTTAATACAAGCATGTATGTGAAATATTATTATATTCATTGTCTTTAAATTTTATTAACACGATTATATCATTAGAAATAACTAACAACTTATGCAAGCATATGTACACATAATTAAAACAATATAGTTATTATAATGCAATAAATTAACAAAATCAAATAAAAAACATACTATGGGAGCAACCTTATACACAAAAGTCAACAACGAATCTGCACTATTAGTAATCCAATTATTATTCAAAAGGCAAAATTTCAGTGTGTGGGTCGCTTCCTGATTTGCCAACCACACCACAATTTATTTACATCAAAAATGGTAAAAATGATATAATGGATAAAACAGAGAACGTAAGAATAAAACCACTACCGTCGTTTTAACCTTTACTTGAAATGCGTTAAATGCAAACCTTATTTTAAGCACCACAACCAAAATTCTAGTTATAATATATGTAAGTATATGTGACTAGAAAAGATGAATAGCTAGAAATGACAATCCCGGTACTTTAATATGTTGTGATGGTTAGTTCCATTTTGTAAGCTAGTTGTTACTAGTATGACATCCTCATAATTCTATGTACAGTACGTGCAAAACTTATTTACACCTCGAATGAAGTTTATTTTTTGAGTCAGTCATATGTTAACGTATATTACATTACATCTTACGGTGTATTGTGCGAAAGAGATGGCATGCGAGCCCGGATAGTAGCTGAGCGAGAGCGCAACAATCGTGACATGTACGAACTTCAAGGACGTATTTAAGTTTTGCTCGTATATACACATTGTATATGGCTTAGTTTGGACTTTGTTTAAACAAGATGTTAAAAAGGAATTCCTTAAAAATGAGTTCTTGACTGGTTATGGTCTGTAAAATACTATTATTTTAAACGAAAAAACGTTACTAGAACTATTTAGCGGTGTGTTCTATTTGTAAAATGGGGGTTACTTCTGGTGAGTAACCTTTCAATCAACAGTAGAAATTAAATTCTTTTTCGGTATAATTATTATTCTTTGCTACTTATTTCTTGGAATAAATCAATTATCTATTTAATTATTTTAATTTCTATTTATTTATTTATATTTCTGTTGCATAACAAATTGTCAATGTAAAGTATTAGAAATTATAATCCAACAAAAAATTGATTGCCTCTCCAGAATACCCTGAAAATACTAATCAGAATAGTGATGTTGTATAAAAAAAAAATACTTGTCCTATCTATGGGCAATAGTTTCGCACTGACTATAAACTGTATTTAAAAAAACGTGTGCGTCTCAGGACGCCCGACATAAGTGAAATCTTAAACTGCTTAAACTAACCTAAGTTGAACTATTTAATATTGACATTGTTTAACTTGAGAAAAGCTTAGGTTGGACAAATGTCATCTTTGTCGTCCGTGACCAAGGTCACTGAAAAGAGACCGAAACGTCGGAATAATCAAAATGAAATAAATTACCGCGCTTAAAACCATTAAAGCGTAGTTTTATTATGTATACAAGTCGCGAAAACTTAAGAAAATATTAAAGATTAGGTTATTATTTAAATTTTATGTATATTAATTAATCTGATAATGAAAGGTTATTAGTAGTAGTTATTAGAATTTTGTGTATGTACATTATTAGTATAATTATTTAATCTTATTACCCAAATACGACTAACGCCGTGAATTAGAGTAAGGGAGGAGGAGCCTGCCTACCGCTGCCGTATGTGTGAGA
The DNA here is from genome assembly GCA_012273795.1 of Dendrolimus punctatus. Taxonomy (NCBI): domain Eukaryota; kingdom Metazoa; phylum Arthropoda; class Insecta; order Lepidoptera; family Lasiocampidae; genus Dendrolimus; species Dendrolimus punctatus. The sequence continues at coordinate 5,130,766 of CM022529.1, read as the reverse complement.
GAAAGGGAAGACTGGCGTCGTAACGCGTTACGTAACGAAGAAGTTTACCCTCCCATAAGAAGTTATCACTCCAAAAATAATCACTCACCGTGATCCTCCTTCATGGCCTCTGCGAGATCCTCCCGAAGCTGCACGTCGCAAACTGAAGTGGCGCGGCCGCTCTCGGCGAGCAAAGATTTGCGACGGCAACTGTCAGATGGCGAATGTTCTAGAGAACCTGCCAAACCATTCATTTTTGTAATAACATTATAATATTTCAAACTAGGATATGCCCGCGACTTCGTTCACCTAACTAAAAACCGCTCCCGGGAATAATATCACACATTGTATTAAATAAATATATTTCTTTTATTTCGCTTACTCAAACCATTCCCGAAAAACACCCGCGGGATTCCCAGGATAAAAAGTAGCGCAGATTTTAAGTATAAGAAGAAGCGGGAAAGAAAGAAAATCATTTTATTCAGGCCAAAATAACATTGGTGTAGTGTAGGTATAATTGTTAACAAATTTAAAACTAACAACATAATCTTGTTGTCTAGGAATTTGCTGTCGATCATCGAAACCACATCCAAGTCAGCACAATTAGCTTTTATGTAAATTATAAACCAACAGACAAGAAATTAAAAAAAATGCATCATTTTCTCCATCGTTTGTATAGTGATTTGCAGCTGTTTTTAATTAAATCATTATTTAAGTTTCTCTCTTTTCTTTCACCACATGCCAATTACTTGGGGTCGGCACAATATGTCTTTTCCTTCCACACTCCCCTACTCTGACATACATCTTCTGTCACACCACATATCATCATATCATCGTTCACACAATCCATCCATCTTTTTTTGGTCTACCGCTACATTTGTATCCATCTATCTTGCAGTTCAACATTATTTTTGTCACATGACTCTCATCCCTCTTCATTGTATGCCCATACCAACTTAATCTTCTTCCTCTCAATATTTCAGCAACGGGTGTAACTTTCAAAGATCTAATCTACTCTATCCCTTATCTACTCATTTCTCACCTTACCCATTCTTGTAACACCACACATCCATCTCAACAGTCTTATCTCAGCTGAGTGGACATGGTTGTGGTTTATCACTTTTTTGGCCCAACATTCCGACCCATATAGCATGACTGGTCGTATGACAGATTTATAAATTTGACCTTTTAATTACAGTAGCATTAGTTTGTCGCACGTCACACCGGTTACCTGTCTCTCTCTAAATATCTCTTTATATCTTTATTTAACATTAATTAACTATTTATTAATTCATTTAATTGAAAATATAAAGATGACAATTATATACATATTCCATATTGAAAACCATTTTAATATGAATACATCGTTTCTTTGCTTCAATAAGGTGGTATCTTGAAAAACCCAAATTTACAGTATACCACTTTTAAAGATTCAAAAAAAGATTTTACCCAAACATATTATACATTTTTTAATATTTTTTACAATTAAATTTAGTGTCAATTTACTAAACTTTTTGAAATACATGAGAAAGTTGTGATCATAATATGATAAATTTAGCAAAATATAGTGAGTGAGTGAAATAAGTGAGTATTGGGATATGTCACGTTATTGAAGCAAAGAAGCGACGTGTACACTTACTAGCAGACCCTGAGTCGATGAGCACGGGCACGATGGGCCTCACGCCGGGCATGTTGACGGGGTTGGACCTGGCCACCCCGCGCCCCACCCCCGGCTCCACCTCCACGGTCTCCGCCTCGGATAGGGACGAACTCGACCTAACAAACGAAAGCCACGGATAAGTAGGCCCTTAATTGGACAACACGCAAACAGAAAGCAAGTATATCACTAGAGCAGACGTTGTCCTGCACTGAAACAATAAATAAGTATGTTCTCCTTAAAAATGTTTGGTTCACGCTCACCAGATGGCGCTATAAAGCATTCCCATACAAAATTGCGTTAACTTGAACATGATCGAGTAGTAAAAAACTCGCACTAAGCACACAGATCCCAGCGTCACCTACCGGTTTCAATAGTGAATATAAGCCATTCCACTCAAACACACAAAAAAACATCAAAATTGGTGCAGAAGATTACGAGGATCCTGGGACCCGATCCCAAACCCAATATCAGCTCCAACTAAGAATCTGAACCAGCCACCCACTCAAACACACAAAAAATGTGTGCTGGGACATATGGTAGAAATGAAACTTCAACAGACAAGTGGAAAAACGCATCGCAACATACAAAATGAATTGCTTTGTTGCGATTCAATTTTCCACTTGTCTATTGAAGTCTCATTTGTACTATGTGTACCAGCACACATTTCGATTTTTCGCAGGTTTACTGCAAATTATGATTTGGTTAGGTTAGGTACATTTTAATGAATGCATTTTTTTATTTAAACATATTTTATTCCATCAAACAAAAAACTGAACTCGATCCGGGACCCAAAAAAACATCCACAGTCTACTCTAAAATTATCCCGCCTCTCATCACGTGATATACCTTCTACCCCCTCCACGCGGCCGTAACGCTTTTTCGTGACAGAAAAATCCTAACAATTCACCATAATCGGTAAAGCCGTTCTCAAGTTATGAGCTTACATAATTTCTACAATTCATTTTTATTCATATAGATTTACGGTTAACTAGATGATCAGGAACGCCTTACCCGGTGCAGTTGTATGTCTTGAAGACGAACTGCGGCCCCATCCAGAGGCGGCGGTGCGGGCCCGCGTGCGTCACGATCTCCACCTGCGACAGCCAGCGCTCCTCCTCGCTCATGCACGCCTCCGAGCAACGCTGGCGGACCATACAGCGAAGTTGAATGAATGAAAGAGCGAATGAGAATTAAGTACATTTTCATCCGTTCAGGAACGGAGAAAGAATACAATTTCCTGCGGCCGGGCGGCCTGTCGTGAGAGGCGACGAAACAACCCACAGCCACAGGTGGTAGGCATTTGCCCGACTGGATGGCCACCACCCGTGGTCTAGAGTGTGCCGCCGTTACAACCTTGAGTTGTGTACCAGCGTTAGTGGCCAGGTTCCAGTCTCCCTTAAGAGGGTAGCAGCGCATTTGTAGCACCTTTGGTGTTCCATAGGTGATGGTAAACGTTTTCCTCCACCAAATGGGCCGTCTGCTTGTCTGCTGAACTCAATGCAATAGAAAAATGTCAACACGTTAGAGTGGGGGGGAGGGTTTGTGTGTGTTGTGTTGTGTGTGTGTTTATGGTTACGTTTCACAGGAGGCTCACAACGACCGCGATTTCTCCCGTTTCACTTGCTTGCGCATGTTACAATCATGAACTCTTGTGGAGCATATATTATGGGGCGTTGATGTCATTAGTTGATTTGAGAATCGCACCTTTTTTAATCTCAGTCGATAGAGAGAATTATTGCTCTGTGGTTAACTAATCCTACTTTGACCCACCTCTTGGCGTGGGTCGTTGTGAGCTCTGTGTGATCTAAAATGATGACGTCATTAGTGACGTTTTCGCCACGACCATAACGACCGTGGTCGCCATGTAGTACGGCAGCCGGATCATTTGGGCGTTGTGAGATACTAAAAGAAGTGACTGAAGGAAAAATTGTCTGCTGAGCTGATGCAATAAAAAAAATCGTCCTGAATCCACCTTGACAAGCGAAACGAATATTTGCTGTGGAACGGAACATTAAGGTGCTTTCACACTGCGAGCATTCGCCTGTAATGTAACATTTATTATTCGATTTCGAGCATTAGGTTACATCACTGCCTCCCTGACTGACGAGTATTCGACTGTAAGGAAAAAGTTAAGATTCGATTTCGAGCATTTAGTTGGTTCCACAACGTTAGTGGCAGTGGTTATTGTGTAACAGTTAGCACACTGTAATGCTCGTTTCTCCTCCTTCATTGATGTAATCTGTAACATTATAGGTTGAGTACTGTAAATCTCGGTTTTCACTGTTTAGTGTTCGGATCTGTAACATAACAATATAGGCGAATGCTCACGGTGAGGGAGCACCTTTATATCACAACATGGGTTACATACATACATAACGTCACGCCAGGTCTCTTGCGGGGTAGGCACGAAGAGCAGAGCGCCGTTCAGGCTTATTCTTACACACATCATTTGCTTGTTGTGAACACCTCACAACAAGCAAATGATGTGTGTAAGACCAGCCAACACAACATGGGTTGTCATTATGAGATAGGTTACCCGACAGGCCGGTGGATGCAGCAGCGGGTTCGAGGGCGGCAGCGGCGCCAGGAGGTCGGAGGCGGCTGCCGGCCGCTGCAGCACCCACTGCGCCACTCCCTCCACCTCCACCTCTATGGGGGACTCGTCGCAGATCTTCTCCTTTGGTATACCTAGACAAACAATTATTATCATGACTCCTTTCTTATGGGAAATCCTTCACAGTCCAAGCAGTTCGTCTTTGGAACGCGCTGCCTGTTAATATAAAGCTAGCCAAATCACTGCCCATTTTCAATAAACTTGTGAAGGCCTATTATAGCTCAAATTAAAGATGCAGCAGTCATTGTCATATTTTTCTTGTCTTATATTTATTTATGTACCCGCCGTACGGCGAAAAGAAGCTGCGACCTCCCCTTGAGCCTTTTTTCTCTTAAAATTCTATGCACTGTGCTTTCAGAAACACCAACAGCCTGCGCTGTTCACCAACGTGCATCGGCTATTCTTTCTGCTTTGTTATTATTCGCTTCTTTTTTCATAAATTCATATACTTTTGATATTATCTCTTGCCTGAAAAAAATTTGATTCGTGTATAAGGAAGATAGTTTTTTATTCTAATACTGTGAGATAAAATATTAACCATACCTGGCTTTTCAGTACAGTCCGCTGCGTTTTTTTAGACATTTTAAATATAATGTAAGTAGAGCAACATGCAATTCAAGTCGGAGAGAGAGCAATATAATTCAGAGATAGTCATGTACACCGAACGGCAGTTGGCTCGAGACTGCTGTCCGGGCTTAAAGCCCCTCACCCCGCGCCTTCCCTTTACAGAATGTAGTGGGGCGCGTCTTCGTGGATTGAACTATCTATACTAGTTGGTCACTGTATTTTCTTCACGAGTTTACCTGCGCTAAAGTTCGCAGAGCCTATGTTCACATTCGCCAAGATACGCCGGCCGTATTATACTGTTGTAGCAAAAGCGTCGTCCCGTCCTTTCTGTTACGCTTGAGCAGTGAGTAGTAGTAGTGCAACCAAAATATTGAAGTCTTACATTTTCAAATATCGAGCCGTATCAGTGCAAATGTACTGGCTCACTCGTCTACTACCCATCACTACTCAGAGGAGAGCGACATAATACAAAGGAGCACCAATGTGTAATGTAAAAATAGATAAATAATGGTGGTCAGTGAAGTGGACTCACTCGACAGCGGCTTGGGATGGAGGACCAGGTGCAGCAGCGAGCCGTTGGCGGCCATCAGGTAGAGCGCGGTGACCGGCGGCGCGGGCCGGTGCGAGGCGCCGCCGCAGTACGGCGCCGTGCCGAACTGCGCGCGGGCCAACAACGGCACGCTGTTGCTGTCCTCCGAGAGGGACGAGAGCCGTTGCCGACCTGAGCGAAACGCAGTCCATTATTGAAATCATCTGGTATAGACGCCGTGGAGTAGAAACATTTATAATATCACCAGTGGTCGCGGCAGACATTGCCCTGCCTTACAAACCAAATTTAGAATCCAATTGTGAATCTAAGCCATCTGGGGACCTACTCGAACACACACAAAAAATATCATAAAGATCGGTCCGGGTTTTAAAAGGAGTTCAGTGGCATACAACACTAACATTAAAATTTTATAATAGGGGTCAACAATTATGATAAAAACTAGCCTATTTTTCAAGTTGGATCAAACGGTGTGCAAATTTGATTTAAATCGGTTAAGTAGTTTAGGAGTCCATCACGGACATACAACGTGACACGTAATGTATATATATTAAGATAGTGACGCGGGTCATGCCCTAGTAATTGTTTCAATAATTAACTAGCTGTCCCGGCAGACGTCGTCTTGCCCGGAAAAGCTTCAATCGATATGCCGACAGCAGCGCCACCTACCGGGTCCAATTGTGAACCAATTCAAAAACCTTCTTTGGCTCAAGCACAACTTTGCTAAAGATTATGACATGATCAAATGTATAGTTTACGATTCTATAAAGGACATACAGACAAACATTCATTTTTATATATCAAGATAGTGACGCGGGTGTAATGCCCTAGTATTTGCTTTATTAATAATTGTTATGGCGTAAACTAATTTGAAATTTAAAATTTGATGACAGTGACAATCATTTATAATATAAAACTACAACATGGAAATCCTAAATTTCTGAAATAAATGAATTATTATTATTATTATTATAATAATATTCTAATAATGCTGTGTTTGTACGTGAAGCTATTAAAAAAAATGGAATACACTATGGCTACATTACACAAGAGACTCACAACGACCACGTTTGCGATCGCGATTTTTCCCGGTCCATTTGCTTGCGGAAGTTACAATCATAACCTGTAGTGGAACGGATTATAAAGGGTTGATGTCATTAACGACGATATACACAAATGTCATTGGTTGATTTGAAAAACGCGCCTTTTTCAATGTCAATCGGTAGAGGGAACTAATACTTTATGGTCAACGCCCACTTCGACACTTCTTGACACGGGTCGTTGCGAGCACTGTGTGATCAAATGTAATGACGTTTTCGCTACGACCATAACGACCGTGATCGCCATGTGGAACAGTAGAGATTATTTTGTGTGTTGTGAGATAGTAAAGGAACGCGCTATATATAGCTGATGGATCACGAACGATGCATTTTTTTAGATTTCCTGTCTGTTTGTTCGGGATTCTCCTCCATCTCAAGGGAAGATCTGCCAGAGAAGCCATTGGTAGGTAAGCATCGCTAGCCTAGGCCCATCAATTATTGTTGGAAATTTGTATATATTCTTTGTACATTTTGGTAATCATTTGAGATCTCGATTAGTGTACAGGATCTGTCGGATTTTAAATGTTACAGACAGGACAAATTCAATAACAGTCTGATTTTATTTAAATATATATATATATATATATATATATATATATATATATATATATATATATATATATATATATATATGCTAGCAATTTACGTTTATACGAATAAGGGGGCTTACCGGAACTATTCCTGGTGATGGTGTGAGTTGGCAAATTGGCCGTTGGGCGCAGTTGGGCCAATGGGGAGGAGGTGACGGGCAGGGGGTAAGGAGGCAGGCGAGGATTGGGGAACCACGCACCGTGGCCAACACCATCGCCAACCTAAAAAGCACACAATGTTATAATTTTTTACTGCATGATTACATACCCATACAGGAGGTAGGTCTTATTGAAATAAATTTATTTAGATTTTCTACAAATATTAGTACAGAAAATATACACAAAATAAAGGTTCCAGTGGTTAATGCGTCCCTATTATATGGCACGGAGGGTATATCGGCCACGCTTGCCCACAGTATAATAGTCTTGCTGTATGTTTCGGCACAGTTTTGCAACGCAAGTACGTTGCTGCAATAATGTGCACATCGAGTGGAAATGCCCATGTTACCCAAGAAAAAGACATAAATGTCTTAGCTACTGTGCTAACCATGACATGTTATTGGTTAGCTATCGATGGCAATTATCAAAATTCATCTGCGTGATAAAAAGGCACATGCGAATGCCACAACGACTTTTTGCAACTAGTACAGGTGACTAACTCGCGTGCCTCTCTGCCCGCACCTCACACAGATTGGTCCTTCGAGCCGGACCAATCAGTGGAGAGCATGTAAACTGTATATATTATAATTCGAAAATGATGTAATACGTTAATGTTCTTATTATAATATTTATAAAATATAATATAATAACGACACCTTTACGCTCAAGATCAAATATAAAGTGAAAGAAAAACAAAAGTAAAACCACTAAACCACTTGGATGGAGAAGTCGCGGGAGATCACGAGACACCTTCCATGATCAAATTGATCGTGTACTAGCAGAAGGTGATGCCAGGAGCCTTAAGAACAGACGTGCGTGCATGACAAGAGCTATGAATGTCAAAGAAGCAAGTGAGGTGTGTAAGAATAAGCCTGAATGGCGCTCTGTTGTTCGTGCCTACCCCGCAAGGGACCTGGCGTGAAGTTATGTATGTATGTATGTAAAACCACTAAAGAGTTCGATTCCGACAAAAATGCGATATAGGACTGCAATTGGATCAGAAGATTTGAGACCCTCAAACCCTGTTGGCTGTAGGTGTGATGTGAGATAAATATATGTCTGACCGGGCTGGCATTGGGCCGCTTGGCGGCGTGCGCGTGGATGGGCAGGCCGGCGCTGCGGTGGAAGCGCGACAGCCGGTTGACGACGCGCGGCTGCGTGTGCGTGCGCACGCCGCACGCGCCGCCGTACGGCGACACCGCGAACACGTGCGTGGTGCCGCGCAACGTCGACACCGCCGCCCACCGCCCGTCCACCGATATTGCTATGTCCTGGCCGCACATACGAATAAGCGCAACTAAAATACACCGAATACAGCAGGTATGGGCAACCATTGACATGTTGAGGGCCAAACCTTAGCGTGCAAATACGTTCGCGGGCCGCGTTTCAAAGTACCTTGGTGCATTTTAAAGTAGTGATAATATTTTTTGCGATAGATATTAGACATGAAATAATACGATAATATTATTATAGTACAATTTATTAAAATACCAAAATGAAATTTAAAAAAATGGTACATTACAATTAAACAGTTAAATTTGCAATTGTTACAAACTACGAACGTTAAACACACCGAAATACACGGCCTCACTGTCACTCTCGTGAGTATAAGTACATAGTGTAATATTTTTTAATTGAGATTTTTCAAAATGTCTCGCGGGCCGGATCATATCTTACAGCGGGCCGGATGCGGCTTGCGGGCCGGTGGCTGCCCATATATGGTATACAGAATGAACTATTCAAGTGGACCGCTGTGGCCAAATCCGGAACTATTGCTAAAAATCTCAAATTTTGATGAAAACCATAAGGTAATATTATATTTTTTTAAACCCTAATCAGAAATCGTATCGACTGATTTTGAAAAAAATAATACTTTCTGCATTGTTAAATGTAATCATAGTGTAGCCCGTGAGGATCAATTTCTGTCAATAAATGTTAAACGACAATCTAAAGGTAAGGTTAATTTTAACAAAACATTTATTACTTTTGGTAAAACTAGGAGTCACTAATATAGAATCCTATGTATCCTATGAATCTATGTAAAATATACATAATTATATAAATTTTCTATTACAACACAAATAAAAAAGCTTCTACCGCTTTACCCGCTACCCTTTAATATAGTGGACGGTTTTTTTGGTCCAGTCTAACACTTTGCCGTAGTAGCTCACCAGGATGCAGAGGATCTGGGTTTGATTACTGGCATAGCAAATTTTGTTAACGAACTTTCCATTATTTACTATGGCTTGGGTTCTGTAATTGGCCTCAAAATAGCCCGTTGTAGCTTAGGGATATACAATGTATGTGTTCGTTACCGATTATCGTTATAATTTTCTAAAATAATGATTAACAACACTAAAATGTTACATACCTGAACTTTGGCAGTAGTATCGCCCCTATGCAAGATATACAGATGATGTATAGACGCCAAGCTGGGCCCACAAGGGTGGGGATTAATCCTAAACACGTGGAAATCATGGCCTCTTCTGTCAGCAGTGATCAACAACATACCACTCGCGTCGAACTTTAAGGCTATGATTGCTTCCGAATGCGCTACGAAGTGAGCCACAATCGGATCGCTTGGTTCCTCTGAACTATCTTGAACATCGTCCTCATCGTACCCCTGAAATATAATAACGTTTTCTTATTAAATTTCTTCAAAGTCAGTATTTCAGTGTCGTTGAGCGATTTTTTTGATGTTTTTTTAAAGATCACACCCGATGACCTTAACACCTATTCATACAAGACCTGAAAACACCCGATTTGTACTTTCAGGCAACACGGACTCTGATAGAGTCCACAACTTTGCCTTACGCAGAAGGAACGTGTAAAGAATATATATCAACTCCAATTTTGATCAAAATTGTTGAACAATCTATTTATATACAAAAACTCAAGTCGTGGACTTTTCTTTATCATAGTGTTACGACCTAGACGCCGACATTGCATACCTGTAAAAGTGAGTTATTCTAGAGAACAGCTCATTGTGTATTGTAATCTTTTATGGCAGTCATTAGCCAGGTGAGTCGGATTTAAAGTACACACTGATTCTAGGAAAAACGGTCCACGTAGCCAGGCAGACAGACATTTCATCTGTGCAGTATAAAGCAATGCCTTGATTGAGGCACGACGCAGTCGAGCATTACCACGAGCGAAGCAAGACTTGTGTACATTCGGTAATCTATTTAGTGACGGACTTTGCGCGTATTATTGAATTACGACCTTCTGCATTACGTTTGGACTTGTTATTTTCGGTTAGGTTAAACTCTATAATAATTCCAACGGCATTTCGATTCGAGTCCTGCAACAATAGCTTTATGTTACTCTTACCTCTATATCCAAAATGGTGACAATCCCAGGCTGCTGTATATCAGCATTCGGAGGCGATGGTGACTGCGACGTGCTTCTTCCACCAGCCAAACTATGGGCCACACTCTCGCCCAAGCCACGCAACCCCTTGCTCAGAGACTTGGCCGCATGGAGGACCGTTGCTGTGTAACTGGTTACACCTTCAGCTGAAATAAGTTCCGTGAGTTCAAGAACTTGTTCTCAATTTTTCTTTTCTTTCTCCTTCTCCCAAATATTTGGGATCGGCACATATAAACCTAAAGTTCCTACACAGGTTCTGTATAGACCTTGTGCGGGAACCAGGGTTAACTTTCGACGCTCATACTTACTAGATAGAAGAAATGTAAAAAAAACAACAAGAACGTATTAGAATAGCTAACTATAGGAATTTTAAATAAAGAAAGACAAGATAAGCGGAAAAGAACACCCACCCAAAAGAGAGGGCACGATAATATACGATTACATACATATAAATACACATATATTTAATTTAGACATTTAAAAAAATCATAAGTGTAATTATTACGAGGATAACAATATTTTTTGTTTGTTACAACTCCATGAATTTAAATTGACTTATATGTATGACCTGATTGATTTTGATTTTGAATAAACACTTAGGAATTTGAATTTTAGCATACATAAAAAGCCGTACTTAGTCCCTGGCTGAGTTAAGAGAAGTAAAAACCTTTAGGACGCTCCTGTAATATCTTTCCTCGTGATTGTAAATAAACATGTTTCCTGTAATTGATATGTTAATTAATTTAATTTTTAAAGTATGAAACTTTCAATTTGACTAATGAATAGCAATTGTTCATCTTACACAGCGCTGTATCTAGTGTAAAATACTCTAGCCTAAACGACTGTGCACTTCGCCACGGCTAATAGAAGTTAGCGACACTTCCCCATAGAGAGCGTCAACTTGAGGCAAACGTCCATCAATAGATTGGATTGCGTAACAACAACTACAAGTTCACATGTATAAAACGATGTTAAAAACTAAATAAACACGCTGAATTAGTCACAGCACGAATTGTTTTGCAATACAACAATGATATGCGCAGACTGTAAGGTCAACAGAACGGTTAACGTAGCCAAGTCAATAGCCACGCGATAAAAACAAAGGAAGCGTTATTAGTTTTAACTTTTAATGCGTGTCACCGCGTTAATGATTACTTTTATTTATAACAGTTTAACAATGTTGCATAACATACGATATAAGTATTCACCATATAAAGAATAGTTTCTTAGTAAGACGTCATGGCTGTTTCACATTAGAGAATTAAATAGACAACAATACTAATATACAAAGCTAAAGAGTTTGTATGTTTGCTTGAACGCGCTAATCTCAGGAACTACTGGTCTGATTTGAAAAATTCTTTCAGAGTTAGAAGCCCATTTATCGACGAAGGCTATAGGCTATATATCGTCACGCTAAGACCAATAGGAGCGGAGCACCAATGAAGAATGTTTCGAAATCGGGGGGTTGTTTTAACATACTTTTTTAACTATATCACGCGGACGAAGTTGCGGGCAGAAGCTAGTTAATTATAAAAGAAACCTAACTTAGTTTTTATGTAAGTAACATAGAATTATAACCTAACGTTCTTCATGCGGCGTAGCCGCTGAGAAAACGCTAGTGTTATGATAATTTCGAAACTTATCTACATAATTTCGTTTCTTTGTTATTGTAGTGAACCTAACAAGAAACAGTAAAGTTTTAGATCTAACATACATAAAAAACCTTATTTAGTTTTTATATAAGTAACATAGAGCTATTACTACCTGGGGTCTTATATGCGGCATAACCACGGAGAAAACGTTAGTGTTGTAATAATTTGAAAACAACTACATAATAATTATAAACGAACTAGCACAAAAATGCTGTTCTCTATTCCTTCTTTTATTCTTCTCTATTATTCCTCTTCCTTTTATAATACCTGATAAAATTAAATTGGTAAGTTGAAGGGGCAGTGGCAGAGGTCACGTCTGTCACAGGACCGACGGGCAATGGAGCGAACGCGTCCTGGAACGGAGACCGCAAGTCGGTAAAGACATAGGATGTCCTCCAGTCCGGTGGACCAACGTCCTGGGTAACGTTATTGGCACGTGCTGAATAAGGAAAGTGGGAGACCGGGATATGTAACATAGACAAAAAAGCCCACACGCATCTGTGGTCAATGTTTGGATGAAGAAGATGACGAGGTATGAAATGAAAGGGCACTAATAGCATATCACAAAAATATGTATTGTCTATTTTTCACAACATTATTTTTCTATTTATAAAAAGTGTAAAAAATATAATCGTACTCCCTTATCTCCAAAGAAAATTGCTCAGTACATTACTATATTATGTATGTTTAGTTAAACAAAGAAAAGCATGTATGATTTTTGATAATCAAGATGCAGATTGTAAAATGCATACAAACCCATCAAAAATATTTGAACAAGGACAACCGAGACCAGTTTTGAGTCATGCGATATACAACGCAATAAGGGTCGCTATCATTATTCTTTATTTTCCCTTTGTATCTTACTTATCTTTGTTTTATACCAAATGGATGACTTCACGAATGACGCGATTTAAAGTTACTTTCTTGATTATACACTGATAATTGAAATTTATTGTAAGTGCATTTAGACAGACCCTTAAATACATTAATATTTTATTGAAATGTGTAGTTGTCGGGCCTTAATTGATTAAATTAACCAAGTGCGTGTAGAACTACATATACTCCATAATAAGATAAAAACCGCTCAAACATGTTTGAAAAATTTTCTTCCAAAATGAACTGAGAGATCCCAGTCAACTCTAGACTTAAATGATTTTAGGAAAGATGAAATGTTTAGAATCGGTAATTCAACACAAAGTTAGAAGGAATGGATACTCGCTAAGCTGAAAGCTGGGCCGTTTTACGGGTAGCCGGTATCAAAGGTGGAAAAAAAAATATGCCAATGTAGCAAGGCTAGTTATTACGTATGTTATATATGATATTGTTATAAATACCATACCTTTTGACAGACACTTTAAAAAAAATGTGGGAACTTACGTCATTTTAGGAAGGCTAAATTTTATATGTACTATCAAATATAATATTTTAAGATATTTTCCAATGAGCCAGACAAATCTGACGGACCAAACATCTTCCCAGAGTCGTTAAGAGTTCCGCTGTGTGAGGTAGCGCGAGAGCTTAAATGTCAAAATGTAAAAAAACCTGCTGTAGCAGTTATCGTAAATCTGAAAACAAAAACAGATCGTGTTTCATAGACTTACCCTCACAACCGCCGCTGCTCCTTTTAGCTTGGTTCAGCTTCTTATCAGCATACGCCAGCCATCGGTCTCCCAATGCCAAGGGGTTTATGGGAAAACTCCCACCAAGCGGACACGGGCAAGGATAGCACGTAGTGACGACCATCCTATCCTCTAATGTGCCAGCATCGAATACCGCGAAACGTTCCGAAAACGAAACAACCACGGAACGCTTGTTGGCCAGCACGTCCAGAATTGGATTCTTGAATTTTATTATCTTCACCTGCCGAAAGAAAGTTTTAACTATCATGACTCAGACTTAAGGGATTATAATTAGGGGTGTACGAATATTGCTCAAATCGAATCGAATTAATATTCGATTTGATAAACGGACGCGGTCCTTCCACACATCCACCACAGCACATTCATTTCCGTAACACGCATCTCTAGCTTGTGTCGCTCAAGTACAGACCACGCTTCGCCGCCATACTAAAGGACAGTTGAAGACATGAATGGATGAAGGTGATAAGTCGCATAATTCCAATTCTGAGTAAATCGAGATAAAAGTTTTACTTTTATTTTAAACTGAACTGAACTTAACACTTTTCAACTTTTTATTTTTTAAATATGCCTTTTATCTATGGTCTAAGGTCTGTAGTCATTTGGTATTGACTTATAACATTAATCTACGCAAAAAAAAAGCAAAAAACCGAATATGCGACATATCACCTTCATCCACTCACGTCTTCAGTTCTATTGATGAATTTGCAGACCTGTCCTTTAACTTAACCGGTATTTTGGGATCGCAAATGACAATACAGAACCATTATGAAAGCATAAACCTTGTGATATATTTAGAGCTCAAAGAAATAAAATTAATATTCTATTAATCAAAAAAGCAATGACGTAGTATTTTTGCGCAGTCTAAAAATAGTCTTATCATGTTTAGTAACACGCTTGAAGCGGGGCCTATCACGCCATGGCACTTATCCGGTGCACAAAAATAGCGTAACTAAAATATACGTTAGATAAAATAATTTGAAGCAAAAAATATAGTTTTCATGGTACTTAAGCTAACATTATCAGAGGACGTGTACCGCGTAATTACACGTTCTTTAAAAAATTTCAATAAGAAATATATTCAGGATACATGATGTATTGTTTACTATATTTATATAGTACGCGCAAAAAAGCTAGTTACCTTCTGAGGTATGCAAGCGGCTTGAGGGCGTGACGTAAATTTTTGAGAGCACATGAGCTGTAACTGTAATTAAACTATGTTTTAACAGTTTTGAGCGCGGTATTTCATTTGGTTTCATTCTAATGTTTCGGCCATTTTTAGTAGCTAGACCATCTCAGTGTTTCGTGATCACGACTACTGAAATTGGCTGAAATATCCGAATAAAAATATAATAACACTGCGCTTAAAACCGTTAAAACATAGTTTTATTATCGCGAAAACTATCCGTGGAGGAACGGAAAAAGAATACTAATTCCTGCGGCCGTGCGGCCTGTCGTAAGAGGAGACAAAACAACCCACAGCCAGGTGGTAGGGCATTTGCCCCACTGCATGGCCTCCACCACTGGTCTAGAGTGTGCCGCCGTAACAACCTTGAGTTGTGTACCGGCGTTAGTGGTCAGGTTCCAGTCTCCCTTAAGAGAGTAGTAGCGCATTTGTAACACTTAGTGTTGCAAATCTCCATAGGCGATGGAAATCGCTTTCCATCAAGTGGACCGTCTGTCTGGCTGCTTAACTACTGCAATTAAAAAAAAAACTAACAAAGATAATAAGTGGTCGGATAAACCTCTAGATAACACGCGTGTTTGTTTCATAGTACAATCTTGAGACTAGATTTGAAAACCAGTTGTAATATTGTAATAACATAATAAAACAAATACACCGAGATATGTTCTTTTTAGAGCAATGTTTATCTTCTCTGCGTTATCCCTTATGAAATTTTCATCATTACTTAAATATCCAAAACTGCAAAGTTGAATCGTATTTCAAATAGAACAAGAACATATTGGCCATAAATCTATATTGATTATCACATTCATATCGATACACAGTCTGTACTTTCTTTACTCACTTTCCGTTCGAGAAAAAAAACTTTGTATGGTCTATCCACCTTTAGACTTGGATACCTTGTGCGCTTTAAAATGACCGTTCGACTATCAATCAAAGTACTTAGTCTCTAAGATCCACGGATAAATTTGTTACTTAAAACTCCTATGCATATAACACTAGGCAAATCTTTTACAGTCCAAGTAGTTCGTATTTGAAACACGCTGCCTGTTAATATCAAGGTAAAGTCACTGCCTATTTTAAGTAGACTTGTGAAGGATTATTATAGCTCAATTTAAGCAGATGCAGCAGCAGTTATTGCGAGCTTTTTCTAGTTTTATATTTATTTATACGAGTATATTTTATAATATTTTATTTACATATATCATATTAGGATAATTTTTACATACATACATATTGTCACGCCTATTTCCCATTGGAGTAGGCAAAGACGATGAATCTCCACCTGCTACGATCCTGACAAACACATTTCATACATACACGCTTATTTGAACTACTTTTAATCTGACATTTCTTCAAAATATCTTCAATTTGATTATATTTTTTTATATTCTATTAATGTATGTATATTATATCATGTATGCACATATTTATAAGATACTGATTCGGTAGTGAGAGTAATGCAACATACCTCTGTACTTATCAAATTTTTTGTCCATCCAAGGGTTGTCTGGAAGAAATCGCTAATAGCGATAAGACCGCCTATAGTGTTTTTATTTATGTTAACTGTATCTTTTAAAACACAATAAAGCATATTCATTCATTCAAAGTAGTCAGAATTGTGAGAACTTCCTGATCGACACATACCGTTAAAGATGACTAGCCCTTGCGCGCGGACTATGCCGAATGTACGTTATACACTAACCTGTTCACCACCTCTTATTGATATGAAGCTGAGCGAGCAAAACGCTGGTCCAGGACTAGCAGAGTCGCATAAGGCAATCAGAGGCCTCTTAGACGCGAAACAGTCTCCGTTCTGCGGTGTTGGCAGTATACGGAGCACTCTGACAGTCCCCTGTCTCCAGGATAGGACTTCTTGAGCATCGCCACTCGGGGGGATCAACCATACTTGGACGCCTGCGCCGTACCCCAGTATGAGAAGTAGAGGGGATATGTCATTTTCGCTGTCACCTTCAGGAGTCGGCTCGTTGATATCAGCCGTCTCAAAGCTGTTGACAAAAAATATTTTTCATAATATATTGGAAAGTCTCCATCGTCTTCTTACTCATATAATCCCTATACCTTATTAATATTATAAATCGGAAAGTAACTCTGTCTGTCACGGCCCAACGGATGAAATAACTTGACCGTTTTACCAAACGAGGCATATACGAGGGTGTACGTAGGATACTTTTTATCCCGAAAAATGGAATAGTTTCCGGAATGAAAATATATTTGTCTATCTGTTTGTTATGCTTTTAAGGAAAAACTATTGGACCGATTTGGCTGAAATTCGGTATATATGTAATTTTAATACGGAGTACGGACAGAGGATACTTTTTATACCGGATAATAAAAAATGCGATAGTACTGGATCTGTTTGTCTGTTAAGCTTTCACAGAAAAACTACTAGGAGTACTGGGTTGGTTTTACTACATTTCGCTTGAATGTAGTTTAAATACCGAAAATGGACAAAAATACTTTTCATGCCAGAAACTCTTTGTTTCTGACTATTTACCTTTTTGAATATATGAATAGAAAAATCTTTTTGAATAGTTATTACTAAAAAGTATTTATATATATATATATATATATATATAAATTACACATTATACATTTAATGTTCATGTATGTCATTTTTTTTCTTTTTTCTTTGTTGCATATTAATTAATTAATTACAGATAATTTAAGAATTTCCTTTAAGTCAGATTGGCTGGAAGAGATCGCTTTTAACGATAAGGCCGCCTTTTGTTTTACCAAGTCACTATTATCTTGTTGTGGATTTTTGTTTTGGTGAACAATAAAATGTCGTGTATGTCTATAACGATCTTCAGGATGCTTCTGGGCTCTCCCTGGCTCTGCAGTGCATCTAACAAGTTTGTGGAGGCATACAGTGAGCACTTTTATGCTAGCTTTTATGTTAGCTATCAAGCGCAACAAAGCCACGTCAGTGTCCGAGGTAGCACCAGCGGCATCCTAAGGGTCTTGGATTCCCCTATCAATCGGATTTACGTGAGACTGTTTATCTAACGTCAAAAGCGAGGTGTGGTCCACCGTGCTTTTCATACTTTTGTGTGTTCTAACGTATATATACTACTAACATGATAACAAACCATGATTGTATAAACAAATCGATAATTTAAAATATAAGAGACCCTGAAGAGTTCAAGAGTTTTAATAGTAGTTTTGTTTATAAATAATGAAACTAATTAACGAAACACTACAAAAATATAATAAGACTGACAATAATAGTTGGATAAGTTGCCGCGTAAGTTGTTTTGGAATTTATATCTACTGTGTTTTTGCCAATGATGAATTTCTATATATTAAATTATTATTTTTTCTTCCTGGATATTGTTTGTCAACATCCAGACAACAGCCAAAATAAACACCTATAATTGTAGTTTCACATTTATAAAATATGTAAAATTAATATGGTATATTTTTTGAGCCCATTGTACTATCTCTTATCTTTTGCTACATATTTTTGTCTATGGAGTCTATGCTTTGGTGTTTAAAATAAAGAATCATCATTTATCTATGGATGCTGTTGATTTGTATAGTAGGAAAAAAAGCTTAAATGCTAGAAGTTCGCAGACTTTAATGCGCAGGATTCATATATAAAGTTTGCGAATTAGTAATAATACATACAGGCCTGAAAGTATTGTACACTCGATTGGCTAAAGTATATATGTCACATAGCTAATCACTATGCTCTGTCATGTAACATAAGCGCTAACCATTTATTGGCACTGCGGGAACTCACGCTACTAACTTCTCTAGAGGTTTAACTTTTGCGCATACTGTATCCCATATTACTTACAAACGGGGAGTGGCAAAATGTTGAAAAAATAATAAAAAAAATATCTCACCGAGCCCATTGGATAACATCTTTGGGGTCAACAGTCGAGGAAGAGGACAACGTGACGTCGTTAATGAACCCGGAGACCGCGTCGATGATGCTGCGGTCGCTTGGCGGCTGCGACGGCACAATGAGCGGCCCACCCGACCGCACGTGCCGCGGTGACTCCGCTGACATCGTGGCTTGATATCACCTAACACAAATTAATACTACGTTATTTTGAGCAGCTCAATTTTATCCCTACATAAACGGAGAAAAATATACACTTTCCTGCAGCCAGATGGTAGGGTATTTGCCTTTCTGGATGACTACCACCCCTTTTCTAAAGAAAACCGCCAGAACAACCTTCAGTTGTGTTCCGGCATTAGTGACCAGGTGCCCAGGTTTAGAGAGCAGCAGCGCATTTTTTGCACCTTTGGTGTTGCAACTGTCCATAGGTGATGTCAACCGCTTTCCCTCAGGTGCGTTACGACTGCTGTCAAATGAATTCGTGCAAAAGATGAATCAGTTAAAATCTAAATATATACATATTATCACGCCTTTTTCCCATGGGGGTAGGCAGAGACTACAGATCTCCACTTGCGACGATCCTGACAAACAACTTTCTCTACTCATACAATGTAAATAATTATACGAATTAACTTATTTTTATTAATTTGATTTTATATATTAAATCGCAGTCCACTGCTGGACGCAGGCCTCCCCAAGTCGACGCCACTCATCCTTGCGCGCCTCGGACTGTCCCATCCAGCGCCTACCAGCGACTTTGCGCAGGTCGTTGGTCCATGGGGATGGAGGGCATCCAACACTACGTTTACTAAGACGCGGTCTCCACTCTAGACTAGACTTCACTCGTCTATTCCAACGGCCATTGGTCCTGCGGCAGCGAGCTATGTCGGTTAAGTTAGTTCTCTTACAAATATCCTCATTCCTAATTCTATCCGTAAGAGAGACACCCAAGACTTGGAATTGTGGACCATCCTGCCATCAATGTTCACGTCTCAGCCCCATAGATCAGGATGGGTGGACTCACTGTTAGAAGACTTGTCTTCAAGCATTGCGTGCGGGATGGTTGACGAGAAGACTTGACAAACCTTAATGTATGCTGCCCAGCCCTAATGAATCCTATCAGCTTCCCCACTCAAAGTTCTGCCTGCCTACTTGTATATTCATTACAAGTAAAAATGTAACAAAGAGTATGGAATTTTTATTACACATGCATGATTAATCATGATGCAACAAAATGCAACATAGTAAGATCCATCATTATTTATTTACATAATTATTATAAAAGGTGGCCAAATGATCAATTGCGGTTTTTAGTCCAGTTAATCTAGAAAGGCAAAATACTAAACAATAAAATATCATTGTTTTTTTTTATTGCAGGTGTTCAGCTGACAAGCAGACGGCGCGCTTGGTGGAAAGCAGTTACCATCGGCTATGGACATTTGCAACACCAATGGTGCTACAAATGTGCTGCTGCTCTCTTAAGGGGGACTGGAACCTGGTCAAATTGCCGGTCAAACAAATGCCGAAACACAAATCAGCATTGTTATGGCGGCATACTTTAGACCAGGGGTGGTAGCCATCCAGTCCAGCAAATGCCCTACCACCTGGCACTGGTATACTGAACTGTACTGTTCATTCAAAATTTCAATAAGTATTTTATTGGTAGATCGAGCAGGGTTTCTCCAGTAACCAATAGGTCTTGGTTCTAAACAAG
Organism: Dendrolimus punctatus; assembly: GCA_012273795.1. NCBI lineage: Eukaryota > Metazoa > Arthropoda > Insecta > Lepidoptera > Lasiocampidae > Dendrolimus > Dendrolimus punctatus. Next base: position 5,110,121 of record CM022529.1, on the reverse strand, counting down.
TTGACTATCCCTGTTATATACATTTTATTTTTGACTTGAAATAATTGTTCACTTTATTTTGGTGTAGAATAAAAAATACAGCTGAATTTATTATTAATGAGATGACAAACATATTATGATTTATGTGTTATAGTGTCCAAGGTAAGCAAGTTACACTTATGTTATGGATAATATACAGCAGAGAATCTTGTCATTAATAATATTGTCCACAGACCACAAATATTATGATTGTACAAAATTGCATAAATCCAAAATGAATATGTAAAAAAAGTACAGAAATCTTATGTTCTTTTTTCATACTATGGCTCTCAACACTTACTACTATTTTATAAAGCAAATACTCTATTTATACAGCTTGTCAGATCTCTGCTACACCTAGGTGAATTTTAGTCTTAATAATTATGTCACACAGATAAAGACCTGGGTTTAATGTCTCATTTTAATGTAATATTGTTAATGACATTAAACTCCGTCAATTAACTCATGTCATACGTCACCATAAAATTGTATAGTCTATTTTGCAGGATTACTAACTAAATATTGTAAACTGAAATATTATATCTATCAATGTGGAATCGTTGAATTGTGAAATAGCATGCAATGGAATGTACCTTCTGCGCTGATTGGTTGGTCTTACAGTAGTTCGTTCTAGGTAGACAGAGTTAGAAATAAAACACGGGTCAGTCCAACAAACTTATTCCATTTCCAAAATTGGCACATCAAGTATGTAGTTATCATTTAATAGATAATTAATAATTCTGACATAATAGTAAGAATATTATATAACCAGATGGTTGGACTTTAGAAGAAACTGGTCAGCATTTATTCATTAATAACTATTTAAAAGATGATTACAAACCAGTGGTGATGTTCACGGACTATTGTGGTAAATTCAGTTTGCTCACTTGGCTTGCGAGCTTTATAGCTTTATGTCTATGTACTATTTCACAGACATAGGGGTTGCAGAAGGGAGAAGTACTTAAGTTAATTTTTCTATAACAACCCAAAATTCATTATCATTACATCAGAATTATTGATTATCTACTAAATAATAAATACATACTTGATGTCACAATCTTTGAAGTGCATGTAGTTTATTTGACTGACACCTGTGTTTAAACCTCTATGGACCCAGAACAACATAGGACCAACCAATCAGCGGTGAGATTCATTCCATCCCATGGCATTTCATAATTTGATGATTCAAGATTATAATCTACTGAAAAATAATGTGTTAAATTGTAAGCAGTATTTTCAGTTCACAACATTTCAACAGTTTACAATCTCACGAGATATATCATAATCTAACAGTATGTAATTACAATTTGATGCTCACATATATACACTAAGGTAGCTAATTGTTAACATGTGTAAACAGCCTTGCAGAGATTTGGGTAATAAATTACCATATATACCAAATATTAACTATTTGGGCAGGGTTTCCCCTTTATTGTTCAGCCTTTGGTGTGACTATTCACACAGCACAGTAAGCAATGAACCCAGTCTACACGCCACACCTTTTATACGAAAATACTACGAAACTACCCTACAAAATAATATTACAATATTGCTAAAAATACCAATTATATCATAGTGTTGCCAGGATCATATTATTATCTATGACGATTGTCTATGTTAGTTATATTAATATACTCTATGGTTCTCATAACTGCTGTGATGAACATCGCGTAACACATGTTATTCTATAATGCTAAAAGTCGAACAGGGGCATCAGAAGATTAAAAACTAATTTGATTTCTGTTGTGAACCCTAATTTATACCATAACCGTTTATCACATAAAAGTTAATGAAAAACAAAGGATTAAGTTTTGCTTGTTAAACTGCTGATATTAGTATGGACAACCAAATGGAACCAATTCGGTTGAAAGAAATTAATTGAAAGGACATGGCAGTATTCAATGACATTGAATTATTCAAGTTTAAGTTTATATTTTAATGTGAATCAGTTTGGTCGATACATACAAACTGAAGGAAAGAAATAGATCATCTATATTGTTTCCAAGAGTTTATTTTACATGTGACATTTACATATCTATCAAGTTACATATTTCATGACAGTGAAGCCCACATGAAACAAATGACATAATTATCATACTTTATTGTTGTAGATGACATAATATTGATACTCTGGGAGTTATGTAAGTCACATATTATTAAACCATTGATACTGTACATAAATAAATTTAAAGTAAACAACTGGAAATAAAAAACTCTGTGCCATTTTATGTTTTATTATATGTAAAATATATTCAGTGAAATGTGGATAATATATTGATTTCACAATACAGTATTTAAAGCAACAATATATAGATAAGTTAAATTGATTAAGATTTATTTATAAATTAAATTTTTATAACAAATTGAGTCAGTAAGGGCTTGGCTAATTGAACCGTCATCAAACTATTCAAAAATAAAATAAATGCTTGGAAACATTATATCGGCTTTACCAACACAACATAAACATATTTTTTATTTGCACATTTTAGGTACATAAGGGTACATACTACCATAGAAACTTTTTAGAGTAATGAATTACAGACAATTAACATTCAAGTAATGTAGCTTTGCCGTCATAAATTCGAAAACAGTGCATACATCAATATATAAAATTCAAACATTCAATCTTTTTTTTTTAACTACTATTACATAATTATGAAACAAACAATGTCAAACTAATGAATATTCAGCTTACTGTTGTTTATTCATCGGACCAAAATCAGTTTTGTTGATATAAAACAGCTGGTTGTGCTGCATCTATACACAGCTATGTACATAAACATAAAGGGGACCGAGGACAAAGGAAATCGATTCACTCAAATCGCCCTTTATTAAGACCAAAGTTATAGAAAACAACTGCGCAACTATGAAGTAAATAACGCGTTGTTGTTTTAACTTACCTCGTATACGATTACAATTCTCATTTTAAATTCATTTTCGAGTAAAATGCAATTGCGTCGTACTGGCAGTGGAAAACAATGACGTCACACGAATAAAAACAAAACTTCATTACACATTATCACAATCTTGCTCTCTCACAATTAATTCACTTAATTCTAAGACTTTTCGAATAAATTAACAAAAAATAAATTAGCTTTATATACAAAATATACAACGATTTATGAAAACAGATGATTTGAATGACAATACTGACTTCTACTAGTGGTGTGTTTGTGTGAGTGTACTAGCTGTCAAAATTGCAACAAATGAACGTGCTTGTGTACAAGCGAGAAACACTAATCCCATACACACATACAAAGACTTGCTATTGTGTGGAAAAATACAAAAAGAAACAATTACAGATTAAATGAAAAACAGAAAGCCCACTTTATGTAACATTTATTTTGGGTGGCAAATTTAATTATGTCTTGACATCAAGGTCACTGAAAAAGAAGAAGAAAGTGAGAAGTTGAAAGAAGGATTGGTTTGCCGGCGCTAAGGTTGGCTATGGCTAAGTAGCTGTGTGTATTGTTTCTAAGATTCATCTGGGCATTGTTGATATAGCTCTGACGCGTTTTCGCTGTTTCTCAGCTGTGTGCTTATTTATCAACCAGTAAATGGCCCTAATCGCTTTTAGGCGAGCTAAATAAGTGCCGTCGCGTTAGTTGAACTATAGTTTCACCACCCTGACTTAGGTGATGAGGAAACCTTTAGTGGTTTTAGTGACTCCGGCTGAGAACATTATCATTCCACAATTATTTACACACTTTTCACTAAAACAGTTAATGCTAGAATAAGTTTTAAATGACTTGATTAACTTCATGAGTCTAAAAGTAATCTACGTTTTCTTCTATAATCCATAGTTCGTTGCGTATACAAAACATACTTGAAACACCAAATAGCTTAGCAAACTTAGAAACACAGCGCATAAAACAATCGTATTCAACAAGCCTATGTATGGTACCTAATCTTTGACGAAAAAAATTAGGTTTCGTTATGCGCAGAATTTTGAATCTAATTTTTTATAGATAAATATTATCTCGAATTCAAATATTATTGAAACAAAAAATAGGAACAAACAGTATAAAAAATATTTATTCTTTATAATGTCCAGGCGAACTATACACGTTAATAATGTTATTTCTTCTGTATAGCAAACGTAAAGAATGAGTTAAATATTAGAAATCTGTATACTTATTGCGTGATGATGGGTTCTTATTGATTTCAACAAGAACATGTTTTCGTTCACATTTTTACTAAAGTAATTAAAGTAATTACGCATGTCAGTCATACAGCAGTTTTGAAAAATATAAAGTGCTACAAAATGTCGATAACTGTTTTATTTGTGCTGTGTTTGATAAACAAAGGAATGTCCGAGGACGTAAATAAACGTAATATTTTGCTTATCTTTGTTGACGACTTACGCCATCTCTCGGCCGATGAAGTAATTTTACCAAACATAAAAAAGATGGCCGACACAGGAGTTAATTTCAAAAACGCGTTCGCTCAGGTAGTTTTATATTAATCCATTAAGTTTTAAGTATAAACTAATGAAAAAACCGTAGCTGTATGTAGAATTATTCAACACTATAGAATATCGTTACGATGCCCGGAATAGGTTGATGTGGCCGACTGAAATAATAGGTCAATGTGGATAGGCACTCATATTTCATTCCATAACTTCGGTTGGAATTCCAATAGAAAGCATGGAATTCATTACTTATATGAGTCCTAATATGGTGGCAAATTATTACAATTACCGAGTCTTTCTGATGAGGAAAAATATCGAAAGGATAGCTTCACGTATACGGTTACAAATATAGCATCCATTCACTGGTGAGAAAAGTTTAGCTGCAAAATGTTTTTACGCTGCAACTGCTATGTCTCTAATCATGTATCGCATAGTTTGTATTAATCTAACATATTTTTCATAGCAAGCCCTGTGTGCTCCCAGCAGAAATTCTATACTAACTGGAAGGCGTCCGGACGCGCTTCATTTATACGACTTCTACAGCTATTGGCGCGATACCGTCGGCAATTTTACCACATTACCGCAGTATTTCAAAGAGCATGGGTACGACACTTATTCTGTGGGCAAAGTGTTTCATCCGGGAATAAGTTCAAACTTCACTGACGACTATCCGTATAGCTGGTCGCATCATCCTTACCACGCTCCAACTGAGATTTACAAAGATGCTGCAGTCTGTAAGGATACGATAACCAAAAAGTATCAGAAGAACTTGATATGTCCTGTAAATGTCAACAATCAACCTGGAAAGTCCTTACCAGATTTACAAATACTTGACTATGCAATTAAAGTTCTAAAAAATAAACGCTCCAAACCATTGTTCTTAGCTGTTGGTTTTCATAAACCACATATACCATTGAAGTTTCCTAAACATTATCTAGGTAAGTTACTTCTATTTTAAACCATAGAAACGATGTTGTAGGTTATCATTTCAGCATTGCCAGTCACGTTCGAAGCGTCTACTCGGAGCGTTTTCTTTTTTATTTCGGGCGACCTTTAGCATTCCTTACAGTTGGACTATGAACACGCACATCATTCCTCACGACGACAAGATTGGCTTTGATCCAGCTACCGTAATCTCTCCTTGATCAGCCGAAAACTGTAAAAAAATCTATTCAAAATTAGTTTTTAGATATAGGTAATATACTTAACCAATACGAAAGTCTGTGGACAAGCGGGCTAAGCCTTTGCCTTTACGACATTACTGGAACGCAAACGAAACTTCGGGTTCGTTTCCTGGCATGGTAAATTTCGTAAAACGAACAACCTTTCTTTCCTTGGCCCGGGTGTCTGGGTCGACCCAGAATAGTCTGTTGAATATACGTGTTTGCCTATAGATTATTTTAAAAAAACCTATTAAGTTTTCTCCTCATATTGCCGCCGTATAAACAGATTCACTGAATTTCCAGACAAAATACCCCTCAATAAAATACATCCACCAAAAGTTCCATACAGACCTAAAGACATGCCACTTGTCGCTTGGAATCCATGGACGGATATACGCAGTAGAGAAGACATCCACCGGCTCAATATATCATTTCCTTTTGGTACCATGCCTTCGAAATGGACCTTCAAAATAAGACGAAGTTACTACGCTGCTGCCTTATATGTGGATCATCTTATTGGGAAATTGATGAGACACGTCGATACAAGGAAAACAGTAGTCGTTTTGACCAGTGACCATGGTAAGTATCTTGAATACTATAGATGCATTTGAAACACCAATTAGGTTTGTACTATTATCATGTTATGGAAACAATTGCAATGTATACCTACGTATTCAAGCTACTGCTCATAAAATGAACTTATTCTAGTTGTAAGTACTTTACATCCTTTTATGATAGCATATTATGTCTCTTTTTAAGATTTAGTATCTTTTTCACGAGTCTCAATTTTTTTAAAGATATAGAGCGATTAACGACTTTGGTTTATTACTTACTCAGTTACTTCTTTCCACGAAATAATCTCTGTTAATTTCTTCTAAAGAATATTTCTGGTCATGGTCAGCAATAAGAATAAAATAAACATACAAACAATTTAACTTTCGATTGAAAATACTTTTCATTACAAAGCATGTCTTTGATTTCCGAAAACAATATTTTTCTGTCTGTTACAGGTTGGTCTTTAGGTGAGAATGGATTGTGGGCGAAGTACAGCAATTTTGACGTAGCTTTAAAATCACCATTACTCTTCCTAGGATCAGGCATACCTCGGAAAGTCATTCACGATCCTGTAGAACTCATCAACATTTTCCCTACTTTGGTAGATTTAGCTAACCTGGCACGTATACCACAATGTATAAACTCAAAAGATAAATCATTATGCATTGAAGGTAAAAGTTTGGAGCCATTTATATATCAAAATATAACATCAAGGTCATTCGCGATCAGTCAGTACCCGCGACCAAGCGTCTACCCTCAAAAAAACTCGGACAAACCACGCCTCAAAAAAATTAAAATAATGGGTTACAGTATAAGAACTAAAAGATATAGGTACACAGAGTGGATCTCATTTAATAACACATTATTTACAATCAACTGGAATAAAAAACATGGCATAGAACTATACGATCACAAGATAGACCCTTATGAATCTATCAACTTACATACAAACAAACAGTATAGAAATGTCATAAATTATTTGTCAACATTATTAAAAACACAAATAGACACTTTTAAAGTAGAAAGACATTAAGACATAGACAATTTTTTACACATAACACGATACAGTATCAAGAAAAAATACAGGTAAATAAAAACCATAACAAATAAATTAGAGGCATAGTGGTTCACATCTTAAAAAAACAGTAATAATGCTGTAAAATGAGGAACTGAATATAACCGACTTTGATCAAAAGCAATTAAGTAATCGATCAAAGGACAAAGATAAACTGCACTTAGGAATTCTCAGCTTTATCTTATATTTTCTTAAAGTAAAATATAATATGAAAATATACTAGTCCCTATTCGGACCAAACTAAAGTTTTGGGTCCTATGCTATTTTTTATGAATTGTAAAAAAAACCAAAGTATATATTTGTTTTTATTCTCGCCATTATCTGCCTCGAGATAGGGCAGACATTACTTCTATATCAGAAATAAAGGGGGCCCTAATTTGCTTTTTAACTTCTCTTTTCTCTCTCTCTCTCTCTCTTTCTTATTTTAGTTTCATATTTCTACGCAATACAATGAATTTCATTTTTAAATAATTTGTATGTAATATTAAGTATAGGCTTGTAAATCCGTATATTACACGCTTATCTCTCATGGTGCGTACAAACTGACGACCTAATAATTTAGGGTTCTTTTCTGGAAAGTGCATAAAACTGGAAGATTAAAAAAGAAATATTATGTTCGAGTGTTATACCTCATGCTGCAAATTTATACTTCAACGCATTACAATCGTGTGTGTTAAAAGGGAAAAAGCCGATTTACAGGTACCCCCAACTCTCATTAATTTTGTCTATCAGACTGGATAGAAGATAGCTTAATTTCTTCAGGACGAAGATCCTCCTATAAAGAGACAAACTGTATTAAAGCTGGATACAAACATAACCGATTATACGCTACAAATATACTGATGTGCGTATTAAAATAGAAATCAGTATTACTCATCCGCAAATTGACGCCTCAGAGGATAACTGAAATCTTAGGAACTTGTTTTGTATGATTTTCGTTCCTCATTTAGAATTATAGTTAAAACGCTAAAAGCAATAATTTGTCAATATCACGGCGATATAAAGAAGCAAGGTGCGAAATACCAATTATGAATAAACATTTATGTGAGATTCTAAAAAATGTAATTGTTATAAGGACACTAGTTTAAACTTCACATCCATACTTTTTTACTTGTGAAATTCTATCACTGTCTAGAAATAAGGAAGATAAATAATTTAATCATAAGTATAAAGAGCGGTGCCTACCCCGCAAGGGACCTGGCGTGAAGTTATGTATGTATGTATGTATAAAGAGCGGCATACAAAATAATAAAATCCAGAAATTAAAAAGAAAGAAATATCTTTCATTATCCTTTTACGTAATATTCTTTATTGCTCTGCCTACTTCCATATCAGGAAGTAGAAATGTGGCGGAAGACATAAAAGCTCTCACCACTCTCCCGCTTGCTGTCATCGAACGTGGACATTGTAGAAAAAAAGCGTAACATTTGAGACTAAACAAGAAATATGGAGATCCGATACATTTTGTACTAATTAAGTGATTAAGCGTTAGTAAAAGCTCGTATTCAACTGAATTATTGCATTAAATTGACCCTATTTCAATTGTTGGAATGGTTCGTTTCTATGAAGTAATTATTCCTGTTTTTACAATTAACGTTCAAGATTGGCCAACATGCAAAATCCCATAGCAATCCGATAACATTGATCATATGTCATAAAATATAGATGGAAGTGATAAAATTAAATATAAATCAATTAATGACATGATAGAAGAACACTAAATAACAATCCTCATCAAGAAATAACTTCTTTCTTATTGATATTGAGTTCGTATACGTTTGGTAGTTTTTTACGAACCATAAAAAATGCTATTATCCGCAAGAGTTAACTTGAGACCTGAGCGTAAGGCGCGCTCACCTCCCGACTCCCGCCTTCTTACCGCTCTCGCCATCGATGCGTACGATCGAGTCAGTACCTCGCGCTTACGTAATCCGAGCGAAGTCTCAAGTTAACTCTTGCGGGTTTTACATACTTACTCGTAACTCAAACATGAATAAGACCGTAAATCAATGTGTCCTCAATTATCAATGGAGAGGTTACTGTCAGTTTATTTTTGATTGGCGTCATTTTGGTGCTAATAGTCAAGGCACTGTTGCGAGAATCCCAGTGAACTACAAAATCACAGAAGTTAATACTAATATGATGCATTCCCGAGTGTCAAAAACGATGTATTGTTACTATGCAGCAGATATTCCTGATATTCCTGCTACAAGTTACTTTTCTCTTGCGCTTTAATAAATTAAAATCAACCGAACATTTTAAAATAAACGATCATTCCATAAAAATATTTTAACAAATCATTAAAACATTTCAAGTCTTCGATTTAAATTCCTCTTAAATTAAATTCAAGTTTTGACTGATTCTATCCAAAAAAATACTTTTATCAATAATTCCATTGGATGAAAGTCTAATGGTGTTTTGCTATATCAATACACAATAGAAAAATTGCAACGCCTTCTAGATAATTGTAGACTTAAGGGCTATTTCATTGTTTTTTAAATGGGTGATTGTCAACAGTAGTATTCCTCTTCTATGATAATATATAAAAATAGTTGTGATTAATAGCCACGTGCATGTTCGCCCATGGGAAACCCAGCCTCTTTTAAAGGCACAGTCAAATCAACTCGGGTACTTTGTATCATCTTATAACATTTTGCAGCCTCATAGATTACGTACGACGCAATTCAACTCTCTCTCTCTCTCTCTCTCTCTCTCTCTCTTTTCTTACACCTTCAGCCAATAATTTAGGGTCGGCACTTTTTCTTCACATTCCTCTATTTCGACATACATCCTCTGTCACACCAAAAATCATCATATCATCCATCACACAATCCATCCATATCTTTTTTGGTCGATCTAAATATAGTTAAACATCACATTAATTAATTATTATATTATAAAAGTAAGGTTATAAGATCATCCTAAAGTCTGTTTTTACGTGGAAACTATGTTAGAATTTATCCTTTATATATAGGATATTATTGGAAGCATTTGGGAGCGGGTGGACAACGGCAAATATGCTCGTGAATAATATGTCTAAGTATTGAAGTGCGTTTCTACATAAGCTTTGTCTTATGTACATTAAAACAAACACTCCATCCGAAAGATATTCAAAATAGCAATACAATAATACCTAGTTATGTTTCGTTAGGTTGAACCATAACGTCTTAATTCTGAGGCATATCCGTTGGTTGATAAGGGCCATCTGCGCCGTGAGCGCGCCCGCAAGCAGATGGCTTACGAGTGTATCTAAGTATTATTCTTAGACAATATTTATTGTATTACTTTTATTTCTCAATTCTATCTTTAAGTTCAAAACGTAATCTTCATTTTAGTTCATTACTAAACGTCCTAGAACTCAGAAACTCTCGTTAATATAAGTCCCCTTCGCTTCAGGCTTGATTACCTATTGAAAACACAATGATGTTGACATAGTAACGTAGATTCAAACAAAAACCACAAGAAAACTATCAAAGTGGGGCTGTATCTGGGATAGTATTAAAGATTTAGGCAGTTTCCCGCAGGTTCAGCGATAGGTTTAAAGTCTTTATATATTCAATGTACTCTTTGGTTTGAAGCGTTATGTGAGATGTGCCAATGTTAATGACGTTAAATATTGACAGATGATGTATGCGTTAGAGGAGTTATTTTTTAATGCTTTAAATAAGACTGATTCGGCCACAGCTTAAATCTTTAACACCAATGCAGATGAAGCCTCAGCATCTAAAGTTGTGTTTTCACATAAAAAGTTGATGCATTAAAATTTACCATTACCAAACAAAATTTTATTTGCTTGCCAAATAATCAAAATTGTGTCTACCTTTCTACACTAGTTATTCCGCGTTTATTCAAGAGTAACAATAAAAGCTTAAAAGAATCTTACGATTATTTAGATAAACACAACTACACGACAAGAAACACAGATACAATATTATTTTTCTATTTTCTGTCCTGTAAAATGTTCGTACGGCTGCGTTTTAAACCTATGGCAATGATTAATCGGTTCACAAAAAAACAAAAACTGTCCTCTTGACCAGACCCTTATACTTATGTCCTTCATGTCCTTAATCCGAATCTGGGGTCAGTTTGGCCTATAAACTCTCAAAATCTTGAGGGTTCATGGAACAAAAGACCGAATCTGGGATCAGTTAGAACCACTTCTTATTTTTTGTATGTCAGCGTTATTGTTGATATGGAACAAAGTTATTCACACCAAGTTTTATCTTGGTGCGAACAAATCAAACTTATCCCACCTAAACGAAACATTATGACGAAGTCACACATTTTGATAGGTTTTTTAAAATTTATGTCACGATCAATGTTGAAAAATATTGTTAATGACCATAAAATTATTGATGACAAATAATGTATATGCATTGTGCATACAATAATGTAGCTATAATTTTTAAGTGCTTTTCACTATTAGTTAGATAAATTTTCATTGAAGGTTTATACATATATGTAATAAAACCTAATTACTCTGTAAGCACCATAGAGTTACCACTTTAGACTTTCTGTAAATAGATGATCGAAATGACATGACGTGATGACATGTCCCAATGAAGACTTATTCTCAAAACGTCACTGTCAGTAAAATTATGATTCATCACCGCCACCATGCTGTATGAATAGTCTTTGGAATAGATCATACTAAGCTCCGTTTGTCTTCTGGGACTGGTTTTTTTGCATTGTCTACCATCTCTAGTTGCTTGAATCTCGCATAGAAGGCACTGCTAAGTAACACGATGACATTTGATGTCCACCACAGTACGTTTTTTGACTCCTGGTACCACTGGGTCGCAATCACAGTTTGGGCGCATGCTTTCGCCGTGCCTGATATATTGTGTGTTAAGGGCGAAGTCACCTGAAGGCAGATAAAAATGAATAATTACCAAATACATACATTTTAGATCTAATAGTTAAAAATAACTGACCAAAATAAGATTAAAAAGTACTTTAATCCAGAACAACTATACAAAGACATTTATGGAATAGATAAGGCGAGAGAAGTATGCTCAGATCACAGCAGTTGGAGATCAGTACCATCTGCGTAGTGCCTACCCTACGAGAAACAAAACATATGATTCTGTGTCAACTTTTTTGGTATAAATAACATTCAATAGCAACGACTCCATTATTCGAAGTCCGCTGGCTGCGCTTAAATGTGGCGGAAACTAGTATATCATTGTTAAAATATTAAAAACACCAATTAAACAATTATCTTTCGTAACTTATAACGCCATGTATTATCTATATCAGAGTTACTAGTGAAAAATTTTAAACTAATTTTACATAACTAGACATGGATCCACCTTGAAAATATTATCAAATATAAATTTATTCATAATTATACTTGAGTGAAAATGTTTTTTTTATAGTATTGTATTTTAGTGTATTCCTTCTTCACGGCTTTGGAAATGTATCGATAAACATAAAATTTCATACAGGGGCTTTAATAATGGGGATGAACATTGGACACTTCTTATGGTACGAAAGTGGATAATTGTACATTAACAATTAAATCGCAAAGTGATGAAACTAAATACTTGACAACAATGGGCGTCATACCTTTATTTGTAGAGATGTGACATAACCAATAGCAAATCCACAAACTCCACCAATAATCATTTGCAGCCAAAAGAACGAACTTCCAATATTTTTAAAATTCCACAATTCAGGCAACTCGCCATTGATAGCAATCAGTGGTAAAAATAAGAATATTGAATAGGCATTAATATAATAAGATAGCAACCACACTTCTTGATTTACATGAGGTAGAACTTTCTTAGTGTAAATGGAATACAAGGAAAGCATAATAGATCCGACCACTCCATAGATCGTTCCAATCACAGATAAAGAACCTGAAATAGAAATATTGTATGGCTAAAGTGCGATCATACAGTACAGGGTTGCCAACCATACTTTATTATTGGTACGTACATATACTTTTGCTTAATTTATTTGTCAAATTATAATGAATTATATATATTATTATCGATCAGGCTTTCACTAAATGAGTTTTTTCCAGTAATTAATATAAAATGGCGAGACGGCAGGAACAAGACATCTATAAATTTAATAAAATAATTAGTGCCTTGAGATAAGTAGGGTGGCGCGGCGAAGTCATAAAAAATAATTATTTCTAAGACAAGTTTATTACTCGACAGTTCTTACAAGACTTAATAAACAATTAAAATTATAGTAACATTATTATAGCTTATACTAATTATTCGCTGATATAATGACTGGTCTTCGCATAGTCAGCAGTTTAGTGGGCAGCGATGTGTCCACCATTTGCCTAACTCTTGTTTATTTAAATTAGGAATAGGTACAAAAATAGCTTTCGAAAATCTAAGGATAATGAAAATTTGTTACTGTGTGTTAGAAGCACACAACAAAGTGTATTCAAGAGAAGAAATAAATAAATAAAATTTTGAATAACACTTTTATTACTCCCAAATTCTTTATTTTGCCCTATTTAAAAAATGAAAATATAATTCTAAAAAACAGTTGGCTACCCTACTTGTGTCTGAGGTAGAAAACTATCTAGAAAGTTTTTGTATTAGGATGATAGAAACTGATGTCCAGTTTAATCCTATGCAGACACGTCTGCGGATTCTCAGCCAACGGGCAATATTTTAAATCAAACATGTTTGTTTTTTTTTAATATTGCATCTTATTTAACAGCTATTAAAAAAGTTATGTTTTTAGTGTTTCCCTGTTCAGGGTAGAAGAGAAGAAGAAAGAACTCTAGTACTTCTGCATAAAATAATTGCCATACAATAGTAAGATATTGTAATGTAGTTAGCTTAGCACAAAATCTATCAATATAGTGACCAAATGAAAAATCAAATTGTCTTTGCTTTGGTTGTAGGTACTTGACAATATTTTTGATAATTTTTTGCACTCAAATATTTTTAATTAATTAAGACTAAACTTTTTGTACACATCCCTATTAATGTTATAAATGCGAAAATAACTGTTTGTTACGCTTTCACGGAAGAACTACTGGACCGATTTGGCTGATTTTCGATGTCGAGGATCAAAATCATGAAAATAGGATAGTTTCTGGGATTGAAATATGTTTGTCTCTGTTTGTTGTGCTTTTTGTAAAATCTATTGGACGGATTTGGCTGTAATTCGGTACTTGTGTAATTTTAATACCGAGGGTAGCCAAGGCATACTTTTCGTCCCGGACATTGCGATAGATTTTGAGATAGATTTACGTAAAGGTGATCCCGGAAAGTCACAAAAACTATCCTGGTTTTGTGATTTTGTCCATTTCATCCAAGTTGACCATTTTGTTGTTTTTGTCATTTTTATCAAGTTTTATCATTGATATATTTCATAGATAGATGGGGGTGCTATAGTTTGCGATGTAAAATGAAGTGAAACTTCCTGGGGAAGATACGTGAAAATTTAATACAAGGTAACATGTACCACCAGCTCTTTAAGCCACAAACAGGATAGCCCCGGAGCAAGCTCTAGTAGATTCAAAAAATAAATTGTGTGGCTACCACATAGAGGAAGACGGTTGGACCCAAGTGTGTTGTGTTTGTGTATGAAAAAAGTTGTACCATAAGCACCTAGAATATAAGTGCAATATTGAGAAAACTGTATATTAAGACTTACCCAAGAGATTCTCCTGATCAACACCAAGGTAGAATCCAAATATAATAAATGCACAACAACCAATGCATCTGTATGACGTTGTTTGCCTTAGTAGGAGCCAGCTGAACACCACATTGAAGACAGTTGTGAGTGACCGACTGACATAATAGAATGGCACCCCAACATATTTCAGGCACAAGTTGTTTGTTGCTATCATCAATGTAAACATCAATGACAGAGGTATTACCTGTAAATTAATAGGTTTTGTTATGTTACTACTAACTTGTTAGAAGTAATACATAATTGTGTATGTATCCATATGTAAGAGTGGTTATAGTTTTGTTAGCTGATAGCTGTATATCCGATCTGTATGAGAAGAATATAAAATGTAATAATGAAAATGATAGATGATGTATCAGAAAAACAATAGACAACCGTTTAGAAAGAACTGTCTATAGAGCCTACTCTAATTACGATTACGCAATCCTTTCGTAAACTCAAAGGTCGCGGGTTCGATCCTGGCCGGAACGCATGCACCACTTGGGTGTTTTCTGACCTAATGTGCATATTGTTACAATTACCACGTGCTAACAACTGTGAAGGAAAATATCGTGATGCAACCTGCACATCGAAATAACCAATGTGTCAATCCTGCCCAGCCGCCTTGCACAAGCGTGGCGGGTATACGGTGTGTGGCGAAACAAACCTTTTCGTCCACTGCCTGGCAGGTGATATTTTTAGAGTGAAGGATTGTCAAGTGTGATCTGACATGAGAGATACAGAGAAAAAGTCGCCTTCAAAATGTATATATTTTCATCCCTTTAAATCTCATTATATATTTAATGTTACTTCTTTCGGTTATGTAAATATTATGTACGAAATTACATATTTTATAAATGAACGGGTATTTATTTCTTCAACGACCCGTCAGGTGCATCCCCTACCATGAGAGGCCCAAGCCCAGCAGTGGGACAGTTATGGGCTGTTGTTATTATTTATAACATTTTTACTATATGAAAACAAGAAAACTAGAGATTTTATTTATTTAATTTACTGTATGTTGGTTTGTAGTCAAGGAAATTAAAAAGTAAATCAACTATTAAACTTACTTTCTATATTATATATGAGTGTAAATATGTATCGTGGCATATCACTGCCCCTTAATACATTTCCAAAACAGATTATCTACACATCAAATTGCATAAACATCAAATATACAATATATTTCAGAGAACTTCAGATTTTTTCTGATAAAATTCGTTACCATCTTAAGATATCTAAAGCAATTTCGTTTAGTACAGATTAATCTGTAGAAATCATATCCATGCGACACAAAAAAGCCATTATATGATTAGATAACAAAATCAAATAAAACATTTATCAGAACACAGATAAACACATTTATCAGAACTGGCCAGTCCACGTTATTTTAATTTAATCTATCTATTGTTTATTTTAATAATATTAACAGCTAGAAGTTGATATTAATGTCAAAGGACAAGTATGTTACTCGATCTTTTAATGGGATGGAATAATATTTTGGGACTAATTTTATTATTATTTTACTAATATGAGTAATACAATCGTATTTATTATAATGAGCCAATATTCTAAAACATTTTTTTTAAACAGCTCTTTTGGCAAAAACAGTACAGTACCTTTTAATATCGTCAACATATTGATAGGAAATAAGACATTTACAGATATATAGACAACAGGAGGCCTTATCACTAAACAGCAATCTCTTCCAGGCCCCCTTGGCAGCGATTAATCGATTTTTAACACTGATAGTGACACTGTAGTTATTTAAATCACCAGAAATATAACTCCTATTCTATATAGAACTTGATCTTTGATATTTTTCCGATCGAAAGATATGATGGGGACTTCCCCGAAAATGAAACCAGTATTCAGATTGGCCAAGTACGCATTACGGCGCACGCGCAACACGCTCGACGCATGCACTACAAACAACTTTTAGATTTCTCAAAATTCAAAAGCCATACCATTAGGGATGCAACATCGCTCATAAAAAGCATCGATGTTAGGATATCGATGTTTTCAAAAGTGAAACATCGATGTTAAATATCGACGTTTATGAACGATATATCGATGTGTATGAACGATGTTTTTTTATCACTGTTTACATAAACTTTTGACGCTTGTTCCTCCGATGCAAATGAATCATCGTTTTTTTTTAACATCGATGCATCGCCCAAACCAGTTTAGCAAACCTTTCTTAATTCTTGCTTTCACTAACATTATCCATTTACACCACTGTCAGTCCATCTTTCAAAGAAATACCACACTTACTTCTCAATACTCTAATTTCTACTCAATACTATGTTTATTCTATTTATATGTCATTTGGTTTACCCAACATTAACTACCGTACTTACTATTCAACAGCGTGGGCACACACTAACACATTCTTATCACCATTTCAAATAAATATACTACATCTAAGAAAAATGGTAATTTTTATTAGAAATGAAAGAAATAGGTATAATAATCAACTTTTGCATTATAATTTATTATTGGCAATAAGAAATATTTTGAAAAAATGATATAATGGAAATCTATGTAGATCACAGATAGAGCGCAAGATGACTATGTAAGATAAAACATCGTTCATAAAATATCGTTCTTAAACAACGATGTATCGTCGATGTTTTGGTTTCAACATCGATTTTTATGAACGATACATCGATGTTTGGAAACATCGATGTTTTATTTGCATCCCTACATACCATACTACCATAATAAACCAGGGATAGCTTAGTCTCAAACTCAAAAGATGTAGGTTGCAATCCTGGTCGGATAAATGTGAGCCCTATAGGAAATTTTATAACATATTATTTCAATGACTATGCGCCGATAGTAAAGAATACCTCCTTATTAAGCCATCAACATAAGTGATATTTGAAACTCATCAAACAGCCTCGGCCAAGAGTGGCAGGTATACTGCCTAAAAATATTTGAAGGCCCAATCCAATATGGGAGCAATTGGTATTAAGGGATTCATAATGTTACCCCAGATACCAAACCCATTGACAAAATTTTTTATTGATCGTAATCAGGATGTAAAATGAACACGCCCTTCTCCATGCTTCAGGTAACAGCTTTACGAAGTATGTCAAGATTAGTTGTAATTATAGAAAAAATAATACTATTCTTCTGACAGGTTTGTAATGGATTTTACATTTGAACTGCTACACAAAAAATGAATAGGGAAATGATAATTAAAATTTTCTATGTAGGTATCCAATATTCAATCATTGTTTTCTCCGTTCCATTAAGTGCTGAGCTTGAATCCTTCCACTTATAGGGAAAGTAGTAAAAGATCTTATTGATATATAAATTTCAAACAACTGTCAGGACATTTGTTACTCTTTTACAACAAAGAAACTGAAAGGTATTTTTGTGAATGTATTATGTAGTGCCTGTAACGTATTTTTAAGAAACTTATACATCACAATTGACTAAAACTAAAATTCCCAAAATATAAGGTTATATTGGTGGAGAGTTTCTTGCAGCTTCTTAAACAGTGGTAATACAATAATTATGAAACAGTGTATATAGAATAAGAAAAATAATAATATTTTAACTTATATGTATAACATAATATTTTCTTAAGTTTTCGCGACTTGTATACATAGTTTTTTTTCTATATGTATGACCTTCAAAAAAATTATTGTATGGAAGTTTAAAAAAAAAAATCTGTTTGATAAGTGTCAATTAACAATTAATTAAAAAATTCGAAAATCAATTCATTAATATCCATTAATAATATATATATAATACTTATTATTAATGGATAAGCAATATAAAATAATCTTTTACATTTATCTATTGACTAGAGTTTACCCTGTGACACCACAGGTAAAAGGTAAAGGTGTAGCCAGCACCGCGGGTCAAACCTTAGCAAGTAGCTCCATATAACTGACATAAAAGCCGATTTAGGTTTTTTATATCATAAATATAACTCTTCAATGAATAAATAACTAGCTGATGGTGAAAGCTGCTTAAAAACCAGTCACATAGTTTAGGGAGAGTTAGTAAATAGATATATAAACAAACAGAAAAGACTTTGTTTTATATTATGTAAAGATAAGGACAATTATTATCATTTGTTCTTAGTAAAAATCTATAATATTTTATCATGTTGTTTGACTTTGGTTAACAAATCAGACTAAATCAATTGATGAAATATTCATTTTTACACAAGTTTCCATAATAGTACATTATGGTACTAGTGTGTAACATTGGTGATTACCGCCGAGGCGCCATTGAGACTCGAGCCGTAGGCGAGGGTCTTAAGAGAGCCGAGGACGGTATTCATCAATACACACGTGTATCATACGACGTTTTTCAACACACTTGTGAATAAAATAACAACAAAAACTCATTTTATTTAGTAGATAAAATAGATATTTTTCCTTGGAGTTTTCAGTTAGTAAACTTTCCATAACGTTAAGGGGTTCACATCTTATATCGGGCGGTGTACAACATAAATCATTTCCTTCGTAACTAGTACTTGTAGACATTTTAATTAATAAATAACTATAATTTCAACAGTGAAAACGAGTTGTGAAAAATGTTTCGCTATGGCGGGAAAAATAATCAGTTTTCCTATGCGCGCGCATTGCGATCGGCCACAGACTAAAGGAATGAGGTTTTTTTTTATCTTCCGCGCATAGGGTTTGCGCCTATTCTGCCACGTATAAAATGGGGAATTTAAAGTTCTCTTTTATTACAGAGAAAAAAAAGTTATATATGAGTGAAAGTTTTATTTATTAAACACGTACGAGTTAAAATTATATATTTAAATAAGAAGTTGCATGAAATGAGCAAGCAATAGGAACATTAATTTATTTGTTCTATAGAAAACGATCTTTTTTTTTAATAAAACCTTTTTTAAGAACAAACAAAGCACCTCAACCAATAAAATTAAAAAAAAATCTATAACTAACTAGTGAGTTATAATTTTTTATAGTCAGTTTGATTATGGGTGTCATTCTGTGCCTAATTGCGGTGACCATAGAGCCACTTTATAAGCAAGTGTGTTCAAAAATTTCTTTATTTGTTTTTTTAATGTCATGTATGAATGTAGATAAACTATTTAACCAATGCAGCTGTATACTGGTCTAAGAGACCCATTTGAATCAAATTCACGTGTTATTCAAGTCAATTTTATTAGAAGATATTTTATTTAAAGTTATATTTAAATAAAATATCTTCTAATAAAATTGAAGTCAACCATTCCAGTCAACATAGACTTATTACTCCTATTCATAGTACAACGTTCTTTAATAATTCTTTCACGGTTAAGGCTGTCCAACTTTGGAATTCATTGCCTGTTGCTGTCAGACAAGCAAAATCCCTAATAATATTTAAGAATTTAGTCAGAAAATTCTATCTGCAATATAATGATATGTAATTTTATGTAATTAGTATATATTATATTGCATATAGCTATATGTCTATTATGTTTAAATAGTTGCATATTATCGCTATATATTATATATGTATATAACTTATGTGTATATTTGTATATATAGTATAGTTATATATTTATTAATAAAATTTAAGTAATCGTACAATAATTATGTATACCACCGTCGCCACTTCAAATCGGAATATTCTTGCCACGGGTTGTCTGGAAGAGATCGCTTTTTAGCGATAAGACCGCCCTTTGTACCCTACTATAATAATACTAGTTCGTAAGCTTTTCTGTAATGGTGTACAATAAAGTGTTATCTATCTATCTATCTATTTAAGTTATCTCTTATGGGACAGACTGAGTTGCTGATTTTATCTTAATAAAAGTGTAACATGCTTGGGAAAAAAGTAATGTATTTGTCAGCCAATTAAAAGAATTTTTTTATCTAAGAGCTAAAAATATGTAAGTATAGATAAATTAGTTTTGAGACATTTTGCATTTGTAGTAGTGTGTTGTCAGCACATAAATAATTATACTAATACTTTTTATATATTTTTATAGGCAGGTACTTAATTAAACTAATAAATAAATAATCGGCAGACAAACACCCACTGTATATCCCCAAATTAAACAAGTTACACTTGTGTTATAGGTAATATACAACGGCCCACTCTGGGGCTGATTCCCGACCATGGAAAATAATGGAAAAATATGTTTTCAAAATTTACTATACCAAGAATCGAGTCCGGAGCCTCTGTGTTGCAGTGAGGTAGGCCGGCAAAGGCTTAGCCCCCTCAACCACAGAGGCCGTCAAACCAAAACGAATAATATTAAAAGATATTAAGATGTTAATATTAATAAACATAACTTTTGGTACTAAATTTCAAGTTTAGAAGTCCTGTAAATATACAAATACTATTACAAACGCAAAAATTTCTCAAAGCTAATTTACCTGTAATAAAAACAAGCATTATGATGCAGGTGGTTGACCATTTGGAAGATATTGTAAAAGAAGAATTGGGGCCCTGGTTAGAATAAAACATTTGAGATTCAATATCACTTAAATTCATAATTATAATATTTAATAATATGGCAGCTTAAGTTATTTTTACATTATTAAAATAAAATATATTTAATAATAAGCTTAGAGCTCTTTTTTCATGTAGCAAAGAAACTTTGTAGCTTTTTAAAATTATGGCATTAATGAATAATTAAATCACACAAATAGTGATATCACTATTTGTGTGATTATTTAATGATTCATACAAAAAGGTTTTATTTTTTATTTAATTGACCAACAATCACACATTGTATATCCCCAAATTAAGCAAGTCATGTCTGTGTTATGGGTAATGTACAATGAACTTCTCTGGGGCCGATCCCAAACATCCAGACCATAGTAAATAATGGAGTAACTATGTTTTCAAATTGTACTATACCAGGAAACAAACAAGGAGCCTCTGTGTAACAGCGAGATAGGCCAGCAAAGGTTTAGACTGCTCAACCACAGAGACCATCAAAGTATGTTTACTTAAAGTCTAGCACACATTCTCCAAGAATACTGGGTTTATGAATTGTAATAAATTCATAGCTTTATACTCACTTTCTTACAGGCACCAACATTCCAAGGGGTTCCTTTTGGAAATGCAAAAACTTTCGGAATCCCACCAGTACTACTGAATGCAAAGCATATCAGAAAGGAAACAACACATTGGAACCACGTGATGAATAGTGGTGCTTCTAATGCCACCTCTTTACTGCTCAATAACCTCTTATTTACAAATACTGTGACTATTGACACTATCCTGAAATATGTTATTCAATCTTTAATTATTGGTATAGAACATATCTATTACATATAAACAGGCCTTTTTGTAACCTCTTTTTTGAGAGCACTAAAGTATAACTCTCGCAAGTTTTAAGTGTACATTTTTTTGTTTTTAGCTCCAAAACCTATTTTTTTTTTGTAAAGATTACCAAAATTTATTTTTTTACATTATTCGGTTTTATGGCAATTTCGCGATATTTTCGAAATTTCCTTTAAGGTCACTGCGAGCACCCGTGTGCCCCCACAAAGGAGCCCTGCATGTAAATATTCAAAACGCAAAATTAAAAAGGTAGGTGGGGTATAGTTGTAAGCGAAACAGAGGTACCCTTAGCCTTCGTGGATATTTTTTACAACTATCCAAAATTCACTTTGTATCTCAAAAACACACCCTATATTATAAGTATACCCCACCCAAAAAAAGTAACTTTTAGCGCGGAAATGGTTAAAATACTATTTTTGTTACAAAAGTAGTTCTAAAACTTTAAGTTCGTATTATTATGAGTCCATATTTTCTTACGGGTGTGGTTTACATATATGTCCCCGGAATTATAAGTAATGGGGGGGGGGCGAGGGGGGGAGGAAACCTTACTCCTTCTGCAACTCCTATGGCGCGGAAATATATAGTTACTGAGTTATTAATGTTTTTGTCAATCTAACCTCACTTCTGTTTTTCACTAATATGTAAGATAAATAGTGAATGGTTACCAGTCGGTTCTGGCACTCGCCGCCCGCTACCGCGGCACGCTCGCTTCGCTCGCTCGGCTCGTGCGCTTTGGTCTACACAAAACCTGACCTAACCGACTATTTAAAACTCCACATATTTAAATTTTCGGATACATAAAGTCTCCTATTTCGATTAATCCCGTCAAAAAACTTAAAAAAACGTTTCGGCGACAAAATTACTAGATCATTTTCGTGAATTTCAAACTTCGATAATTAATTGAATATGTATTTTTTCCACTCAAAACCAATTTCAGTTGTTATAAATAAGTCTTAAATATATTCCTAAACACATTAACCATTAAAATCATCCAGGAAATAAAGGAATAAACCCAACCCTTTCTTACCAGTAAGATGATACCACGATGAAAATTTTAATATATTGAGAACACAGTTCTGAACGTGGTTCGGGCATTTTATCAAATAATAGTAATTTGCTGATAAAAAAACCAGACACGTATGTTTAAACGTTCAGAATAATAAGGAATATATAAATAACAGCTTCATGCTAGCCAGCCTTGAAGGAACTAAAATATAATATGCCGCTTTACCACTATAATTTTATGATAAGAAAAAACATGATAATATCTTTTCATCAAATAGTCAATTAAAATTTTGCGAGTTCAAACCACTGAACAGTGTCCTAACAGTCAGTACAATTATTTTTTCTTAGAGATTTTTTTGCGTTCTATTAGTAGGTAGGTATTGCAGTAGATGTCACTGTTCTCAAATTAATCACCAAATGAATGAATATAATATGTTTCTTTATACGCAGTTGTTTTAATAATTGTTTAAGAAATATTTGATATGTTTTTATGTTTTTGCAAGCCATATCAGCTTATAAATATATTTTAAAGTGTGTAAATTCTAGTCCTCACCTTTTTCAAATTATAAAGCTCTTTTTAACTTTAATTAATAGATTTTAGATGAATTGTCGATTTACCAAAAACTTATTTCAAAGATGTCAATTATGTCAAAACCAAAATGACATTCCGACTGATACAAGTTACATTCGTGAACATATGTACTTTGTTTGTGTTTTGATTATTTTTCGATAACTTTGTTTGATTCCTGGACTCCAAAGACTTCGCTTATCACGTTTACTAGTGTTCTGTGATCACGTTGGACTTACGCATGTACCCTGAACACCAATTTGCCTAACGATTTGTTTTCTGATGACTTGGATTATGGCTTCTTCTGAAAGAGGTTGTTGTGTGCCCAGATATGGTAAAACTTGTAAGTACATCATCTTAACGGCACCAGATTAGATGTGGATACAAATGATGTTATGAAAATGTATGCCTTTGAATATTTTAATAAAAGGAAACATAATAAATCACGCTACCGCTAAATTGTTGTTTTATTTACTAACAAATAAAAATTTTTTTGGAAAGGCTTTTGGGAATTGCAGGAGTTAAATTATGACTCCCGCAATTTCCAAAAGTCTAATATAAAAATCAAAATAACACTACACCCCCTGGATGGTTTTTGCCGTTGAATAATGCCGTATACCGATAGAGTACGTTAGTATATATATTATGACTTTTGACTCTATACCAGTATATATAAAGTACTCTGTGCCACTGAAGTATGAAACCAGTGTCATACCAGTCAGTACAATTATTTTTTCTTAGAGATTTTTTGCGTTCTATTAGTAGGTACGTATTGCAGTAGATGTCACTGTTCTCAAATTAAACACCAAATGAAAGAAAATAATATGTTTCGTTATACGCAGTTGTTTTAATACTTGTTTAAGAAATATTTGATATGTTTTTGCAAGCCATGTCAGTTAATAAATATATTTTAAAGTGTGTAAATTCTATTCCTCACCTTTTTCAAATTATAAAGCTCTTATTAATTTTAATTACTGGATTTTTGACGAATTGTCGATTTAACAAAAACTTATTTCAAAGATGTCAATTATGTCAAAACCAAAAAGACATTCCGATCGATACGAGTTACTCTTCTGAATGTATGTACTTTGTTTGTGTTTTGATTATTTTTCGATAACTTTGTTTGATTCCTGGACTCCGAAGACTTCGCTTATCACGTTTACTAGTGTTCTATGATCACGTTGGACATACTCATGTAACCTGAACACCGATTTGCCTAACGATTTGTTCTCTGATGACTTGGATTATGGCTTCTTCTGAAAGAGGTTGTTGTGTGCCCAGATGCGGTAAAACTTGTAAGTAAATCATTATAGTGGGACCAGATTAGATGTGGATACAAATAATGTTATGAAAATGTATGCCTTTGAATATTTTAATAAAAGGAAACATAATAAATCACGCTACCGCTAAATTGTTGTTTTATTTACTAACAAATAAACATTTTTTGGAAAGGCTTTTGGGAATTGCAGGAGTTAAATTATTGACTCCCGCAATTTCCAAAAGTCTAATATAAAAATCAAAATAATACTAGACCCCCTGGACGGTTGTTTGCCGTTGAATAGTGTCGTATACCGATAGAGTGCGATAGTATATATATTGTGACTGTTAACTCTATACCAGTATATATAAAGTACTCTGTGTATGAAACCTATGGTTCAAACATAAACATTGATACGACAGAGTACTAATAGAATGGAAAAAATCTCTAAGAAAAAATAATTGTACTGACTGTTAAGACACTGATGTCCTATAAGGAGATTGTGTGGTAGAGGTACGTTTGTACCTCTTCATAGTTTTCTCATTCTAACTTTATGTAATATAATAATAAAGTTTTATTTTTTGTTCTATATATAAATTGTTATAATATTTACCGTGGACAGAGTTGGGTTGGGCTTACATATATGTCCCCGGATGATTTCCTGGGTGATTTTAATGGTTAATGTGTTTAGGAATATATTTAAGACTTATTTATAACAACTGAAATTGGTTTTGGGTGGAAAAAATACATATTCAATTAATTATCGAAGTTCGAAATTCACGACAATTATCTGGTTTTGTCGCCGAGACGTTTTTTTACGTTTTTTGACGGGATTTATCGAAATAGGAGACTGTATATATCCGAAAATTTAAATATGTGGAGTTTCAAACAGTCGGTTAGGTTAGGTTTTGTGTAGACCAAAGCGCACGAGCCGAGTGAGCGAAGCAAGCGTGCCGCGTTAGCGGCCGGCGGGTGCCAGAACCGACTGTAACCATTCACTATTTATCTTATATATTAGTGAAAAACAGAAGTGAGGTTAGATTGACAAAAACATTAATAACTCAGGAACTACACATTTCCGACACATAGGAGTTGCAGAAGGGATGAGTTTTCCTCATTACTTATATGTAAACCACACCCACAGAGTTTTCTCTGTCTACGATATTTACTCCCAATTTTTTTTTAAAAAGCATCGGTTTCGGTTAATACTGTTAATGTTAAGTTGTTGTCAGTGTCATTATCTTGAAGGCGGAACGCTGATGTCGTGATTTGTATTTCATTTTCGAATGGCGATACTTTTCTAAAATTGATACAACAACAAAACCCCGTGTTTTAGTCGAAACGTTATTAAAAATAGTCAGTGAAAATGGCATCAACACCGGAAACAAAAATTCCAGACAATGAAAACGATGAGACCAGTGTGGCGAGTTTTCTAAATGAGTACATAATCAATCCGGTGAATCTGCTATTGACTTTGATTATCTCTGTGTTAGTGTACAAAATATTCAGGAAATTTATTCGACCGCAAGTTGAAGCACCAGCTGTAGTATTGCCGAAGCTGAGAAAGGACATGACTGTAGCAGAGCTGCGTCAATACGACGGCACTCAGCCAGACGGCAGGGTATTGTTGGCGGTAAACGGATGGATATTCGATGTAACGCGGGGACGCCGCTTCTACGGCCCCGGTGAGTGCATTACGTTGCGTCGCCGTTTATAAATAGAGACTAAGTGTGACTCACATATTATTTATTCTATGTGCAACAACGGACACTGTCTTGAATGCATCTATGAATATCTTATCACTTCACATTCTTACCATGGCACCCTACCTGCTGGGAAATAAAACTGCTACAAATATTCTCTTAACTTTTATGTCCTACCACCAAATAAATTTTCAACTTTACTTACCCAGAATAATATCCTCAATCTATTTATTCCAATATTTTTATATGGTTGTGTTAAATAAAAATTGCGTTAAGTTATATTACCATAAACATTCAATTGTTTAGCACAAACATCCCCATTTCCAGGGAATACACTAGGTACACTTGTCCACAATAAATTAGTGATTTTCACACAGCAGTATGAAGCCTTCACACATCATAAATCATATTGATCAAACTCCCCCAAAAC
This sequence comes from Dendrolimus punctatus, assembly GCA_012273795.1. NCBI lineage: Eukaryota > Metazoa > Arthropoda > Insecta > Lepidoptera > Lasiocampidae > Dendrolimus > Dendrolimus punctatus. The sequence continues at coordinate 5,083,013 of CM022529.1, read as the reverse complement.
AGTAATTTTTAAAATTGTATAGTAGGCCAGACAACTGTGATTCTACCATTTGATAGGATTCCATTGGAATGAGAAATGGGTGTCTTAACACTGACCTACTACTTACTGCCACTAGTGTGGTTCTTGTCTTGTGTTGTACTAAAAGTGACATTGAAGCTTATGAAGGAAATTTATTAGACTGACTTATGCTGATGCACCTAACATGTGTTGTGATATGGTAAGGTTTTATGCTCACCTCACTGCCCAGAGGCAGGGTGCAATAGTCTGGAATTCACAGTGTCTACTGAATATACACTACAGCTACCCTAGAGTTAATCCCTATTACTTAAAGCCAGGGTCATGCGACAGCAGCTTTGCAAACTATAGTAGTTCTAGATAGAATACATGTAGTCCAGTTAGCTATCAACGAACCTGTTGTGTTTTTTGCAGGTGGTCCATATGCACCATTTGGTGGGAAAGATGCATCAAGAGGTCTAGCTACTTTCTCAGTGACATTACCAGATAAAGAGTATGATGATCTGAGTGATTTGAATTCTATGCAGATGGAATCAGTTAAGGAGTGGGAAGAACAATTCAGAGGTGATTTACTTCTATTTAAATGGGGTCAATTGGCATAAATATGTGTGAGGTGCCATTCGCAAGTCTTTCTGTAGTGTTTTATTGTACTAATAGGTATGTTTTATGTCTACCAACATGTTATAATTATGTAATTTGAAAATATTTATTACAAGGCAAATTGAGAACCTCTTTGAAGTTGCTCAAAATAAATAAAAATAGTCTTTGTTTCCACTGACATGTTTTTTAATACATTGGCAGCTGTCCAGTCAGGATGCCTCCTTGGCGTAACCCTCCAAAATATTGCATTTGGTAAAATCTCTAGGTAACCTCATCTAATCTTTTGGGAGATCATCTCTCTGGTCTACCTCTTTGCTTTTTTGGACCATGGGTAGCAATAATTTTAAGTATTTGGTCCACTTATCCTTGTTTGACCACACTGTATGACCTGTCTGTCTCCACTTCATAGTTTTAGGTTTCCAAGGTACATTCAATACCCCTGAAAATTAAGTATTTCCTGACTCAAAATAATGAAGTTAAAACATTGTATATTGCAGCAATTTTAAATGTAGTGCCCTACTTCTCAGACACAATAAGTTTTGAAAGTCATTCATTGAGATAATTGTAGTGATATAATTTTTGATTGTTCAGGTCTAATTACTCACAGTAATAGAGAGTTAGAGTAAGTTTGAACATTGTTTTAAGACACATAAAGACATATTCAAACTTACGCTAAGCCTGTATGAATATGACTATTATACTTTAAAAGAATTGCTGAAGAATTGTTTCTTATATTACTTACTTTAACTCAATTTACATATTGACTGTGAACTTTATGCTGAATAAATAATTTAAATGAACTGCGAAGAAACTTGGTAATGCAATAAATCAAGCTGCAGTAATTGCTAACAATTATGTACATGTGTTAAACTAGTTGAACATTAATTAGTACAACCAAGCACTCAATGTCGGTGCAATGATAATGTGAGTGATAATTTTATAATAATACTAGGTTATACTTCATCCACATCTGACTTAAAATTCCCAAGGAATTCCCAGGACCCCTGGGGCCGCAGCTATCGTTTTAGTGAAAGCAGTGTGGGAATATGCAAACTGCTCTTGGGATAAAGAAAAATTATATATTTTGTAAGATAACATTTTCTATCAATTAGTGAAACAATCATATTGGACTTTGATTCTTTTTTAAATCTGGCCATTTTAAATAGTTTCTAGAAAAATTCACACATGTTTCCCAAGATAAAAAGTAGCACAGATTTTAAGTCGATCAGAGAAAACAGCATTATTAATGGTCCAGTAGCTTTTACGTGAATCCTGAACAGACTATACAGATATCTGAAAAAAATTGCATTGTTCTCCATCACTTTTATAGTGTATTCCATTTTTTTTAATAGCTTCAACAGTTATGGTATGTTTAGAATTTTTTAACATTATAGTAGATGCTTAGTTAGCAATATGTATATTCTTATACTATCTTAAAATTTTAAAGCTATGTAATTGACACATACAAACTTCTGGCTTGGTTTTACAAGGCTTTTTATCCAATAAATTAATTTTATACAATATATTTTTTATTATAAAATATTGTTATTTTTCCACTCTAAAGTTCAAAATTATATGAGATATGTACCCGCTAATTCTCTTTTGGAAAAGCATGAGGTATACTTGTACCAGGGAGGCGGAGACTGAATTCCAGCTATTTAGGGGCTATTAGAATAGTTAAGTTATAGTAGACACCTTCTTTCTACATATTTTTGATTACTCGATTTTTGAAGTGCTTCTTGTGGTTCTTCTATATAATATTTTCTAAATGCAATTATGTAATTGCACCTTGCAGGACTAATGTGCGATGTATGTGTCTGTGATTGATAAATGTGCACATTTTCCGAGATAAGTTTATTGATCATAATAACACTAGCTTATCAAATCCAAATGATTGAATTTTGTTATCATTACATAAACACACCCACCTGAAAATAGATTGGTTTTTAATGATATCTAATTCTTAGTCATAATATTACACATAGGAGAGTTCTCTACTGGGGTATTCATAACAACATACCCTAAGTTTTGATATATGGGATATTTTCGGTTTAGCACTTTGTTTTAGGATCCTGTAGGAAATTAAAAAAGATGTAAGATTTGTCACCTTTATGTTATGTTATTTATTAATTGTACATAAAGCGCGGACTTTTAACATCTTCGTTAAACCCTTTCGGGTTTTAAGATGTATTTATGTAACAAATGTGTATGTTTTTTTTGTTTGAATAAATTAAAAAAAATAGTAACACAAAAACTTTTATACCATGAAAAAATCATCTAAATGGTTTGTTCTTAATAGACTCATTGCATTGAAAATGGTCAAATTGCATCACAGAATTGTGTAATACTAATTATGTTTGTACAGACTTATGTAGCCAAATTGTGATTCATACAAAAACATTTGTATGATGTATGAGGTTAATTAACTTTAATTAAAGTTTGACCAGTCCTTAGTCTGTTTTCTTTGGACACGCCAGGTCAGGACACTTTGTTCGTGTGTTATTTGAGATAACACAATATGTAACACTTGAAATAATTTTATAGTATAGGATAGTACTAGTATAGGATGACCTGCAACCCCGTGGACCAACCATCTACGCAGGATCTCCTATATTTAATTGGATAAACAACATTCCTGAATGGGTTACCATGTGACACATGTGTTTTCCCCTGAAAACTTATTATAGGTGATTCCTGTGTAATTTGAAACTGAAGTTTATATGGACAAAGCCGTGATGTGTGATGATGAGTGATGCTCTGGTATACTTGATATAATAAAATCGGTTTTTTCAAATATGTCTTGTATAAACAAGATCTATAGTAGTTTTTGTATAGACATAGACAAGAATTGTCTATAAGGAAGATTTCTCAGGCTTTCTTTGTTTCTTAAACACGTATACCACGGAAGAATAATGTGGAATTTAAATTTGAATGAAAGTTGTTAATTTGAATATGTAGGTATATTATGAACTTATAAGTTTTATCCTATGTATTAAGAAATGTTAAAAAATATTTCAGAGAAGTATGATCTCGTCGGTCGACTCCTGAAGCCTGGAGAAGAACCAACTAATTACTCTGATGAGGAGCCCGAGGAGACAGACACGTCAACCGGTTGCCCCACTGAGAAGAAGGACCTCTAGAGTATGGAGTTTGTTACGAAAATTCGATCCCTGTGAACGATTTTAGTAGAGATTTTTCGTACAGGATATTTTGTGCTACCATCACTCTGTGTTAAAATGTCAGTTGCGCCGTAAAGCATTTGGATAATGACCCTCAAGTGCTTAAATTTTTGTTATACTACACTGATTTTAGGACCCTTTCTAATAATCAGAGTGAAATTATGGTGGTGATTACATCAAAGTAAAGAGTCAGAATGTATCGCAAAAAGTCCACCCTTTATATCCGGATGTAATTTGTCTCGTAAAATAAGGCTTTAAGCGGGCAACCTTATTTCTCATTCATGAAACAAGATCTTTTATAAATTCATAGTAGAAGTTGGGAAAAATGTAACCGTCCATCTATTGAATTAGACCCTTGATATATCAAGATTGAATTCAAATGTGAAAGTACTGATTACAACACCATTTGTTTAAAGCACGCTCTGAACCTCGGGACCGTCTTCACCCAGGGGTGCGTTGCATCCGGGCGCAGGGACCTCTGGGGTCCAAGTCGCCTTTAATCCCCGCATGTACACATAATTTGCGTATTCTGCTAGCTAGTCTTTGTAAAAATGGAATGTAAAAATTTAAAAGACGTTTTCCGATTTTGAGCTGACATCAAGTTGCGTCGGACACGTAAGAGCCAGTACATTTATCCCGTACAAAATCTATTTGTACTGATGCAGTAAAAAATCTAAAAAAGTAATTCTTCAAATATTTTGTCGCAGTACTACTCTCGCTTCAAATGTAAGAGGAAAGATAGAACGAGGACACCAGTACAATAACGCCTTTACGGATTTTCGCATGACAAAGAGGGATGACATGACATGCACAACGGCTAGTAAAAAGGCGAACGAGGCCGATCACATCCGATTCATAGCGAACATTTCCAAGCTAGAAGTTTTGTACGGGCCAAGTGAAGGAATGACGCTCATCGCCTCACCGGCCTCATCGATCCAAATGTACGGCCGCGGTACAAACAGTACAAATCTCCTCGCCTCATTTGAAGTTGTTTATTATACTGGTTCAGTACAAAATGTCATGTTACTCTTACAAATTCATTTTAAAATCGTGTTCTACCCAACTCTATTTCCATGTCACTTTCTAGTAGCAGTGATCACGGCAGACAAAGATGTGAAGTGTCATTGAGTATTGTTAGTTTTCGTTTAGCTTGTCGCTTATGTGTTATGTTATGTGTACCAGTTGCCAAAACATAAAAAAATACTATAAAAAATATTTTTATCTTAGGCAAGAGCACTCTGATTTTGCGATTTGCGGCCCTGGTGAACCCCTTGTTCTATTTTATCTCTCAGGATTTGTTAATCTAATTACTCTCAAACCTATGTGAGCAGTGAGCAAATTAAAACTAAATTTCGACTTTTTTTTGCCTGACAAATTAACCAATTTCCAGTAGCCGTGTATTTGAAAATCGCACCGAATACTAACTACCTGTACGGAAAAGAAATTATTTATGAACTTTTTGTCTTTGATCGTATTTTGTTCTCAATGTTTTTATGTATACAAATAAATAATTATTCCAGGACTATATTCCTAAAGACTATGGATTACTGCCGTCTTTACAGATCCCAAAAAATATCAGGAACGTATTTCAACAAATGAAATAAAAGGGTTGAAAGCCTAAGATTTTTTTTTGAAATTGAAGTATACGGATGCAATATTAATTTGTCATAAGTAACAAACATATTTTTCCGAAAAGGATAATGTACTTTATGTTCTTTGTAATTGTTTTATTTGTGACCAAATTAATCTTAAATGTATTTTTACCTTGTATAATATACAAGTACAATCGGTGTTCTTATCACCCACGCGATGTGTTCCGGACAACCTTTTGATGAAGTAGGAAGGATAATAAAAGTCGGTACTTGCTTAACTAGCTCAGCACAAAACTTGGTTATGAATGGAAAATAAAGTTCTCTGCCCACTACAACGGATCATACCATGACCGTGCTATGAACGTATCGGGCACAGGTAAAAAATATGATGCGGTTTACTACGCCCAGTCGAACGCATCAAAAGCGTATCATATACTTGCATAACGGGTTTAATGTCCGTCGCATCCGCGTGTCAATATCTTTATGCTTCCCATTCTCAAAGTGTAGCAGTGTATTAACGAGCTTAGAACGTAATAAATGAAATTCCGACGTCGGAATAATAATAATCAAATAAATTACCGCGCTTAAAACGTAGTTTTATTATGTATACAAGTCGCGAAACCTTAAGAAAATATAGGGCTTAAAACCGTCATCATATGCGGTTAAAGCAGGTATGCTCGCCCGTTGCGCGCTCGGTTTGATGCCGTCGCGTGCCGTGCACGGAGCGTACCGGCACCGGCAAAATATGCCCGCCGACAATCGTGGCACGCGTCGGTGACGGAATGATCTAGCGGGCTTAGTTTAATACTTTTCAATACAAAGAATATTTTTTTGCCGGAAACTTTCCTAGCACGGTTATGGGTACGATACGGTGTAGTTGGCAAAGGCCTGTTATTATGATTTTTATTTTATACTACCTACTTATAACTACTAGACGGTATGACGGGAATACTGAGCCTGGCCTGAAGTCTAGGTCATCGTCATGTATGAGTAAGGTGCCCAGAAGGCTAACTACTTTACCTCGTTGAGTCGCCATACTGATATGTTATCCGAAGTAAGCACTAAACTTCTGATCACCTAGAGAATCAATTAGGCGTTTTAAAAATTATTTGTAAAGGATCATGGTGTCTTGGCCCCATGATCTAAGCATCCTGCGAATGGCACAAACTACTCTCATTGAAGTTTACATATAAAAAATTACATGTAAGTAAAAGTTGATACCTTTTTGCTTTTTAGGAGAAACTGGTTTGTTCCTTATGACAACTTAGATTGCACTTTTTTGTAATCGAGTACATACCATCGATAAAAATATTTATTTTAATGAACTGGTCCTAGAATAATATATGTCTTTAAAATAAAAACTATTTTATCGTTTTTAATTATAACTGTTGCTTATTACAGATATTTGAATATATGTAAAAAAATAATATTTATACTAAACAGTTGCATGAATTTGAAAGACTGAATGATGGCATATTATGTTTTTTTTTTGGAGGATTTAAAACAAATCAAATAACTATTAGATATTTCACATTCCTAAGCCCGGCCTTTTACACCTGTAAGTTTTCCAAGTGTCGACTTCTAAGGCTGAGAACTCACTACGATAGTCGGACTCATCCTTACATAACTAAGTTCGGTATTGATAGATCTTAGTGTACGCTGAACCTAAGACCGCGAGCGAAATTCACAGGTGTAAGGCCGAGCGTATACAGAGTTTTGATTTTGGTTATCTTCTTGATTTGGTAAAATCAAAACTAAATGCTCTGTGAGACGCCATTGTTTTACAAATTTGTGTCTACAATAGATAATTAATCTTTGTTATTACATTATTTATGAAAATTTTCGACTATCACTTTAAAATTATTTATATACTTTGTTATATTAAAAATAATAAATAGCCAGACTAAATTGTTGTAATGCGTACGCGATTTATTTCTAATGCTAAGTGGTCATAATGTTTGGAGGTTTTCTAAGCCACATATTTAACACAGTCTCTCTTAAAATATAGACAGCAAAAATGTACTTGTCTATGGCTTTACAACTGTTTTAAGTCATTACTAATCGAGCATTTATTAAGCGCATTTCGATGTAACTTTTAATTGGTTGAATGACCCTAACATGAGATATCTCTTGAAAATAAGTATCATGTATATTTGGATCCCACCCGATGTTCAGTACTTATTCGATTATGTTAATAAATTATGTGTTGCGAATAATTAAACAAATGAAATAAAAAAGGACATGTGCATAATATGTGTTGTAATTAAGAGAATATTTATACGCGACTGATTGGTGTGCGATTGTTTTGTATTTAAAAGTTCGCTGTCAGAAAGATAATTCTAGCTAATTCTTCCTAGTCTTGGATGTTCCTCTATTTTAGCTGTAATTAGTCTACTATTATCACAGACGAAGTAAATAGTTTTGATCCGTGCAGGAACGGAAAAAGAAATACAATTTCCTGCGGCCGGGCGGCCTGTCGTAAGAGGCGACAAAACACAGCCAGGTGGTAGGGTATTTGCCCGACAGGATGGCTACCACCCCTGGTCTAGAGTATGCCGCCATAGCAACCTTGAGTGGTGTTCCGGCATTAGTGACCAGGCTCCAGTCTCCCTTGCGAGAGCAGCAGCGCATTTGTAGCACCTTTGGTGTTGCAAATGTCCATAGGCGATGGTAAACCGCTTTCCATTAAGTGGGCCGTCTGCCTGTCTGCTGAACTCATGCAATAAAAAAAATATAGATAGGGTTTTGGAATAAGAAGCCTATTGCGCCGCAGTTTATTACGAGAACTAAATTAATTGAGATAAAGAAATTGACACACTTGATCATAATGAACTATAGAGCATGGTTGTCAACAAGTCAAATTTGCTAGCAATAAGCATTCTCCTAAATAACAATCGTCAAGCAAACCTGTTCGGATGCGCTCGAAGCACGCCCCCTTCCACCCGCGCCTCAGGAAGTATGCTCGAAAATCAAACGACTGGATTTTTGAGATTTTAATTGTACGTCGTCCTAGTCGAGTCGAGTCTAGTCTAGTAGAATTTTCGGAACCCAAGGTCCAATAGCAATTAAATTTATATGGAAATTAAGAAACTATACTGAATCCAACACATAAAGAATGATCAAAATTGATTCAGAAACAAAAAAGTAATGAATGAAATACCTCAAAAACTAAACATATTTACATGATTGTAACGAATTATTTGCTATGTCTTTGGAACCCAAACTTCGATAGCAATGAAATTTATATCAGACCAGTACCAAGGTGCAATGAATCCGAAGTAAAATTATCAAAATTTGTTCACTAGTTATAGTGATAAAAGGTGCTTAAATTCAAATAGAAAACTAAGGTTTTCTACTTGATTGTAAGGATTTTTTTACTGTATCTTCGGAACTCAAAGCCCAATACATATGAAACCATTCTGAAGCTATAATAAATCCAACGCCAAAGAATCATCAATATCGGTTCATAAATATATAAGAAAAAAATGTTTTACACGACGAAATGAGAACCTCCTTTTTAGAAGTCGCTTAATATTTTTTTTTAATACACCAAAAGAAATTTTATTCCCTAAACATAAATTATTTTATTTTCGATTCATTAACTTCAACTGTGTTAGTCAACAGTTGTGTCCACCAAAAATTATTTTGAGACCATAAGTTCTTTTAGAAAAAAAGTACACTGAACACTAAGATAATGAAACATGTATTAAATAAAGTCAAAAGTTATATTTGTATGTATATATTGGTTCTGACTGTTTTAGTCTTGACTGCACTTCAAAATTCTATTTAAAAGCTAAATGTAGTCATAGTAAACGATCACTAAATCTTAACGAGCAAATTAATGTGCTATTATTACCTGAATAAACCACTTTAAATGGAGTTTTAGTTTTGGTGAGGATATACTATTTTTAGTAGTATAAAATCTCTTTATATCTGGTAATAAGTTAAACAAGCCATTGTTTTATCATTCTGACAGTGAACCCGTGTGTCGAAAATTGTGTTTTGAGCGAACGTGGTGATGTTTTAAGCAATCATATATCTGTCATCTCACTCATTTCTTGTCTATGGCAGCCAATCAATACTAATTTTCTCCTAAAACTAGTTACTAAAGTACAAATGTTATCACATTTTATATCTTTTAAATATCTATAATCAAATTTAGATCAATTATGTTGTAGTAATCATACGTGTTCATTGTTTTTTTAAAAATAATTGATTGAAATGTTAGATGTCTAAGTTGTTTGATGTATAATTCAGAAATGAATTTATGGTGGTTGTTATTTCTTTTGTTTGAATCTTTGAAACATTGTATATGTGTTGTTAAGAGCGATTAAATGTTTTCTGCGTATACTTTATAAAATGTCACAAGCTTCTTCGGCAAATCGCATTTCTTGAGTTATATATAACATTCTCGCAAGGTGATTTATATAACTACTCATTTCACGTTTTGTTTGTGAGAAATAAAAATGTATGTCAGCTCTGACAACTGACTGGAGTTTTCTCTTTAAGAACGATTGTCTTTGAGTATGCACTGATGGATATTAATTTCAATCTTATTTCATTGCCTGAACGTTCAAAATCGTATAATAAAAAAAGTTACGCTTTTTAGGCGAGTTGAGTGAGGGTCTTAAGGGCCATCAACATATTTCGTCACACGAATCTCATGATTTTTTTAACTTTCCACCGTCTTTGTCACAGCTAGTCACATTTGTGGGGCTCCTCGCTACATCACATATTTTGTAATTTTACATTTTGGGAGCTGCATACGTCTTGTCATCGCAGCGGACAACGCATTACTGGCTAGCGCATTTATTTTATTATTTGACTTGACTTTATGTTGTTGGTCCGAAGACCTCACAACTTTACCGGGGTTTTTGGGGCGAGCGCCTTCGCAAGGCGCTCGAGCCCGGGGGCAACTTGCTTGAGGGAGCTCCCTAGGGAGTTTTACCTCGGCTGGACTGTTGCCATGAGAGGGGGATGAATCTGATGATGCCCGCCAATGGGCGACAAAATGAACTAATTGGGAACGGGCGACGGGTAATATAAAGCCCCAGAAGAAGGATCCTGGGGGACCGGGATCGGCGGTTCGCGGCGGCCTACGCTAACTTACTGCCGTTTCGCAACGTGTTATGGCTGGGAAAGAACAAACGGCGAAAAAAACTTCCCAGCAACAGGCCTAGTCTATCCTGTGGGGGGGCTATGTCTCCTGGCGTCCCTCGCGAGGACGTGGAGAGATCGTGATTGGCGTTGTCTGCGACGCCGCCGTCTATGTCTGTCTGTCGGTGCCTGCCAGCCTGCCGTCCTAACCGCGGGCGGGCTGATCCAGGCCAGCCGTTTTGTGATAGCGTCGACCTTGTCCGTAAGGACATTACGCGGTCGTCGCACGAGAGCCTTTCGCCGAGGCTTGTAATCGGACGCGGATACGACGAGCGGATTTCGATGGTGCGGCGCGAGATCGAAATACTTACGCGAGAGCGACTTAATGTAGTTTTTGATAGAGGGAAGCTCCAGATCGCGGTGGAGGTCGACGTTACGCATATAGAGGGGAGCACCGACGGCTCTGCGTATGAATTTATTCTGCACGATTTGCAGTTTCTTTAAGTGGGTAGGCTTGGCATGCCCGAATACCAAACTCGCGTATGTCATGATCGGGCGGATGCATGTTTTATATAGAGTAAGCTTGTGTCTGAGGGACATTTTGCTTCGGTTATCTATCATGGGTGCTAGACGACCCATCACAAATCGCGCTCTATTACGGACTATAGTGATATGCTCGTTGAAGCGCAAGTTCTGATCTAGGGTGACACCCAGGTATTTGGTGTGCTTTGCCCAGGGAATTTCTTGGTCATAGAGCGAAATGGCTTTTAGGTGAAGGGAAGCGCGTTTGGGGGAGCGAAGCGTGCCCGGGGAAAAGAACATTGCTGCACTCTTCTCCGGGTTCACCTCTATCCTCCATTTACGAAACCATTTGCCTAGCTCTGTGACAGCTACCTGCAGCCGGACGCAGGCCATTTGTCTGTTTTTATCTGATGTATAGAGTGCGGTGTCATCCGCAAAGAGGGCCAGCTCCACATCTGGAGTTTTTGGGATGTCGCTGGTAAACAACGTGAAGAGTAGTGGGGACAGGGCCGAGCCCTGTGGTACACCGGCTGTGAGTGGATGAGGAGACGAGCGCGTTCCTTCCACTCGAAAACGGAAGCTACGACCTAGGAGGAAGTAAGTCTCGCAAGATGAGCACGAGTCTGTCTGGCACACCGAACTGATACAGCTTGTAAATCAAGCCGTTGTGCCAGACCTTGTCGAAGGCCTTAGCTACGTCTAGAAACAGGGCGGCTGTTCCTATAGAGCGGGGGCGATGGGCAAAGTGAGATAGTATGTGCTCCGTGATGCGGTGCACCTGTTGCACGCACGAGTGTCTGGCACGGAAGCCAAACTGCTCGTCGGGTAGTAGATGTTTGCTGATGGCAAAATCTCTAAGTCTAGAGAGGATGACCCTCTCGTAAAGCTTGCTGAGTGCACTCAGTAGGCTGATCGGACGGTAGCTGGACGGTTTATTAGCCGGTTTTCCAGGCTTGTGAATACCGATGACATCTGCCTCCTTCCAAATCGCGGGAAAGGAGCAGTTTGTCATGGCGGCATTGAAGATGCTCACCAATATTATAATTAGGTGGCTAGCGCAACGCGGGAGCGCACATATAAATAGTTGTTCTATCTCGCTCGCACATCATCCGTCCCGCTCACACATTATACTATATATTGCTGTTTATTGCGTCTTGGACACAGTGACTCGCAGTCTTGCTTGATCTCCAAATTTGTATCTATTTGTATCTACAAAGCCTGTCTTCCTTATTTATATTGGTATACTGTCTGCGTGCCCCCTTAGGACGTGAGCGAGAGTGGAGATGCGTGTGATATTGCTATCTGTCTTGTTGTAGTTCGCCCATTTCCATTGTTAATTTTTCAACCTGCTTGGTCAATAGTTGTAGCTGTGTATTCATGACCAGCTCGTTAGCACATAGCACCAGTGACAATTATTAAATTAAAACAGCAGTTCCGTGTTTAGCTAAAATATATTAGCTACTGAAATGTGAAATTTAGGGCCCCCCCTCTCACTACTTGTCACACTTCGTCGACCCCTCCCCCCTTAATGTGTGACGTAGTTTATGGATGGCTCCTTACGTGAAAATCGATTCTTGAGGAGTAAACTCTAAAAGCACCTATTGAACATTTATAAATGATTGTCAATTTAAGGTATATTTAAACACGACTCGACCCCGTCAGCAAACTATTAGACACTCGCGTAGCAGTTTTTCGAACGGAAAAATTGTAGGGCGCATGCCTTTCTGCCTGTTGTAAGTGGTTTTTAATCTTTTTACCTTTAAAGTGAATGTTTATGGTCTTAAATTATTATAATTGCTATTTTTGACGCGTTCTCTTTATCTATATATTGTATTATTTTCAACAATGTTTCAAGGATGCACGTTGCTATTGTTTTTAAATATAATCCGTTAATTTTTAAGTGTTCACCGTATACTATATTCGCGACTTAAATTCAAAACAAGCTTGTAAATTAATTATACATATTTTGTTAAATTGGCATTATATTAATATAAGTTTATGGAAATGCAACTAAAATGACGTAACACCATATTATTTTGTTTTAATTTTAAATTCCTCATTTTCCTCCTTTATCCATTCGTAGCAAAATGGCATCATCGTAATTCTATCATCAGTTTGAGTCAATATATAAAGTACTCTGTGGTTTGAGTAGTCAAACTGACAGCTAGTTAGCTATGTCACATACATTGAAATTAAAAAATTTTAAATAGGAAAATGCATTTGCACACTGGGCCTGGTTACCGGACGTGTGTGTATGGAATTCCTAGGCCGATGGTCCACCACGATCTCTTCAAAATGAAAGCCGTAGCGAACTGACCGTCAACTACCTACTAAACCAACGCAACGCAAATATTCCGCGCTTTTACGAGCCACGGAAATTAAAGACGTAGACCACAACGTCTCTAAACACTGAACATTTTATCCCTTCTGGAAAGGCGCTCTTTTACTATCCCGCTAATAATATGAATTTAAAAGTTTACGAGCATGTTTGTCAAGGTGCCTGCCTTCACATGTAGAGGATTTATGCTGCCGAAGTCCCCGAATTACCTGGTTTTCCTATGGCGGTTTCAAGGGAAGGAAATTCGCGTACCGGCGCTACCAACTTCTGCGGATGGGATTCGCATTCATTATCTCACTCTCAGCAACCTGATACAACGAATTCAATCAAGCCCAATCGGCAAAATTAAGAATGGCTCCGAATTGCATCTTTCTAAAAAGATCCAAGGTATTTAAAATTTATTATCAGTTATTTTTATAAAACGGTTTTCTTTGGTAGTACAGCTTAACTAATATTTTTTGGGTTCGCTGATGTTTTCTTCTTTTCAACCATCAACAACATTTTAGGTGAAAGCAAAATATAGCAATTTGAGTGATTTCCCAGTGTATTCAGATATTTTAGTGCATGCTTCGATCGCGATAATGAGGTCCTCCTTAACATTGTAGACTATAATTATAGAAGACTGACTGAAGATTCATTGCATAAAATAAAATAGTGTGATAAACCAACTGGATGCAGCGATAAATGGTTCAAGGGTTCTGTGGGAGGAAACAAAAACAACAATTTATAATGATCACATAATTATATTATAAAATGATTTAATTACAATAAACAGAATAAGTATCATAATGTACCTACACTACGAACAACTTACATTACATTACGCAAAAGCGGATAGCACGTTATCCTCTCGTATTTACAATTTGTACATTGAGCGCTCGATACGATCATCGTAATACTTAAATTAGCATCCCTCGCGTCGCCGGACGGCGATGCGCATTCACTCGATCTCTTCACAATAAATAGGGCCACCGAGGGGGTGAGGGGGCGGGGGGGCAGGAGGGGAGGAGGGGGAGTGGGTGGGAGGGGGCGACGCGCGCTCCGGCCGCCGCCTACGTCTATATGTTACATGGCTCCGTCGCGCGCCTCGGCTATATACACTACAACTGTTCGACGAACTTGGTGAGTTGGTCCTGGGGCGTCATCGGCGGCAGCTGGTCGTCGGGCGGCGCGTGCGGCTGCGCCGGCGCCGGCGACTGCCGCAGCAGCAGCAGCTCCGAGGGCGTGGGCGGCCGGGGCGAGGGCGTCGCGGGCGGCGAGCGCGCCACCACGCCGCCGCCCCCGCCCCCGCCCACGCCGAAACCGTACCGCGCGCCGACGCCGACGCCGCCGCCGAGCCGCGCGACGCCGCCTACGCCGCCGCCGCCCACGCCCCCGACGCCGCCGTACGCGCCGCGCATGCCCATCATGCCGCCCACGGGGCCCACGCCCTGCGCGCCGCCGCCCTGCTTGAACCAACCGCCGGCCCCCGCGCCGTGGGGCAGGCCCCCCACGCTTCCCACGCCGCCCACCCCCGCGGGGCCGCCCATCCCGACGCCGGCCACTCCGCCCACGCCCACGCCCCCCACACCAGACACACCGCCAACCTGAAGCAAAGTAACTCTCTTTTAAATAATTATTACACTTGTAACAAATAAAACAACTTTAAAGGTATCAAGGGACACCCGGATGGAACGAAGTTCCTTTCGATTAATTAGTGAAGGAATTGAAATTATTTTTTTAAGTTATAATAATATTTTTTTATTATTAACAAATATAATGTAATATAAACTTAATCAGTAGAATAAACCTACGTATTAACGGTTTTAATCGCGGTAATTTATTTTATTTAGGTTTATCCGACGTTTCGGCCGCTTTTCAGTTGCCGTGGTCACGGAAGACAAAGATGACATTTGTCAAACGTGTATTGTCAAAGTTTTTATTCAGCCTACCGCCAACTTGTTCATTTTAATTATTTAGTTTTAATTTTGTTTATGGATATTATTTACTCTATGGGAGCCTAATCTAATTTACCATCGCTTCACAACATGTTGTGGCTTGAAGAGAAGAAGCGGCGCAAGAAACTCTTCAGCAAACATGCCTAGTTCTAATTTTTTTTTATATAATATTAAAATGAGTGGAAAGAAAAAATAAAAGAAATTATCAGTCAAGTTAGTTTGTTTCGTTGCACGCAGAAAGAGCTCACAGTGTCTTGAGGTCTGGCAGTTGGTTTTTGCTGGGTTTGGGTCTTAATAGTTTTGATGATTGGATCCCAAACAGGTGGTACCTGCTAAACCTAAATAAAATAAATTACCGCGATTAAAACCGTTAAAACGTAGTTTTATTATGTGTACAAGTCGCGAAAACTTAAGAAAATATTAATCAGTAGACTCAATATTATAGTAGAATTATTTTCTCCGTGCAGTTGGGTCATAAATCAAACTCGGCCTCAGCCTGGCTAGGGCGGTGAGTATGTTGCGCGGGCTCAAAGCCATTATCGATAAAAACTCATTCTTATGAAAGAAAGATTATCATTCTTATAAAAATCATTATTATCTTTTTTACTGTTAATTTTAAACTTAGATATAAGTATTTATATTTATTTTTAATATAATTTATTACATTCTAAACTTTTGTACTTATAGTTTTTTAATACATAGATACCTAATTAATAATTTATTTTAAATCATTATTCTTCTTGGAAGAGATCGCTTTTTAGCGATAAGACCGCCCTTTGTACATAAATAGATATAATTGTAGTCTTTAAGTTGATGTTTGTATTGATGTACAATAAAGTGTTATCTATAGTTTGACCGCGACCGCTGTACCGCGCCTTGGGTAGGTGCGGCGAGGCGGGGAACAGGTAAGAAAGAGCACGAGTTCACACGATATCGATTTGCCGGACGGATCTTACGATATATTTTTTTTTCCGAAATACAAATTATTATTATTTATCAGTTTTATGGTACGACCGGTAAAGCCAAAAATCATTAAAATTATCTATTTGAACATTTTTATTAGTATAAGACTTAAATCAGAAAATTTAAACAACTTAAGTATTCATGCCTACATCGGTACTCAGTGGTGTTAGCGGTGTGTTTACTATCCACTTGCACGCAGTTGGTTATATAAGGGTGCGAATAAAAAATACTGATAATATAAATCAGTTTTTTTTAAATTTTACAACAAAAACATATATTTACAAAAGTTATTCTGAAATAGATTCTGTTTCATCTTGCGTTTCACCATCGGAACTGGAGTCGGAGTCGTTCTGCAAATTTATTACAAAAGGTTCGATAATATCATCGAACCTACTATCATGATTCCAGTATGTATTTTCAATTTTGTGGCCATGATCATCACATCTCTGCCCTTTTTCTGCCGTGAACTCCGAAAACAATTTGGTCAATATGCTTATCTTTTCATCTAATGAAGAATTGATATGGTTTTGTGCTACGTTGTTTTTAATATCAGCCCAAACCAACTCTATCGGATTTAAATCTGGATGGTACGGAGGTAAACGGAGAACAGTATGGCCATGGGCTTTTAGGAGTTCGTCAATTCTGTACAGGGGTTCTTTTTGTGTATTATTGATAAGAAGTTGCAGTTGAACTTTTGTCATAGATTCCGAAAATTCAACATTGTGGCGCCGTAACTAGTCCTGGATTTCAGTTTTGAGGCTTGCTATAGTTGGCTTCTTGTCAACCTGAACGCTGTGGTAAGACGCGTTGTCCATTACCACTACAGAATTCGGCAGCAACTTATCTTTTAATTTTTCATCCACCCACTTGTAAAAAGTCGGCCCGTTCATGTCTCCATGATAGTCACCGGTCTTAGCATCTGATTTGAATATCGTCATTGCACCGTCAACCAAGCCATTTCGACATCCAGCGTGAAGAATTACCAAACGCCGTCCTTTCCCAATATCAGCATGAATTCCAGGTTCAAACGATGATTGTCAACATTTACTCACATTATGACTGGCATTAATATATGTTTCATCGAGGAAAATATATGTTGCCGTTCTGCATTCTGTAGCTTCGGATTTGTGTCAGGTATTTTTTCCGCCACACTGTAATATTAGGCTGCTCTATAAGGAGATGTCTCTTTGATTTACATTTTTTGTAACTGTAACCCATTGTGTGTAAAGGCTTTTTAAAAAATTCTCGACCACAATCCAATATGCCATCTTGTCTCAAACTTGACAGTAACTTACGAATACTTGGAACTATTTTTTTGAATTCGTAAAACTGATGAATTTTTCTTCTGATAACTCCTAAATCAAAATCATCAACAACATATTTTTTCTTTATAACTTTTGGTTTTTTTGGAGAGTTAAATTTTAATCGGCCCAAATTTTCAGTTGATGAATTACCCGCTTTTACTATGTTTCTTACGGTTTTTTCGGAGTACCCCGTAGCATCTGCCACAATTTTGGCAATATTTATATTTGCACCACTTTTAAATTCGAAACTGTCTTCGTCTGCTTTTCTTTTCTTAAAATATTCGGCCACTTTAAAATTATGTTCTTCACATCACGAGATAACGCACGACCCATCTTGGAATATTTATTTCATGTGCATCCGATACACACAGTCCGGTGCAAGCAACACTAACTACCGCCGTAAGCGTTGGCGGCCGACTGACACAACGGAACGGCCGGTACTCTCCCCCGTCTCGCCGCGCACATACCTAAGGCGCGGTACAGCGGTAGCGGTCAAACTATATCTATCTGTCTATTCTTATTTTAATAAATACGTTGTTTTATCTATTTTTTTTCTTGCATTTATATCACTAACCCACAAAATGACAAAACTAAATACACTATCAATAACGCTTATCGACAACAATAATGCGCATCACTATGCCCGTCCTTAAGGCCCTTGAGTGGAAGAGAGAGCGAAATACTCTCTTCACCGCACCGATTATTTATGACCCAAGCTGCACGGAGAAAATAATTCTACTCTAGTAAAACACGCGAACGCCGCACGGCTTACAACTATAGCAAAAAGTGTCGTTACAACTTTTGGTCTTAATTTTTTTTCCGTCTAGCCCCCTTTCGCAACGCGCGATAAGGAACTTCGTCCCAAAAATAGTGATAGATGTATACCAGGTTTTTTAAAAAGTTTATATTGAAAACCGCCTATATATATATATATACGCGCCGCGTTATAGCGTAAAAATAAATAGTTATTGTGAGCTCACCTGCGACTGTTGGGGTATCATCTGATGCATCTGCTGCAGCCGCTGCTGCTGCTGCGGCTGCATCATGTGCGGGAGCTGCGGCTGCTGCGGCGCCACGCCGCCGCCCAGCCCGCACACGCCGCCCACCCCGCCCACGCCACTCACGCCGCCCACACCACCCACGCCACCTGCAGCGGCTTGTTGGCTTTGGGCGTTCTGAAATTATCGTACATCCTTGATAAGCTCCTCTTCCAATACTCGAACATTTTATTTCAAAATTGTGAAGCCACTTCTTCAAGACAAACATACAGCTTCACTTATGAGTTATTAATTGTCAGACAGAAAGTTTATTCATGGTATACAGATACATAGGGAATTATGTATCAATTGGGCCTCCTGTATGGCCAAATCCGAAACTATAAAATATATCAAAAAATACTCAGAATATTTTAATGAAAATGAATGGTATAATTAGATTTTTCAAAAATATATTACCCCCTGACTGGGAGAAGCGAGTTGGCCTTTTGATAAAAAGCACACGTACTATTCTTTGTGAAAAGATACGTTTCTGTGAAGGAGGATCAAACGTAAACAAAGCCTGTAAGAACACCAACCTGTCTCTGTTTGATGAAGGCGGCCATGAGTGGGGGGTTCGATTTCAAGATGTGCAAAATTTCCTGTTGTTGGTTGTGACTCGTCGGCGACCGCAACGTCGCCATAAGCTGCTGTAACGCCTTCTGATGTACTTGAGGTTGCGTCTGTTGCTGTTGCGGCGCAGGCGCCCGTTGCTGTAACAATCACTCGCTTATACTATTTATATTCACATTCAATCACTATTTACACCTCTCTCTTTCATGACTTATAGTCCATTATACTAATGAATGTCAATAACTTATATCACTCCGTGGCTTTTATTGAAGCTTTCGAAATTAAAGCGCTTTCGCTCTTATTCTTCAATCTAAACATGAACTATCTTACCATGTTGTACGAGGACAACATAAAACTCTCACTTATTGCACGAACTACGATGCTTTTTATCCCAAAAAATACATAAATAAACTCTCTTGTGGAAACCAAAATGTCACCAGCGAAGTGTAAAAAGGTATCTTATTCATTCTTATTACGGTTTTTAATTATTTTTCTTTCAACAACGATAATGCCCGTTTGTGATCAGAGTATTTCAGGAGCCAAGTGGTGTTTAAGACTTAAATTTTTCAACAGTGACTAATTATCTCAGTGCCTTTTTTACAACTGCGTGTTACTTACAATCAATAGGTTACGAGTATTTCTCAAAACCTGACATCGACTTGCTTATGGTAATTTAGTTGCAGGTTCTTCATCAATAAATTAAAAAAATAAACCTCGCACCAACCTGTAACTGTGAGTTCGGATGCGGATGGGGGTGCTGGAGGTGTTGCGGGGGCGCGTGGTGCTGCGGCAGCCGCGTGTGGTGCGGCGCGTGGTGCGGGTGGTGCAGCGGCGGGGGCGCCCGGTAGCGCGAGGCCCACTCGGCGCGCGCGCCCCCCGCGCCCACGCCCACGCTCACCCCCACGCCGGCGCCCCCCACGCCCACGGCCCCCACACCCACGCCCCCCACACCCACGCCGCCCCCCGGCGGGCCCATCGCCGCCTGCTTGCCGTACGACGGCGCCTGCTGCCGCGCCGCCTCCTCTTGCACCTGCATCAAAACAATCTTTATCTATTGGGAATCATGTCGAGGTGAGTGGCATATAGAAGAGCAGGTTTTGCAATATGACCATATAGTATATATAGTACATTGTTTTATACGAGAGGGTAAGCTGACCACTCACTCGCACTCGATTTATTAGCGCTCTCGCTATGCGCGTGCGCTAAACCATCTCTTGCCTAAATAGGCGTTTCATCCGAGGTCAAAAACCTGCTTTTGATTGGGTATATAAGTAAATAAAAACTGATTAGTTAAACAAACAGCTACTTCTGTAATAAAATAAGACGTATCGAAATTCATATTTCCATCTGATGACACTTCATTAGGTACATCACATATGAAACCTTAAGTCATATTGTTTTTCTGTGGCTTTCTTTAACAGGCAGAATTTTTTGTCACTGTTGATAGTAAATATTTAATTTAAACACAAAGTAAAATAGTGAAAAGTAATTACAATTTATCCGTGATTTAACAGTGGCTGTAAAAAAGTTGGGACCAGACTCGCACGTTTATGTATTGTTTTCTAAGATTTTAATTTTTGACAGCAGTGACAATCATTTCCCAGAGATCGAAAAACGCTGTTTTCATCTTTCTGATTAGGAAATTCAAGAGTATTGTCAGATTGAGAAATATCATTTAATTACTGTTTAAGTAATAATCAATATTGTTTAAGCAATAATCCATATCGTTCCAGAAATGATATAACTTGCTACGTATACGGGTTGGCAACGGTTTATGTTGACATGTGCCCTTTAACAAACAATTTACGACAGTAATCGCTCAGCACCGTACTTGGTCAACCAGCAATCTTATCATAATTATAAGAACAATCATTCCATAATTTAGCAATAAACTCTTTACAACCAAACATCTATCATTAACATAAAATGTATAATAGAAAATCCCCTTACACTATGTTTATACTAAATGTAGCTGGCTCATGTTTTTTTTAATGATAAAGTAGCTGACTGGGCGAACTTCGTACCGCCATCTTTTCTGAATTCCTGAAAGACTGTTTCATGACACAAAAACAAAATCACCAAAATCGTTCCCGGTGATTAGGAGGATTCTAGAACCCGATCTCAGCGCCACCTACCAGTTCTAATTGCGAATCTAAACCATCCGAGAACCCACTCAAACACAAAAACAAAATCACCAAAATCGCTCCCGGTGATTAGGAGGATTCTAGAACCCGATCTCAGCGCCACCTACTGGTTCTTTTGTGAATCTAAGCCATCCCGGGACCCACTCAAACACACACACACACACACCCAACATTCATCAAAATCGGTAAAGTCGTTCCCAAGTTATAAAATTACAACGAAAAGTGGCATTGATTTTTATAATAATTATATTGATTGATAGGTTCGTGTTTGGCCACGTTCACGCCTAATGTCGGTCGAAGATAATAACTATTTCCACAAGATTCGAAGACTGGTAGTGCATTCCTCACTCACTCAGCCGTACATAGAAGGAACGTGGAGGCGAGAGAGAGAGAGAGAGAGAGAGAGAGAGAGAGAGAGAGAGAGAGAGCGAGAATGGCGCACCTGTTGCAGCGCCTTCTGCACGTTGTGCGGCACGTGCGAGGCGGGCTTGGAGGACTGCGGCGAGGCGAGCGGCGAGGCGAGCGGCGCGTGCGCGTGGTGCGCGGCCGCGGGCGGCGGCGACGCGGCCGGCGGCGCGGCGCGCGTGTTCATCGCCGCCATGCGCCGCCGCAGCAGCTTCGCCTGCTGCACGCGCTGCTGCATCTGCTGCTGCTTCAGCTTCTGCTTGATGCTGCTGCAGAACGGCACCGAGCACTTGGTCTCCTGGCAGTGCTTCGCGTGGTAGCAGCACAGCGCGATCAGCTGCTTGCATATCGGGCAGTCGCCCTTCGTCTTGCGCTTGCAGATCTTGGTGTGCGTGACGACGCGCTTCATCTTCTGGCACGAGGGCAGCCGGCAGTTGGCGTCGCGGCACTGGCACGCGTGCACCAGCGACTGGATGCACCGCTGGATGCTGAGCTTGCGCGCCTCCTGCGGGTTCGCCTGCTTCATGTCCGCGGGCGAGGCGCCCACGTCCAGGTCGAGGCCGAGCTTCTCCATCTTGTGCGGGTGGCCCTCCTTGCCGTAGCAGGGCACGCACAGGTCGAAGTCGTCGCAGACGGTGCAGTGGTAGCGCGTCTCGACGTGCGCCTTGCAGCTGTTGCACGTGTACACGAACTTGTCCTGGCCCTGGTTGTGCAGCTCGTACAGCATGCACAGCGTCGAGAAGCGCGCGCGCCGCGTCGACGAGAACTCGTAGTGGCGGTCGCGCGCCATCGTCAGGAACGCGTCGCGGCCGTCCATCAGGTCGCAGTTGATCAGCGGGTCGGGGTCCTGGATCGGCTGCGGGCACACAAACACACACACACACACCTTACAATATATTCTATAAACAATATCAAAATACGTAGTTTTTAGTATGAGCAAAACTTAAATATTTGAAGTTCATACACGTGTTATTGCAAGGCTCACAGACATAGCGAAAGAGTATTACGGTCTCGCTCAGTCGCTACCCGAACTGATACGGCGTCTCTTTCACACCATACCATAATAAACGCTAATGTCTGACTGGACCTACAAAACTCACTCAAAGCACATTTAATGTTTGTGCATACTGTACTTATGGTATTTATTTAAGAAAGACGACACTTCTTTCCACAACATATTTAAAAAAATCTATCCTTTTAAAGCAGCACATAAAAAATAATAGATCTTATTTTACAGGCCAAATTGATACAAAGAAAATTTAAATTGATATTATGTCATCATTACGAAAAAAGGCAATCAAATCAAAAAGCTGTGTCCGTTACAAAAAAGTTTGGTATGAAAGTCGGTAGTTCAAAATACTGATAACATGTGTTGCTTTGGATTTCTTCAAGATTATTCATATCATAGTTCAAAATATAGAAGAGGGTTTGAATGTTTGATATTTACTTATACTGTAGTAGTATCTTGTAATTATTATCAAATTCGTTTCACGTCAGGAGAAATATATACCTTCTACTTATAACATATATATCATTGATCAAACTTTATAAAGTAAGGAAAGGATAATAACAAGCAATAAGTACAACATGCCGACTCACCGCTAAGCTGGCTGCTGACTGTGCGGAATGTAGCCTAATAACGAAGAACACCTCCTTGTGCTTCTCCATGGTGGCGAATATCTTCGCGCTGAGATCGCTGCCCTGCTGCTGGTCGCTCTGCTTCTTGCTGTTCTTCCTCTGGGCGGCCTTCGACTTGTTCGACTTCTTCGCCTTCTTCTGGCCCTTCTTCTTGCCGTCGGGGCCTTGTTCGTTCTCCTCAGAGGACTGGAATATCTAAAGAACATGTTAGAAACACATTGTCGACCGCGCAACACGTTCTTCACATCTAACAGAGTAACCAACTAAGCTTTAAGCGAAATTATAGAAGCCAAAACTAGGAATTATAACAAAAAAACGTTTTATTTCCTTTTACTTTGAATTCAAGTATAGAGATGTTAGTTTAGAGAAAAACCATTAATTAATTATAAAGTAATACAGAAACCTTTATTTCTTTCATTAATTGAAATTACCGCCCTTTGTTCATCATGTACTGTACTTAGTTTTAATTTTTGGTGAACAATAAAGTGTTTTCATTCACTCATAATTTTATATTGTATTCTCGCCAACATTACAACAACAAGAAAATAAACAAAACTTATAAGGACTACTGACTTTTTATGGAGATTGCTTGTACTTATGTTCCTGTTTTACTGGAAGATAGCACAACAACTTTGACAAAATATTATATGTCCAGTATTTTATAAGATAGAGCAGTTAGAGCAGATGTGACAGTTATTATCATTATTTTTGGCACGAATATATTGATTTCTCTATAATAAAAGGTAAAACAATATTTTTAATTGCTCATTAATTTAACCATCATTTAAAACCCGAGTGTGATAATTAGCTAATAAAAACTAAAAGCTGTTCTTTAGCAAAGCGAATAGAAACAAAAATGAAAAGGCATAAACTGAAACTGACCACTGCCTCGGCGGCTTCGGCCTGCTTCCTCTTCTCCTCCTCCTCCTGGTCCAGCTCCTTGATGGACTCCTCGAGGACGTTGGGCCAGAAGTCCCCCTCGAAGTACGGTAGCTCGGCCGCCGAAGAGATGTTGTCCTCCATGGCTTGCTTGAGAATGTCCTTATAATCTAATATTATCCTTTCAATAATTCCTTTATCTAACATCTTCTTATACCACTCCTGTAGTCTCTTGGGTTTGGGCACTTTCTGCTCGGGGGGTGGCAGTGGAAGATGTAGTCGTCCCCCTCCGAGGGCGGACACGCCCATATGTGGGCCATGGTGTAGCCCAGTTGTTTCGCGTAGTCTAAATAGCCTAATAGTATTTCGTGGTAGACCCCCGTCCTGTGCTGGCGAGGTTCGAAGAAGTGCACCGAGTCCAGATACGCAATGTACACGCGCCTCGTGTTCGGCGACGGGCTCTCGCTGCCGTATTCCTGAAATCACCCCAACATGAAAGATTCCCTCAGCAGACAGTAAATTGGGAAAACATTGATAAAATTTATATAACTAGCTCGTCCTGCCCGGAAGTGTCATTCGATATGCCCACGGCAGCGCCACCTACCGGGTCCAATTATGAACCAACTCGGAAACCTTGGCTCATGCACAATAGCTTTGCTAAACATGATCAAGTTTACGATTCTATAAAGAACATTCATTCGGATAAACATTCATTTTTATATATAAAAAATAACAGAGAAGATAAATTCATCATTAAAATAATAATGTTTTAAAACTGCAATCATTGGACAATTTAGATGTGTGTACACTAATGTCAGACAAGAGATCTTTTGCCATTTGAATGAAACTGTTCACACTTCGCCAATTCTCTTCAAAAACTTGAGAGGCCTGAGTCCAGGAGTGGAAGATTTATGGGCTATTAATATGGATTTCAAATTAAACAAAAATTGTATATGTTATTACAAATTCAAACACCATATTATATTGATAAAATATACACATATACATGCATATCGAGGGCTTCATAACAAATGGACATACAGACAAAAGTGCAATGTTACAGAAGGGACAAAATTGTGAATAAAACAAAACTAGTTAATAAAGCTGAAATTTGGAGTACCCTGCTTTTCTAGTCACACTTGCATACTGGTAAGACTTTCTAAATTGTAAACATGGATAGTTTTTAGCAAACAATCAAAAAATGGTATTATTGCGTATACACCTATATGTTATGAAGCCCTCGATATAATTCCTATAGGCTATTTTATTTTAATGTAAGCCATACCAAACATATAAATGAAATAAACACATCAAGATGTTCTAACTTCAGCAATGCTGTTGTGAATGCCTATAAGTGACGATAACCACTTCCCATGAGCTGAGTCGTCTGCCTGCTTGCCAGCTTCGCAATATTGTATAAAATAAATATTGACCATTTCATTTCCTATTTATACCCTTTCCAAGCATTTATTTTATTTTTGACAACTCGATGACAGATTAAATAGTAATATCCTAATGCGATTCAGCTCGTTATAAAAAAATCGACCTCATTCACACCTAAGTTTTAATCTATTCAACTTTGGCCTTACTTATAATCGTTTATTAAATTTTAAGAAGCTGCTCAGGAACTGATTAACGAAAATCTTACCCATAAACTCCTCTTAAGGATAAGAGGTGGTGGTAAAGTAACTCATAAATAACTGTCAAAATAACCAAGATCGAGGGGTAGTTTAAGTGACTGCTAAGAGGCAAGATGGCAAGTTTTATTTGAAACAGCCATTGATTAGGGGCTTAAAAGCCTCTCATTTAAGAGATGGCTAATCCTTTCTTAACGAGATTATTATAAGTAAGGCCCCTTATCTATATAATTTGGCTGAAAATAGTATATCGTGTAATAAGTATATGCACATTCCAATATTTTTTATTTAATAAATCAGAATATTTTTTATTTACAAATAGATTACTTTCGATTTTGATGTGTAGTGTCGATGGTTTAATAGTCTGTGCGTTACATGGCTCACAGAACATCACTATTACGTCACCTACAACAATAAAGTATGATAATTATGTCATTGGTTTCGGGGGCTTTACTGTCAAGAAATATGTAACTGGATAGACATGCAAAAGTCAAATGTAAAACAAACGCTTGGAGACAGTATAGCAAATGCATTGCGAGTAGCAAAATACTAACCTGTACATGCATACCAAAGAAACAGACATCCGTGCCGTTTATCTCCTCGAAGGCAAACAGCGCTTTCGCCCTGTAAGGGAATTCACCACACAGCTCACCCGGGTCCACGAATCTCGACTTCATCCCGGGCTTTACTTCCACCATCTGAAATCAACGGGTTTTGCTTAGGGATGTGACAACAACGGTAGCTTAATCTATTGAACCGAATTTACTGTTTCGTTCTCGATATTTTCTAATGGCAACAAATATTCTGACCACTAAAAAATACTTTGAGACCCTAAGTTCTGTTATCAAAACAATATGCTAAGCACTAAGGAAAGGAAACATTAACCAAAAAAGCAAATCAAAAATACAATGGTTGTTCAAAATTGTATTAAAAGGCCAAATATAGCAAATGTATACCATTTTAATGGAGTTGTAATTTTGGTGATCACCTACTATTTTAGGGTAGAATAAAGTATTTTTAGATGTTGTATTTTACTGTGTCATTTTTTTTGTTTATTGCATGAATGAAGCAGTCAAGCAGACGGCCCACCTGATGACAAGTGAATACAATCTCCTATGGACAATTGTAATAAATAACAAGGGTGCTACAAATGCGCTGCTGCTCTTTTAAAGGAGACTGGAACCTGGCCACTAAAGCCGGAACACAACTTTAGGTTTTATGGCGGCATACTTTAGCAGTCTAGCTCATGGGTGGTACCCAACCAGACTGACAAATATCCTACAACCTGGCTGTGGGTTGTACTATCGCCTCTTAATTGTTTAATTGAATTTGCACAAAGAAAGGATTTAAACTCTCTTGCATGGATTAAACATGTGTCGTTGTCAATAATGTTTTTATGTTACTAATTTAATTTTTAAGTTATTTATCTGATATGTATCATCAATCACATTAGATTTTTATTTTCCAATATATACAAATAATTTTACAAATAGTTTAATATGCAAGAACAGAATTAAAATAACACGAACAGGTGTTTGAGTTGCAACAGCACAAACCACCTTGAACTCTGCACATAATTATTGTAGCAATTCACTTCGCAAATGCATTGTGACGTGGGACAACGTTTTTTGATGTAATCATTAGGGGTGTGCGAATATAATTTGGATCGAATCGAATATTAATATTCGATTCGAAATTAGTCGAATAATGCGCTAAAAAACGAAATTCGAACAATTCGGGGGTTATGAAATCACTGGATTTTCTATTGTTTCCAATTTGAATTCCATCACATCGTGTATTAAAATATTCTACTCAAGAATAATATACTTTTTGATTAAAAATCAAATACCCGGAGAAAACAATTGCTGAATTTTAATATATCTTCATTTTTGTCAGGAACATAAAAAATCTAGATACTAATTGGCACGAGATGTTTTTTAAATTCATTTTGGTTTTATAGTTTTTAATTTCCGTTTAAAGAAAATCTATAAGAAACACATGCAATGTTTTAAAATACTCGAAATTTGCGAAAAATATAATTCGGAAAAAATCGAATTCGAATTTTTTCAAATTATTTGGAACTTTCGAAAAATTCGAATTTTCCATTTGTACGATTCGAGTTTCGAATCGAATATTGATATTCGATTCGGAAGGAATAATTCCTAGGTTCGAATTATTCGCACACCCCTAGTAATTATCAGAAATCGTGTTCACTTTTAAGCAATCAAAGTTAATGTAAACAACAGAACAGTCACGCCCTTACCTTATCCGAGGAGGAGACGACCCTGATGTGCACCTCCCCAGCGCCCGCCTCTTTCCTCTTAAGGTAATTGTTGACTCTAGTCTCAATATAAATGCCGAGCTTAGTGGTGGGCAGTTTCTTCGCGCTGAACTTGTTCTCTTTCCGTTTGGCCGCTTTCTTCTTCAAACAATTATCACAGCAGAAGCCTTGGGGCCATATTTGGTCGTGGTGCAACACGCATATCTGGTGCTGCTTCCTGCCGCAGTCCATGCACACTACGAAAGGCTCTTGTTCTAAATGGTCGTTCTTCATCTCTTTGAACTGGTCCTTCTTTATTACACTGAAAAATTAATGCTCATGTCAGGTATTTGTTGTGTTGTCTCAGTTCGAATACGGGTCCATTGTCTGATTGGATCGACATATTGTAAAAATAACCATGTACTCGTGTTGAAGGCAAACATCGTGAGAAAAACTGCACATTGATATAACTGATGTGTCAAACGAACCGTGTAGGAACGGAGAAAGAATACTAATTCCTGGAGCCGGGCGGCCTGCCGTATGAGGTAGCAAAACAAACCACAAGTGGTAGGGTATTTGCCCGTGTGGATTGGTCTAAGTCTAGAGCATACCGCCATAACAACATTCAGTTGTGTTCCGGCAATAGTGACTAGATTTCAGTCCCATCTACGAGTACATTGGTAATACTTTTAGTGTTGCAAATGTTCACAGGCGACGGTAACCATTTTGCATCACAGTTGGGCCGTCAGCCTGTCTGCTGCACTCCAGCAATAAAAAAAGAACAATACACCTCGGGACAGGTGTGGTGGGCATACCATACGTTGCTCTAAAATCGGCAGGCTCAAACGCAGTAGTGGGAGATTTATATGCTGATATTATTATAATGAAAGAGCTACTCATTGGCTATATCATAACTTGTAAAATTCGGAGACCATTTTGGGATTATCAAATCTCTTGTTATTACTTCCTCCATCATACATACATGAGCATATATTCAATACTTCATTGCTAAACTATAGACTAAAAACTGAGGCTATAATGTAAACATTTTTTTTAGATGTTAATCTATTGACATTTATGCCATGTTGGAAATACTGCACGAGTAATAGACCACCAGTTATAAATGTGACAAGTGGTGACAAAAATCACTAGACACTTTCCACCAAGTAGACGATCAACCCGACTGCTATCCGCCAAAAAAAATTAAATACCTAGAGAAAACTAACCATTGCTGACTTCAATGATGTGGCACTACGTTTATTTATTCAAAATATTTTAAAGAAAATAATGTTTTATTTTTATTTCGTAGCCATAAAATGATAATAATAATATAGTATGGCTACAATATAAGAAATCTTAATATTTTTAAGATTTATTAATAACTTAATTAAATTGATTGGGTGTCAATCATCAAATGGGGAGCGGGTATAGTGAATCCCAACAATGGTCTAGTTTACCCTATTATAATTAAAACTACGTTTAACGGTTTTAAACACATAGCCTCACTATCGTTAAACCGTAGTTTTAATTATATAGTGCGCTATAGCAGCGAAAACAAAAAAATAAACTAAAATTATATTATATACTATTGTATACTTACGTCTGGGTCTGCATGGGGTCGTCCCCGAGCGTGACGGTGTCACCGGCGATGTCGTTGAAGCATTTCTGGCAGAAGGTGTATCTATCGGACACAACCCCATATGCTTTTAGACTGTTTTTATTTTATTTTTAATTTCATACATTCGTTTCGTCCGTGTAGCGGGTAGTGATGTGAAGCGGACGTGTACAGGAACAGTTTTGTGTGCAGGCAAAGACGTGCGTGGAGAGGGCGAAAAATAAATTAGTAAGCATAAACAACATAAAGGGGTTAATCGACAGTTATGAGTGGAGGGCGATGAACACAAGCCCACGATGTGGAAATATGGCATATACACGTAGGGAATCGTTCGTTCATGATCAGGTATTAAATATATTAAAGCGTCATCTAACAGTTGCTGTTAAGCGTTTATAGTGGGTTACAGAGCGGTACAAAATATTAAAGAAGAATTGTAAGAATGACAATAATCCAGTTAACCTCGAAAAACTATGGAGGGTAGAAGAAGTATGGATTACCATCTCTGCGTTGAAAAAGTGTCGCTCAAAACGCAGAATATTATATTATCAATTTTAAAGGAAGCGCCAAAACTAGTTATGAGTGAAATAGAAAAATAAACAAGGACTCAAAGATTTCTGCTTTAATTTTATTAATACATTCGCAATAATTAAATCACTCTACGCGATTTCGCGCTGCACTTTAGAATTACTAAATTATCTTAGACTATATAAATAGTTGAGGTTTTCTTTACCGGCATTTTATTCATTTTATAGCACTTCAACAATTTTAGATTCATATCATAGTTTTTCGTAAGCCAGAGCGATTACGCTACGGATTATGAACCTCTATTTTCAGAATACTGCTCGACAGTTTTGCATCTTCCCCTCCATGTAAAAAAAACCCACTTGATCTTGCATTTTTAGAGGATGCTTCAAGTCATTATAAGTAAAAATATAAATCTAATTCCTACTCTATATCGGGTGTCCCAAAGCTTATGCTATATGGAGGCAAAGTACTTCAAATGTTGTAGATAGGATATTTTGCTTAATGGAAACATTCTTTTACTTTTAAAATTAAGTAAAACCGCATTCAAAGATTTATAAAAGTTGCTTGCCTCATCTGGGCATCGAACCAATCAAATGTAAAAAAAACTGTATTTTTACAACAATTTATGTAGCCTTTTTTGTCAACCCTACTGAACATCGACGCGTGACATCATGAGTCTATCGGCAAACCTCAGCACACGGGTAGTAATGTAGTATCTTGATTGAACAAAGTACCCTAACAACAATATTTAAAGTACTTCTCCACCACGTGGCATAGCTTTCGGACACCTGGTATATACCACTTCGTAATCCGTTATTGCTATTCAAGGACAAGAAACCAAAATAAATTCCCCAGAACAAGTCTAGCTGACATGATGATAAAAGCCTTTTATCGCCATATCTTGCTTTTTCACGGACTGAGATCGATATTAATATAAAGTAAAGGATCTTCTAGCTAGACGTGTTGCTGGGCAGTTTCTTGTCACTTCTTCTCTTTAAACAGCGCCAACGCGTTGCGAAGCGGTGTACATAGAATAGGAAGTAGCCTTGATTTTTAACTTACATATAAAATATGTATGAAGTGCAATTTGAATTTCAATCCTAACGCGTTTCGATATAGCAAAACAATACTAAACCTTGAACCAACATTGTATTATCTATAATAGTATAAATAGACTAGATAAACGACGGAGAACACGATGCAATTTTTTAAATTTCTTGTCTACTTGTCGGTTTGTCTCTTTATTCGGGATTCAAGTAAAAACTATTGGGCCGATTTAGATGCGGTTTTCGCTGATCGACAGCAAATTCTTAAGACATAAAATCTGCGCTACTTTTTATTCTGGTAATCACGCGGAACTTTTTTAGGGAATTATTTAAAATGGCATGATTAAAAAAACGAAATTCAATGTGAAAATAAAAGTTTCTAAAATCTAAAATACAGTAAGTTTTTAATTAGCAATTATCATAGTCGTTTTAAGGTTACAAACTATTTTTTACGAGATTCATGAATTAGTTCATAGATTAATATATTTCTATTATTATTCAATATTGATAATCTGACTAGGTTTCCAAATCCAGTCTGAGATACGGAACTAATAAATTAATTTTAAAAGAGCAATAAAACCTGGTTTCTACGTGTATCGACACTTCAAAAAGAACATGTAGTTTTTCATTGACAACAATAATAATAGATTGTTTAAAATCTTGTGACCGACATTTCAATAGATAAAAAAATCCATATGTTTAATTTTATTGTATAAATGCACTGCGAAACGCCTCTGGAACATAAAAATATGAATTTTCAATCCAAAACCGCTATAAAGCAATCTACTACCATTGTCAATGAAAAACCATGGTACGGGTAAATTAGCTTCGAGAAGATTTTGCGTAGTATTTGTATATTTACAGTACTTCTAAACTTGAGATTTAGTATTAAAAATTATGTTTAATATTAATTATTATTATTTTAATAACGCTTAATATTATTAATTTAATCTTAAGTGCCTATAAAAATATATTGGTTTATTTATTTATGTGCTGACAGTACACTATTATAAACGCAAAAACCTGCACATCAATAGCTTTGCGAACATGTACTTTCGGAGATATGTACCTATATAATGGTAGAACAACTTAACCCTTCTTAGCTTTGAATAAGTTGAAGATAAGCACAGTTTTAATTATTAAAGCAGTTATTTAGAAACCTATGGTATATATTACTAGGTATATTTAAAGTTATTAAATAAAAATCGTTGTGTTACAAGTTCAAGATTAAAATTTACATTGCTCATATTATAAGTTTTAAAGAGAACTTCATTAACCTATGTAAGTCCGATCGTTTGAAACGATAAGGACGACTATTGTTTTGCCTAAAAACTAACTAGTATATTGTGTCTGTTATTTTGGTGAGCAATAAAGTGTTATCTATCTATGACTTATAGTTTGCTATAAGGGGAGTCCGGATCCAAGTCTCATTGGGACTTTATTAAGACCAAAAGTATAATAAATATATAATCAAATACTCTTTTTGCTCATTTGTATTTAGTAAATGTATATTAACATAGTTCTATCAAGGCCGTCTGTTCTCGAGAACAAATAAACAAAGGAAATTTTATAGCAGAAATTTGAATTATGACGTTACATTGTGTTTTATTTTGTTTCCAAAAATAGCGTACAATATCTTTAAAAATAATACAACTAAAGGATATTATTAATTGTTTTTATGCAAGGATCACGATCTTTGTGTAGAAAGTCACAAAATTCTATTGTTTGACTTGAGTCACGTATAATAATAAATATTACCTATAATCTAGCTAGGACTAGAGTGGGTGGGTTATATAGACCTGGCGCTTGCCTGGTGTCTACTCGCTTGAAGATTGTTCTGAGACTTGAATATTTATGTATACTTGACACTATAACTGAAAACGTGCAAAGATGTATTTAAAAAAATAGACGATTTCGACATATCTGAATTAATTATGTATTGGTGAGAAATGTGTGAATTGTGTAGTCAAATATGGCTTATTAAGTTGTCACAGGGATTCCATTGAGTAACATCAGTCGAAGTCCTACAATTTGTCTAAACTATATTGAAGACTTAATGCGTCAGACAAGGCTGTATGTACTTAGTTGCTTTGTCTGATATTGCGGCGAATAAAACAGCAGCAATATCTCTGGATTACTAGAGCAGTATTTTGGATAATGGCTAGATTGCTCTATAAATATACCTATGGATCATAAACAACTAAATCATAATACAATTAAGAGTCAAATATTTTTAATTATGATGAGTCCTGTACAAAAAAGTTGAAATAAGAAAACCTAAATTACTTTCTAGTCTGCTGAACAGCAGCTTTGCGACGTATTATCGTTATGCAAAAGAGTAATTGCGACAATACACTTTGAAATTTATTACGAAACGCTGATTTACGGATACTAGGTGATTTAAATTACAATTTTGTACATTAATAAGTTTCTGTTGTCAAAGACTCTTACATTAATTTGACTTTAACAATAAACAAAAGAGTATACGAGTATATGCGTGACTGTGTCAAATACACGGTAGTGTGTGTAATTCTTTTTTATTGATTTAATGTATTTTTTTATGAATAATTTCAAAAGAATATTAGCATTCTGTACTCCTAGTGTGCCAAATTTCATACTTCTCCGTCCGCGCAATTTTCGTAAAAAGGAGTACCAAGTTTTTGCTTCACGTATTAATATAATGATTATGGCAGTCCAAAAATTTAAAAAAATATATTATAGTTACGAAAGTTACTTTTCTGCATAAGAAATCCTCCTTAAGGCGCAGCTCAATATCTCAACTTTACACGATGCGCAATGATTTTCTACTTTTCAATATAATAAAGTACACGAGGCAATTTTTTTTTTTCGTTTCAAGTTAAGTTCAATTTGGACGACCCTAATGGATTGCTAGTTATTAGGTTGCTAGAAAAAGATCTCGACTCTTTTTATCTTACTACACAGTCTTGATTTAGAGAAGGGTCCTTAAATCCGCGTAGTCTTATAACCAATTTTTTTAATTATTATTTAATTTTGATTTTATGTATATATTTATTATTTATTTATTCTAATTTCTAATATTGACACTAATGCCCAGTTCTGTATCTTTCTATCCATTTATTCGCCTTCTTATTGGTTACAATATGACATAAACACCATACAAGATATTATGTTTTCCATCAATGGCAAATTGATGGAGCTTGACTGAGCAGGTAGACAATCAAATAAATCCCACACTTTTTATATGTCAATGTCATTTGAACAAAA
Source organism: Dendrolimus punctatus (assembly GCA_012273795.1). Lineage (NCBI taxonomy): Eukaryota > Metazoa > Arthropoda > Insecta > Lepidoptera > Lasiocampidae > Dendrolimus > Dendrolimus punctatus. The sequence continues at coordinate 5,048,464 of CM022529.1, read as the reverse complement.
CATTGTTGTTATTATTGTCACTTGTTGTTTTGGTGCAATTGTGTTTTGTTTAGTATTTGCGAGCCAAAACCATGGAATTAAATCATTAAAAGTATGGAATTTATTGATTTCCATGACTTTCAAATTAGCAAAAAAAAACAACAGAAGAAATATTATGGATTCGAAAAAGAGCGAGATTGTTTACATTTATGTACTCTATGATAATTTGTTGTTGACATACTGATATTTTTTTAAACTTATCGCGTTTTTTCAGCCTCTGCTTTCATTAGGCTGACTGACAAGTTACAGAAATCCGGCCGGCATATGGGTAGGTAATAATTGTATGTCCCGAAGAGAATAAAGCGAAATAATCACGTAACCATTAAAATTTTATTGAAAGTCATTGCTAAACATTTAGGTCATGGCGAAACAATAAAAACGAGAAAGGACCCGACCATAAAATATCACATAACAGTCACTACTATCAGTAGTAAAATCACACCTGGTATTATGAAAAGCAATTAATTGCTCAAGTAGGGCTCGTTTTATAGCCTTTCATGTGAAATTTTTCATTACTTATTGTATGTTCTTAATTACGATTTCGGTTTATATAATTTATATGAATTGTTAAATATCTAAGCCTTAGCCTGCCTTGCTCAGAGGGCCCATGCTCGATCGATTACTAGCATAGGTAAATTATATAAACAAACTTTCCGTTACTTGCTATGGTCTGGGAGTCTGCAATTGTTGTTCAATAAAGCTGTCTTTTGTATATTAACCACAACAAGACGTAACTCGCTTTGCTCGGAGAGGGGGGGGGGGGGGGGGAGGGAGGGAGAGATAACGAATGTGTGTGTTGTTTGTATATTCATATTATTTATTTACAATTTAAGATGGGGTATGAGCATTAATTTATGACAACAAAATTAACTTCTTAGACTAATTAGTTTGTGTAAATAGAAGCAGGTCAAAATTTAATACATTTATGTAAAATTACTATAAAAGGCAGCACGGTAAAAAAATGTCCGAAAGTTTTGTAGCCATTGTAGCAAAAACGGAACTCTGTTCACAACAAACTTATGTTTTCATGATAGCCAAAGCCGATTTAAGTAGAAAATTCTCAACAACTCACATCCGTTTGAACTTTTTTGGTAATTTCAACTATGACAAAATTCCGAACCTGTTGTTTAGGGTTAGTATTTAGGAACAAATAAAGCGCTATTTGTCAAGTTCTTCGCAAACCAAGTCGTGTATATAGCTAACATATAAATATGCACATGTATCGGCCTCTATGAATTACGGCGGTTATTTGTGGCCCGAATAACTGCACTTGTAGAGAATTGACGCGACGCGCTATATTAGTGCTCGTGTTTACATACTCGCAATGTGTCTCCGGTTTCTTTCAACATTGTTAGCGAATATCGCGATTCGAGTTACAACTATCCACTGTGAGTTTTATGAACTATGTATCTATGAATTAATATCCCAAAAACTGATGGGCAAATATCAACTCGAGTAATTTGCAAACTTTAAACACTAATAACCATAACTGTGATTTATGTGAATAAAAAAATCGTATTGGATTTTGTTTATTCGTTCTTTAAAGCTTTTAATCAGTTTTAAGATCTCTGCTTTTGCTTTCACTTTTTTTCAACCATTCAAGGCTGGCATACATACATTATCACCATAAATCTTAATATCATCCAATCACCATTTTAGACATACTTACATTACTCTTATATCCACCAATTTATCTCTCAGATTGTCACTATATATGCTCCTATCAACATCTCAATTTTTCAGTTACGTTTCTCACATTATGCTTCTAATAACACCACAAAATCCATCACAATATTCTGATTCCTACTGAGTAATGTTCTTCCCCCAATTACTTGGGGTCGGCACAATATGTCTTTTCCTTCCACACTCCTCTACTCTGACATACATCTTCTGTCACACCACATATCATCCTTCACACAATCCATCCATCTCTCTTTTCTACCTTTACTTTTGAACCCATCAATCTTGCAGTTCAACATTCTTTTTGTCACGTGACTTTCATCCCTCCTCATTACATCCCCATACCACCTGTCTTCTTATCTCGATATTTCTGTCACGGTGCTACATGCAAAGTTCCCCTTATGTACTATGTACCCTTTATGTATTGATGTCATATATCATAAACTAAAAAATAACAAAATAATTTTGCTATATTATGAAATGAAACATCAACACTAAAAGAAGAACAACTAATGACTGATAAGAGAAGCATTAGTGAGATACAGAAATGTATAAAGTCAGTGATCATCAAGATTAATAATACAATATTTTCATATTCTAAAACAAACTTTTCGAAAACAGATGGATAAATAAGAATTTAATAATTACTCAAGTGATACTGAGTAGCAAGTTTTAAAATATAAAACTATAGTTAATTAAAACAAGTGACATTGAAATGTTTATCCAAGTTTTAAATACAAATATGGAAATTGACATAAACCAAATAATTACATCAAATTTCATGTACAACATAGTTTTGAAAAAGTCTATTAAAGAAAATGTATTAAAACAAAATGTACTTATAAACATGGATTGAACTACGCTCACATGATATGTAACTACAAAAACAAACATTTCAATACACAACTTAATTTATTTGAATAATAATTGAAAATTACAATTAAGAACTAAAAAGTTTTGAGAAATCTATTAATCTAAAGACTCACATGATTTAGTAATCAAGCCGTGCTACATAAGTACATTTTATTTATAAAGCAATTATATAAAAAAAAAACGAAATTAATTCATACTTTTGTACACTATAAAACATTTATGAAATATTTTTATTTTATTCCTAACGTACGACATAAATGTTAATGTTGTTTTGTTATTAATAATCTATAATATAATAACATTATTAATATGCTGCATCTGTACATTGAAGCTATTTAAAAAATAACAACTGGAATAGACTAAATAAACGATGGAGAATATGATGTATTTTTTTTAGATTTCTTGTTCGTCTCGCGTAAAACTGCTGACCCGATTTGAATGCAGTTTTCGCTGATCGACAGTTTATTCTTAGACTTAAAATCTGCGCTACTTTTTCTCCCGGGGATCCAGCAGGAATATGTCTGGGAATGATTTAAAATGGCCAAATTGAAAAAAAAAATCGGCTTCTAATGCATTCCAATGCGATTTTTTCGCAGATCGATAGCAAACTTTGTGTAATAAAATGTGTAATACTTTTTATCTCGGGAGTGGTTTGAATTTGTTCGGGTGTATAAAAATGATTATATATAATATTATTCCGACAACAGTTTCAAGAATGAAAGGAATTTCAAGGCAAGCGTAGACAAAGTCGCGGGCATATCCTAGTTACTAATTATATGTAAAGATGACTTTTAAATTAATTGTTCTTAAAGCTCTACGAGTGTAACAGTGACTCTTCAACTAAGAAAAAAAAAATACATTCTAAGACATACCTGTTCTGATAGCTGAAGTATTTCGCGTCTCTGGGTATCGTGCACAGTTGTTTCCCATAACAGCACAGCACTTGCGGGTTGAACGTGTACTTGCGACCGCAGCAATAGCCCAGGCTTTGCATCACCGGGTCTATTTCAACCTCAAACACCTCCGACAGCTGCGGAAGTATACAAATTGATTAAAAAGCAAGCTATTTCAGCCTATAAAAGTCCATGCCTCATTATGTCACGCGATGCCAGTAGGGTTGACAAAAAAGGTTACATAAATAGTTGTTGCAATAAATTTATTATTGTATATACTTTACTTAAGTATATACAATAACAGTAAGTAATCATCGACAAAGCTTCTGCGCGCGGCTCGTCTTACTATGAAATAGTTTAATCTTTACATGTAATAAAACTGTAGAGGTCGAATTTCTTTACAATGAAAATAAAAATGGTAAAAGCCGAGTCAGGGGGTTGTGAGAAGTCCCCATGATTTTTAAATTCCAGAAATATATGACAGATTCCGCGGGAAATTATAATTTTAAATTAATTTATAATATTACAAAAGGTTAGCCTTTTGTTTCTTACATTTTGTGTGTTTGTTCGGTAATAACGTAAAAAACTTCTGGGCCGATTTCAATAAGTTTTCGCTGACCGATATCAAATTCCAAATATCCGAGGTACTTTATCCTGAAAATCCTACAGAAAATTTCTTGGGAGATGTTTAAAATTGATTCCGTTGTGAAATTTTCACTAATCCATAAAATCTTTAAGAAACCAATTATAGTTGTATGCCTTTAGTAATTTACGGCAATTTCCGGCATTCATGTATTTTTATACTAAAAAATCCACAACCCGGCTTAAAATAACCTATTATTTTACATTTAGCAAAACTGTAATTTTTGTTAGCGGTCCAACATAGACAAGTCGCGGAGCAAGTGATAGTTATACATAACAAAACACTCACCTTAGTACAGTATCTATAGACCCGTGAGTTCTTCCTGTTGTAGAGCCACGCGTTCTCGAACATCAACCAGACGTCGTCCACGTACTCCCACGGGTCTTTGTATTCGCCCCGGTCCAGTTTCATCTTTATCGTCGAGAGATCTATCGGTTTCTGGACTATGTCGAAGTAATCCGGGATCCCCAGCGCCGCCGCGTCCACGGGCTGTCTGAACGGCAAGGATTCAGGGTCTTGTCTGAAAAGCTTTTCTAATGTAGGCATGAGCGCCTGCCGAAGCTCCTCGGGCTTGAAGACGAGCGTTCGCTTAACACCTCGCTCGCTTCGATCGCTCCTGTCGGCGCCTCCTTCCGCGCCGACGCTCGTCTCGCCCGGCTCCTCCTTCACCTCTTGCTTAATCTCTTGTTTGATTTCTGGCCTTATCTCTTGTTTAATGTCCAACTTGGACCCGAACTCGTTGTTTACCGCGTCCTTGTCTGAAGGTGTCTCGTCTCGCATGCCTTTGCCTCCGCAGTCGTCATCGGGCTCCTCTTTGATGACCGTTTCTTGCTTTATCCGGACTTCCTCTTGTTGTGGGCTGAATAAAATAATGCATGAAAAAGATCATTTGGAAAAATAATATATTTGGTCTTCATTTTTAAGTTGCTATATTATCATCAGCGCAATGTTTGGTCCCTTATGGAGAAATCAGGCTACCACTTTCCACCATTTTCTTCTCCTTATTGCACGATCTTCGGTACCTGTTATTGTGAGACTTGACATTCAGCCATGTCATCTCTCACTACCTCAAACTAGTTGTTTAGCTTAATCATATCACTAGAACCTAACAGAAGTTGCATGACTAGACATTTTTCCATCATATAACATGGCGGATATGAATTGAAAGTTGATATGGTTGTGATAACAAAAAAAAAATAAGTCCATTAGAATCTTTTCTTTGTTATTATTATATATAAAAACCGAATTATTTTTATGTAATAAAATAAAGGGTTTGACACGCGGCGTAGGCGCGGCGCGGGACAATCTCTAGTACTATATATATTTAAGCCTTCCCAGTGTGGCAAAGGCATATATACTGCGTAATAAAGAGAGAAACCACGCCTGTGTTCAAATTAAACAAAAAAGGTCTGATTCGAATTTATTTATTGACAAAAAAATTGCATTACAGAAGGGCCACGTTATAAAGCCACTTTTGGCATATCAAAATGATCCTAGTAGTTATATGAACTATAGAGAACTAGCTGATACCACCCCACGCTTCGCGTGCCGTAAAATCCGTTCTTAGGTTCTGACCTCTACTTGGCGAAAGGAAGGACCATGCCAAATTTCACGTCTATAGGTATTATTAGGTTCCCGAGATATCCTGATAAGTTTTACATACGTGGATTACGTGGGTTGATAATTGGAATCAATACAGGAAGTGTAACATTATCGTAATGATTAAAATAAACACAACTGGTTATATATTTTTGGTTGAAATTGGCAGAAAGGAAAGGGGGTTATAGGAACAAACGCACATCTCGAGCATTGTAAAGAGAGATGCCGAGGTTTTCTTCCGCAATACTACATAGGAGCCTTTGCGCCACCGCCTGGCAGCCTTTTTTTGGCAAAAGGCGAATAATGGAACATTGAGGAGTTTTAGTTAATTTTCGACAGCAAGCCTGTGTGCAAGTCTCAAACCCAAGAGATTAACAGTCTGTCTATGGATTTGTTTTCGTTGAAAATGGCAGGAAGGATAAAGAGCACATCTATTTTTGCACATGTAACTTATTAAAATAAAACAAATTTTGAAATATTTAAAAAATATCTAAACAATACTCTTTATTGCACAAAAACATAATTAGAAAGAAATACATTATTATCTTAAGCGCTTGATAGATTCTATGAAATTATTTAATTATAAGACTAATTAGTATAAGTACAATCAAAAGTATGCCAATGAGATTTTATATAACACAACAAAAAAAGTCAGCTAATTTTGTATAACTTTCTGTTATGCAATTACGATCAAGAGTCGTCAAGAGCGCATACAAAAATAATTATTTTTTCAGTTGGTCCTAATTTACAGTTACTGACTTCTTACACTTTTTCCTAAACAGTTTTCCAAGAAAAACGAAAAATAATTCGCCAAGTAAATAATGAACCACACACACCCAAGGAATTCCGTAGAGGCATCGAACATGCATTGTTTTTGTCATTTGGTTAGGAAAGTCTAAATAAAAAATTTCATAAAGATAACCTAATATCTTAAAAACTAGTCAACATAACCCATATGGCCTAATTTTCGTTGAAAATTTTAATCTCTTTCTTAATTTCCACTTCATAAGTCGAAAATTAGTATAAGGGTGGAGTCACTTCCCTATTAATATTAATAATCCCTATTAATATATAAATGCGAAAGTAACTCTGTCTGTTCCGTTTACAAGGAAAAAGTACTGGATTGATTTGGCTGAAATTTGGTATATATGTAAATTTTATACCGAGGGTGGAGAAGGGATACTTCTTATCTGGGATTATAGGATAGATTCCGAGACAGATTTATGTAAAGGTTATGCCAGAAAATATGATAGGTTTTTTATTTGTGGTTTGCCATATTCATCATTTTGTTTATTTTAGTCGATTTCGTCGTGTTGGTTGTTTTAGTAGTTTAGGTAGATTTGGTAGTTTTGGTAGACATGGTAGTTTTGATATATGTGGTAGTTTTGATAGATGTGGTAGTTGTAGTAGTTCGTGGTAGTTTTGATAGATGTGCTAGTTTTGGTAGATGTGGTAGTTTCAGTAGTTTAGATAGTTGAGGTAGTTTTGGTAGATATTGTAGTTTTGATAGATGTGGTAGGTTTGGTACATGTGGTAGTTTTCGTTGTATCGGTAGTCGGTAGTTTTGGTTGTTTATGTAGTTTATAGAGAGATAGACGGGGGATATGTAAATAAAAGTAAAACGAGTTGATAGGGGGATAAAAGTTTGTATGGAAGACAAATCATGTCTGAGTTTATGGATATAAAGATTCATTTGTATTAATTCTAGTTAATATAAATCATCGAGATAAATTGTAGTTTAATATAAACCGTCGTAAATATCAGAAAACCACTGTTGGGGGGTAAGGAATATAAATAATTTTGACACTGTTACAAAGATAGTTCTTCAGTATATGACACTTCAAAAGTGGCTTTATAACGTGACTCCAAAATAGTAACATTTATGAAATCAGTCATCAAAACATTATGCTACTTGATGTAGATCTACGGCTATCAAATCACGATTTATAAATGTTTGCAATAGTATCCTATGATTTCTATCAATTTTATAGCATTTACGTTCTCGCGATATAATAGAACTACATTTTATCGGTTCTAAGTGCGGTACTTTCACAAATACCGCAGTGAAAACCGTCAAAAGGTAGTTATATCATATCATTTTATCGTGTCTCATGTTTAAATTGTCATTTATGATTCGTTCACTCACAGCGCATAAGTCCGTTGAGAGCTGTACCTGTCGTCCTGCGCGGCGTGGTGCGGTGGCTGCGCGTGCGACGGCTGCGGCTGTGCGTGCGGCGCCGGCGGCTGCGCGGGGGGCTGCGCGAGCCGCAGGTGCGCGTGCGCCGCGGGCGGTGGCGCCGGCGACGGGTGCGCCAGCGGCGTGGCCGGCGTGCCCGGCGCCACGCCCAGCGGCGACGCGGCGGCGCCGTCGCGGCACACGCCCTGCCCCACGAACGGGCTCGCCGCGAGGCCGCCGCCGCTGTTGCTGCCCAGACGGACCTATCGGGCACGCGCATTATTAAAACTAGTATAGACCTGAGGTGGTCCTATTCTCAACGAGTCAGAATCTAATGAGTGGATCCAAAGGAAACCTTGTTGAAGAGTGCTGGGCACCTGCCTACACTGTAGGAAAGGCAAAACTTGCATGGCCAAAATGCGAGCGAGTAGTAAAATTTCTAAAGGTGCTTAAAATAATATTTCTAAAGCTATTCAAGCAACTCAAATGCAGTTTTATTATACTCAAATATTTTATCAGTGCCAAGTAAAACATATTCACATTTACATTTATAATATTAGATAGTATCCACATGCTATCATCATTTGACTACAAAATTGTCTCAAAGTCCCAACTCATATAACTTTCACAACAAAAACCCACGCCAGTGCGAGTCAAGATCCATTCGATGGACAATAGGTCGAATATCCTTAGTCCCTAAAATTCATATTAAATGACTCTCGGTCAAATCAAGATTGACTCAACATTGAGCCGAGATGGTTTAGAGATTACCAAAACCGTCAAAGTTACGATTCCAATTGGATTCGATTGCCAATTTGAATTACAGACTCGGTGACATTGGGGGAATTGGACGAGCGCAACGATTTCGCACTGTTGTGATGCACTCACCTTGGTCGTGTCGGTCTGGTGGTTGGGGGACGCGATTGGCGCCGGACCGTTGGTCTGCAGCGGGGGGTACGAGGGCGCCGGAGAGGTCATGGCCTGGAAGGGCGACATGCCGGGGCCCACGGCGCCCACACTGCCCACTCCCACCGAGCTCGTACTGTTCGGCGTCTGCGGCATCTGGACAAATAGGCCGTCGTTAGACATGACAATGGGTGCGTTCCTTTAGTAATTCACAACGCCCAAAATTCTCCGCCCTTGGTTGTGGCGATAACGTCACTATTGACGTCATCATTTTCGATCACACAGCGCTCACAACGACTCTTATCAAGAGGTGGGTCGAAGAGACCTTTGAACACACAGCATGAATTCTCGCTATCAATTGACATTGAAAAAGGCGCAATTTTCAAATCAACCAATGACATTTGTGTATTTCTTCGTTAATGACATCAATGCTCCATAATTTGTAACGCCCGCAAGAGGAACGGGAAAGCTCGCGGTCGCGAACGTGGTTCTTGTGAGTCTTTTATGGAACATAGGCAATGGATCAGTAAATAATTGACCAAGTGCAGGTCGAACCATCCCACAATGAAAGCTTCATATTGGTTTTTAAAGTAAATTATAATACCTTATGCTCCTTACAAGTTCAATTTTTGGATATAATTTTAGTTAAATTGTGTCTTTACATTATTAATATGCCATTTCTCTACTGTAATATGTAACTTTAGATGTCGCGTAAGTTCTCTAAGACAAAAACATCATTAAATAAAATCTTGTCTGTAATGTACCCTGCGCCGGCGCAGCGTCACCACCGCCGCCATTTGCGCGAGGTGCGTACAGGTAGTAAGACGTTAATCGAGTTCTTCTAAGCTATTCTTATACTTATAGGCAATACAATTATTTAAAAAAGACGCAACTCTCAAAAACCACTAATTAAATTATCAGCATGATATAGAACAGTGCGCTTAGTGCAAATTTTTTACTACTTGATCGCGTTCAAGCTAACGCAATTTTGTATGGCATAATTTATGTTTCCCTTCACATTCGCGAGATGGCGTTAAATCGTTATCATACAAAATTGCGTTAACTTGAATGTGAGTGTATAGTAAAAATCTCTCACTAAGTGCTAATGGATGATAGTTTAAAAAACAGAGGTAGTGTTCACATTGTCAGGTGCTCGAGTCTTGTTTGTGATTACTTTTCAAAGCAAACATGGATGGAGTAGATAATGATGTTCAGTCGGAACCAACCTGGTTGGGACTGGGCCCGGGCGGCCCGACGAGGTTGGTCTGGAACGGCATCCGCTGGTTAGGCATGGCCAGCGCGAGCGTGGGCGAGGCCATCGCGGGCAGCGTGGGCAGCTGGGCGGGCGGCGGCGCGCGCGCCCGGGCGCCGAGCGCGCCGCCCACGCCCGCCTGCTGCTGCTGCTGGGCGGCCGCCTGCGCCGCCTGCAGCTGCTGTTGCTCTTTGCGCTTTTGCCGCTTCTCTTCCAACTCCTGTTGGTGTCATATATCGCATATAAGAAACGAAAACCGACCATGACAAATATATTGAATGCTTCCATAGAAGTGACCACCATCATTGTTGTCATTGGGCTATGAAAATCTAAACAAGCATTTGATAAATAATTCCTACTAAATAAATTTAATTTAAAGTATTTTTAAGCTCTACCACCACATGATTCTTTCTCAATCTACCACTACATACTTAAAAGTTAAAGGGGGACAAAATGTTCACAACTTTGGAAGGTTAATATTTTACCACCTAGTGACTTAAATAAAAAGATAAATAAATAGAATTATGATTTCCTAAAATCTTATTAAAGAGCACTTGGCTAGATATACTGAAAAAAATTGCAAGCCTTAATCATACATGGCGGCCACCTTTAATTATGTATTTTCGCAATTTCACTACAACTTTATATAGATTACACATTCGTACTATACTTTATCCAAAAATACACAGAAAAATGCCTGTGACAAAAAAATGACAATTCAGTTATTATATAAACATTTGCTTATTTACATTTTCCTTTGATCCATCAAAAATAGAATAGTATACACTTTATTGCATAAAAGCAAAATAAATACAATTCAAGAAGTTTAAGTACAGAAGACAATAGGCAGTTTTATTACTAAAAGCAATTTCTTCCCGACAACCTTAGGATGGATTAGAGAAAAATGGTGTAACATGTGGGTATTGAAATATAACTAGAATAAAAAAGTACATATATAAAATTTTGAAATGCTAAGTATAATAGACATAGCAAATGAAGATAGAAGATGTTATGATCGACTTTAGAGCCCGAGGTAATAATCCTTCACGAGTCTGTTGGACGCCTGAAGAGACTGGGTACTCCTGATTTTCACGGGTACTAATAAAAATGTAGGTAATTGCAACTCACCTTTTGTATCTTGTATATCTTCTCGGCCAACAGGTGATAGTACTCGGAGCGCGTGCTGGCCATCTCGTACATGTCGCCCTCGACCTTCCGCGCGTACGCCACCAGGTTGTGCATGCGCTTGTCTAGCATCGCCGTGGGGTCCGGAGTGGGGAATATTGCTTGCACCCTGAAACAAACGTATATTACGTCACACGGGGTAGATCGTTGATCCTTAAGCTAAAAGCTGGCAACATAGGCATTGTCACATACGATACGACGGATAGACGATAAACGAAAGAAAGAGATAGATAGATGTTAGAAAGGGATAGATGTGTTTATACATACAAATTCTGTTCGGGAAGGAAGAGATGGAGATAGATAGATGGGTTCTAGAAAATTCTTCCAGATATATAAACGACGTCAGGCGCGCCTACCGGGCAGTTTAAAGTTGAGTTCAGTCCAAAACGGTGAAACGACAAGTGCGATACTAAAGAGTTGGAAGAGAAGGTTAATAGAAGGCAGAGACGAATTAAGTGGTGAACAAGTTTGGTGGACAGATACGTGAAGGTGTGTAGCGTAGTTCGAGAGGGGAACCAGAAGCGAGCTACACGTGATTATATCGGAGACGGTATTGAGGGTGTGAGAAGTTATCGTCGGGACTGTGCATCGTTGGTCGTGCGACCCTGCATAGAGGTACTGCGTGCGGTAAAACCTTTTAAATTAAAAACTGGTAGTTTTCTTCCAATCCATAAGTGCGTACCCCGCTCGCACGTAACAATATATAGCCTCAAAAATCTATATTGCCAAACCATCATGTAGTAACAATACCCAGGGCCAGGACCAAACTTTCTAGTTTTTAATAGGAATAACAATTTCAATTCTCAATACATTGTCATCAATAACTCATGTCACTAACAAAATCACTTTGATAGATGCCAAATGTCACATACGAGAAAACATAGACAATTCCGAAATGGGAAACGTTCCACTCACAGCTTATGCACTAGATGGTTCCTGAGATCGGCCGTGATGGACTGGTGCCACTCCTTGGTGCCGGCGGCGGGCGAGGCGGTCACCTGCCCGCCGGGCAACTGCAGCGACGCGCCCATCTGAAAAGGACCCGCCGGTGAGCGTAACTGCAATAACGTCTCATATTCCTGCCAACCAAAGGGGACACAAGGTTAACACACGGATGCGGGACAACCATTCCCAACACCATACTCATATACAATTTAAAAAATAAAAATAATACAAATTTGCGAAAAATCTAAATACCAGTGTACTGTTACAGTTATTTAGTAGCATCGTTAAAGGGAAAGAATTTATTCGAAACCATTAACGTAGTGTACTGGAGCAATTTGATATCGCAAACAACTGCTGTAGTTATAATACTGTGTTGCAGTTGTTAGCGCCCACTTTCAGACAACTCATTGATGAAAATTATTTTAAAGTTTATACATTTGTCAATTTTCGTGTTAATATTTGTAACGTATGTGGAAATGCACGGTTGTGTGAATGGGTGTGTATATGTATCTTTGTGAATTGTTCGTGTCATGTTTCTTTTTAAAGTTAATAAATAATTTTGTTATGTACCCTCTTATTTCTAATGGATACAATCCACCATTTCCTTAATTAAATAATGTTATATTTTTATTTATTTGGTGACTAGCGCCTGTTTTGCATAGAGTAAATAGTTCTCTATAATTTAACAAAATTTTTATGTAATAATATTTATCCTCTAATATGTGGTAATTGTGTACAGATTATAATTCAAAATCTCTCAATTGTATGTTGACGGTATTCTCTACATTTTATTTTCATGTTGGCTTACATAAAATATTATCAAAAATTTCCAAAATACAATGTAATAAATTCTCTTAATTCATGACCCTTTAATTAAAATAGTTAATCAATGACTTCAATCTGCTATCAGTTGTGCCAATTTGCTAATACTGTAAAATTGTTGGAGGGATAGTGAGTTGTTCTAAAAATGCTTGACTAGTGTGAAGAGTCAGTGTATAAAATATGTTAAAACCGCAAGGTTCTCTGATAATAAATCCCAACTGACTTGTTGCAAGTATTACAGTACCCTACCATCGACATTTAAATTTTTCACAAAGTTGACAATCTATTCAACTGATACACTTGTTATCATCATGGCTACATGGAATACTTTAATCTCTCTTTCTTTCACCTTCTCCCAATTATTTCAGGTTGGTACAATATGCTTTTCCTTCCAATCCTCTATTCTGACACATGTACTTGTAGTGTAATGATAGGCCTAGTCTCACTTATAATATTTATTTAGGTGCTTTCCTAATACAAGAATACATAAACCTTTATTTGATAATGCAAGGGGAACATCTTTGGACACCATCATCCTCGGACCCCTCGGGGAAGGGTCAACAGTAACACTGGGCCACCCCGGTGGCAGAGTGACCCATTTGCTCAATCAAGGGGGGGGGGGGACTGATGCTACCCCCATACCAGCGGCCTCTTGTGACGGCAATTATATGAGGAGGGCGATGCCATATAGAGAATGTAACATTATACGTAAACCTTAAAAATATATTCCCCCCCCCCTCGGTGACCGCCCGTAGTATATGCCAATACCACTCTAGTTTTTACGTAGTAATTCATAATCATAAATATGGTTTTAGATAATTTTTTGACGTGAGACAGTTTAAAAAAAAACATTCGACTCATGTTGGTCCTTACAGCGCTTACCACGTGACGCCAAGATTGCGTATGTATGTATACCTATCAAAAAGAAAAAACTCATTTAAAAACATTTAACCGGAACTCAATATGCAAAGCCAAATCAAAGAAATATATTTTTTTTTTATTCAAAATTAATTTATTACTTCATACATAACCTCACACCAGGTCCCTTGTGGGGTAGGCACGTATGTATGTATGTAATTTATTACTTTATTATGCTGAAAATATTTATTTAATTTGTAATAACTTAATTATTTGATATAGACAAAAGTAAATCAATTTATGTCTAATTATTGTTTATTTTCTTTTTAAATGTAAATTTTTCGTAAGTCGCGTAACTTATTCTTAATTATTCTCGTTGTGATCCTATAATTGAAGATTGCTTAAATAGAATCCGCATGTTCCATGGGAATCGTATATTAGGTAGAACCTCTTCTTATCAGCATGCATTCGGCTACTAGACTTCAACCAAAAGCATTCAGCTATGAGCACCTCTTAGAACGCATTTGACTACTAGCCTTCAAACAAGTGTTCAATCATTTGGCTGGAGTAATCTACAGGCAGCTTTTCTCTCATATAATTCTGCTGTCTGAAGCAGGTGAGGTAAGGTCTTCTAAACCAGACGGCTGTGATGCTCCGAATCTTCGACGTTCCCTTGCAGACAGGCCCATCTACTAGCTCTGTGCCCTGTTGGCGCCTTGAGCATTTTGCCGCCAACGCCCTGAACGGCGTCTCAAGCGCCCTGGTTGCTACAGTTCCTGCGATTGCTGCCCTGCACTTCGTCGGTTGGCAGCCCTGTTGCTGCTGACGCGACTGCAGCTTGCGGCCCGCTGCCGTCATCGGCGAGCCTATCTACTCTCAATGGACCCAGGACTTCTAAGTGATTCGCTTTTAGGGCATTGCATTACGTTATCTAGGGCCATGATAAGTTTATCTATTATTATTTTAGGAAAGCACATAAATAAATATTACTACATACTCTGTCTCACCACAAATCATCTTTTACACAATCCATCCATCTTTTTTTGGTTGACCTTTACATATGTATGTATCAATCTTGCAATTATATTCCTTTTGTCACGTGCCTTTCATCCCACGAGTTGATTTTAATGTCCAATAAATAATTTAAACTAAAATATTTAGACATTGTTAGTTTTACCAAACCTTGTAATTTATTTTTTATTTAAAGTTCAATGGTTTTTCTTGAAATTATTCAGAACTTGTCAACAGGTTATGATCTAAGTGGAAACGCTAACTTAAGTGTTCTAACTATTGGATGACCGAAATAATTATTACTATATCTATTAAAGCATTAAAAACATACACTAACTAGCCAGTTAAAGACCAACAGTTACTTCATCTATCTTCATTCCCAAATATGCTAAGAATGCAATTTAAAAAATCCTCCATTTGACTTGTAAACATGTTTGAAATTTCCAGAGAACTGCTCAGTATCATAAATAAGAAGTGCTTAAGTTGAGCTTAATTTATTCCCATATTTAAAGGTATCTCTGAACATTCAATCTTATTCTCTTCCATTATCTTTTTCTTTGAAATCATAACATATATAATTCAAAGCAGCGGAAATAAATAATCCAAGCTGATACATAAATGTGAAAGTTACTTTGTAGCCCTTCATTTTTCATGGCCTTAGAAATGAACCAATTAACATTAAATATATATGCTCTAGTTTAAATACAAACTTCTTACCAGTTGTTGCTGCTGTTGTTGGTGTTGTTGTTGTTGTTGTTGTTGTTGTTGCTGCTGCTGTTGCTGCTGCTGCTGTTGTTGCTGTTGCTGCTGCTGCATGTCCGGCTGCGACTGTTGCGCGAACAGCGACTGCATCTGTTGTGTCTGGGGCTGCGGCTGCTGGGGCACCACATCGGGCGGCCTCGGCACCGCCATACGCAGCGGCGGCCTCGGGTACATGCCCGCCACCGAGTTGGGGCCCACCGGCGGGGGGATGCCCAGCGCTTCGTACGCGCGCTTCATGTCGGGCGCCTGGGAGACGGGGGGCGCAGGCGCCGCCGCCGTGGGAGGCGCTCCCCCTAACGCGTTCACCGTGCCGAGAGGCGCGCCCCCGACGCCCCCCACGCTACCCATGCCGCCGCCGGTGCCCACCCCTCCAACGCTTTGTACACCAGTTCCTGCACTTGGGTTTGCGCCGCCCGTCGTAGTGTGAGACACGGCCGTCGCTGTACCGAAAAATAAATCTTATACTAATATACATAGCTGAAGAATTTGTTTGCTTGAACGCGCTAATCTCAGGAATTACTGGTCTAGTTTGAAAAATTCCTTCAGTGTTAAGAAGACCATTTATCTAGGAAGGCTATAGGCTATATATTATCACGATAAGACCAATAGGAGCAGAATACCAACGAAGAATGTTTCAAAATTGGGGGATTTTATTACTCTTTTTTTACTATTTGATGCGGATGAAGTCGAGGTCTAAATCTTGTGGATATATAAGAATACTAGATATACTACAAGGTAGTTAGTTAGTTAGTAGATACTTTATTTTACTTACAGAAAAACTTAATTAGTTTTTTACATATCCCTAAAAATAACAAAAAATTAAGTTCATATATAGTCTAGACAACTGCCCAACAGAAGATAGAGATGAATCAAAGCCAATCGATTTGAAGTAATACAATGAATGACCATAGTGTTTATGACGACATAGGTAAGTGTTAGTACATTGAAAAAACGCGATTGCAGCGCCATCTATTTAGCTGGTCCGTCTATTCTATGCAAACTACATCATTTATCATAATAAAAGTATCCTAAGTATTTATTTGGGATATGAGCTATCTCTGTGTCAAGTTTAGTTCATATACATTCTGTAGTTTTCAAATAGGATGCGAACGCAGCGCCATCTATCGATATTTTCGTCTATCCCGCGGAAAGTAGGTTATTTATCGGAATAAAACTTATCCTATGTTGCGTCCTGGGATATGTTCTATCTCTGGGTCCAGTTTCATTTAAATCTATTAAGTAGTTTTCATGTGGTCTACAAGACAAAAATTCTAAAAACTGAATTTGGGAAATCTCCTGGTATGAATTAGCTTCCCTGATTTTTCTCACATTTTTAAATGCATTGTACAAAGTGGAACCATTTACAGATTTACTATAGTATAGATTCAAGACAATAGTTTTGGGGGAAGAAATTAAAGATGAATTAATATAAATGAAAGTTGTAACTCACCATTCATATTTCTAGTCCTATCTGCTTGTTTGAGAGGTAAACAAACAGGACAGTCATTTTTACTACAGTGTTTCCAATGATTTATAATTTGTCTGGATGAGGAACAATGAGGTACTTGACAATTTTTTCCAGCCTGTAATAAAAATTATAGATTAACATCCAATTTTTATTATATAATACAGACAGCAGGTACTCATTTAATGTGGAATAGAAGGAAAATCATTTGACACTCACCTGGCACATCATCATATGACTGAGAACTCCTTTCATAGTTTTACAGTGTGGCAACGAGCACTGCCACTGCTCGCCGTTGGCTTGCGACTCCCGCCGCTGACACTTGTGCGCGTGGAGGAGCAGCACTAGTTGCTGCTGGATAAGTTTCCGTTTCTCGGGGTCAGCTATAGACCCCGAGGTGGGGGGTTGGTTGGTGGCGTTGGGCGTCGCCGCCGCGGCCTGGGTCGCGGGCTGCGGCTGCGACTGGCCACCGGCGGGTGCGCCCGGCGTTTGGGGCGAGGGCGCCGGGGGCACTGCGGGCGCCGCGCCCCCTCCGCCCGCCTCCCCGGGTGGTCCAAACCGCACGCCCGGCGGCCGCTGCGCTGGCGGCGCACCAGGCCCCTGGGGGGACTGCCCGTACGCCGGATGATACGGCGTGAGCGGATGTCCACCGCCCCCCGGCGCTTGCATGCGATGATGTTGCAAGGTCGCACGTATCGGCGCTTGCATTCCTACACCGCCGACTCGGCCTCCTAATGGCCCATTTTGCATTGCCTATAACATTGATTAATATTTAAATATGCTCAAGGGACTGTATACTCGATCCATGTTTGGTTAATTTGGCTTTGACGGTTACCTGTGCATGGGGATGGTGCGGCGGTTGCGCGTGATGGCTGTTGCCCATGAGCGTGGGCAGCTGCTTGTTCACGCTGTTGATGATCCCGCTGCCGAGCATATTGGCGGCGGTCATGTTGCTGTTCGTCATAATCATATTTCCGCCGACGTTCGCGACGTTCATGCCACCTTGTATCGAACTCATCGGCATCGTCGAATGTAATTGATTGGGATGACTTGTATTTGGTATCAGTTGTGGGTGCATACCACCCATGAGGTCTTTTGATACAGACACATTTGGAGGTGACTGTAGGTTTGGACTCTTACTTCCTAAATTATTCAATCCTAATGGATTGTTGTGGCTTACTAAGCCACTCTTGCCCTGTGAAAAGACCAGCAGACGAAATCACACTATTAGTAAACCTGTAAGACCAATAAAATTACCATAACTTCTAAGATATATACAATATCTTTTTTATGCTATAAAGAAAATTAAGTCCATTTCTTGGTGCAACTTGTAATTTTTTTATATATATTAAAAAATCCATTCTTCCTTGTTGAATGGATTGTCTAGGGTTAAGGTTCACATTATTGATTTCAGTGATATTTAAATTAGCAGACTGCTGCCATATCCAACAGTCCCAGATACTCACTTGTTGTATAAGGTGATTGTTGATTTGCCGGTGCATGGCAGCTGTGGGGTCATCTCCATTGAGCTGCTGAGGAGCCATCTGCCCCCCAGGCCCCGGACCCTGTGCGGGGGGTTTGGGCCCCGTCACTCCAGGCTGTTCACCCCAAGAACTTCCCATCAATTCATCAGGGAGGTCCTTTTCGAGGTCGAACATGTCAAGGTTCGAAAACCCATCTACTGAAACAAGCAGATTTTATCAGTGACCAGAATAGTTTGGGACTAATAATAGCTTATTAAAATATAGAATACCTTATTAAAAAATAAATATATGACATGCCTTAAATAACTATATAACAAGACATGTTATGCATAAATTCTTTCAAATTATAGGTTCATTCCAGCACAAAACCCAACTGTCACAAACTATCAGTAATGTTTAATGTACTTAGCACATATGCAAACTTTACAAAGAAAACACAAACATTATGAGTTGTATCCAGCCCTACAGTTTTAATATGCATTTTTGAATATGTTCATAATAATTTTCAATAAACAAAAGTCAATAGACAAAAAAACAAGACTTAAAATTTATCATAATGTATACTTGAGTTTGAAAGTCAAATTATTTCATCTTTTTCATGGCCTTGTATTATTGTGAAATTTGGTTCCTCAAACTCTGCAAATTAACATGAGCTACTTTTATCCCCACAAAATGCAAGCTACACAAAGGTTGAAAATTTAAGTGGTCGAAGCCAGGTGGAAAGCCTTACTTTCAATTACAATTAAAATCAAATTTGTTATATATCAAAATTAAATTCCAATTAGACAAAGTTAAATAAAAAAAATGTTCTGATACTGAAACAGTGTAGAAAATTTTAAGAATATCAATTGCTTTAAATTATATAGTTTATACTAACCTGGTAACATTCTCAGTAAAACAATTTTAGAAACACTGTACACATGTCTAGCTATCAGTTGGTTTTCTACTGTAAAACAAGCCGAGACTAGATTTGAGGTGAGGTGTATGTAACATTTGACTGACAGTGAGGGTTGTTCTGGAATTGTGTTTTAATATCAAACTGTATTGTGCATATATGTGTCTATGTCAGGCAGTTTTAAATTGAAATGAACCTTATAATTTAAAAAATTATTACATAAGTTGTTCTTACAAAAATAATTACAGCTAATATTGAATATATATTAGGTTGAATATTTTCAATATATATATTTTTAATTTAATAGTTTCAAAATCAAAAATATTAAAGTTCTGAAATTAGGCAAAACATACATTTTTTTTTCATAAACATTTATAATGTTTACATAAAGCTTTGGAATAAAAAATTTAGAACACTTTCTACCTACTTTAAAAAAGAATTTATTTTCTATTCCATGAAGCAGGCAAGTATGCACACTGTCCACCTGATGGAATGTAGTTACCCAATCTAGGAACTACACAAGTAAAATTCCTAATAAACAACTGGTTCCTTCTGTCCTATTAACTATCCACTTTTAAATACATCGCTGAGCTATATCAAGTTGCTATTTGTCTTATCTCGAAACTTTAGGCTAATTAAGACAATAATGGGATATTAGTTAAATATTCAATAATTTGTATAGAATATTTAATTAATTTAATTTAATTATTTATAAATTAGTAAAATAATACCTCATAAATAAATATATAGCAAGTTTATTTAGGTAAAGCTTTAAAAAATGTATACAGTATCCATTATTCTAATTTTACAATGGCAACATTAAAGTTAAGTACAGCCAGCAACAGATTTGTTTTAAACAAAAACAATTATTTTGCTTACAATTACATTTTATCTATGAACAAATTCTACTTAAATCAAGAAAACTACCTAGCTCTTTCAGGTGAAATTAATATTGTTTTACATGTTTTGGTTGACAATTTATTGGTCTTAGTAATAAGTTTTATATAAATAATTAATTATATTGAGTAAGATAACGTTTACAATTTTAACAAATGTAAAGTTTAAAATGTTGTATTATTATATAATGCCACAATATTAGATATGGCAGCTTAGTAGCTACCATACCCAAGTTACTGGTTAATGTCTGATGTGGGTTTAATCCTTTGCCAGGGCGCCTGGAAGCACTTAGCCACTTTTTTAGATAATCTGCTTATTGTACCATCACCACATCCTGATAGTAACAAAAACTTCATATGCAAACCTGCACATAGAAATAATAATAAAAGTTAATTTACTTTGAATAAAGGTGGTGGATGGTTCATTACATCAATTCCCTTTAAATAGAGAAGACTAAACCCAGCAGAGTGAAACTAAAGAATGATATTTTTATAAATTAATAGTACAAAAATATTTAAATAAAGAAACTAATGTTTGTTTAGCATAAGTTATAATAATTAAATGAATAGTCAATTTCTTAGATGATAGCATGAAAATATAATATACACCGCTTGTTACATTTACAAATTTAAAACTAATATTGCTAATCATTTTTATTGATCAAATACAGTATTTATTTGCAGTAACAACTTGAACGTACAGATACAAATAATTATAATTTAATGAGAAATAAATATTTTTAATTAATTAATTTAATGAGTTTTAATGATAATAGACTTTATACATGTACATACAAGCAGTAAAATGCTGACATATGTTTATATTAATATGTATATTTATACAAGAACCTAATTTATTTAAAATTGGATATAGTTTAAAATGATATTCCTTTATTTGGGCATTAAATTTTGACAAGTAGCAAAGATAACAATTATTTTGCCAATATTTAAATTTCCAATGCCTTCAGGCAGGCATTGTGTAGGGTGAAACATTTTTTAGTATATACCATTTAATTTAAGTTTAAATTATGTAATATTAACAAGTCTTAATGCTGACTGTACATATAAATAATACAGAATATATTTTGGATAAATAGACAGTACACCCATAAAGCTAGTTCAAGGTGGTTTGGTGGTTTTACCACATCAGGGTAACTGATGTGGCCAGCCCATCCCACCCACATTGAGGAATGTGTATGTTTTATCACAATGTTCATTCTTCATCGTCAGCACATGGTAATTGGAACTGTATGCACATTAGGTCAGAAAGCTGCCTACTAACCCATTCCTGTAGCTTCTATTAATTTAACATTACTCATTAATTATCTTATAGATCTATGTCAAATCTTAACCCATAGTATGGCAAACAAATGGTTAGTTAAACATGAGAACAGGCCATAAGTGGTGCAAGCTTGCTGGTCATGTCTCTTTTTTAAACCCAAATTTATAACTAAGATATATAAATAATACAACAACAAATAAGTATAGACACCTACAAATTTATAAAAAGTATATTGTTTAAGGGTGCGGTATAGATATATGGCACATTTATTTATTACTTGAGATATAAAATGAATTTTGGGTGGTTATAAATTAAACAACAATGAAGACTGAGGTGTTAGCCTTCTAACCTGTATTAAAAAAGTTCATATTTGTTCATAATAAATAAATGTGCCATGTATCTATACGCCACCCTTCTTTTATTATAGGAGAGCCACTGGGTGCAGTATAGATACAAGATACTTGTATTTATTACTTTAGATATAAAGTGAATTTTGGGTGGTTATAAAAAAATAACCATGAAGGCAAAAGTTTAATTTACATAAAAAGTTTTAGAACTGTTCATAAAAAAAGGTGTCTTATAATTATACTACCAAGCCACTACTGTATGGTTGTCCTTAAATATATTTCTTTTCAATATGCAAATTTCATAATAATCAAATTGTAATTGCAAGGTTTAGTTAAACACAAATGATTGACCTTTTGCTAAATTACTATTATTAAAGATCATCGGAAATGTTGTTTAATGATCCCTTTACACTTGCCGTTATTAGATTTATATGGCATATTTGGAGATACTTTCAACAATTAAAAAATTAAACTATTGCCTCTGCATTTACACCTTAAAATAACAAAGTAGGTTAAATTACTAACCTAGTTATTAAATATATCAAATTACATTTTAAATTATCTATTTAGTGATAATTATAAATTTATTTGCTTAACATTTATTCACCCGATTTTGTTTATGTTTTAAGTCATATACTTTAAATTAAGCTCTAGGATATATCATATTCATATATTTTAAGTTTGTGTGAATGTAAATATTAATTGTAAATAACCAAATGCAAAAATAAAAACTCAGATACTACATGTTATATATAAAAAAAGAACCAAGTTTAATCTATACACCAGAGGGAAATTTGCTCAAAAATGCTTACCGCATTACCATACTGGATGCAATGTTAATTCACTGTGTCAAGTAAAAACAAGCCCACTAATCACAGATGGGTCCAGACTTTGTGATAATTTGTTAATACTTGACTGACAGTCCAGGACATAGATTATTAGGATATATATATTTAATGGATATTTTACTATAACTAGTAATTATATATAAAGCTTAAAGAAATATAAGAAACAAATTTTATAAAACCTATGTTCAGTCTACTTAGAATATAAGAAAAAAAAATACACTAAATTATTTGAATTTATTAATCACTCAACACAGATGACATGATACACCAGGTTGTGCATGTATGTAAAAGTATATTTTCAAAAATATCTTTAGATATTTATGCAAGTAATAAATATAGAACATATCTCTGCCTATCTTCATTAACTTGTAATTTAATTCAGTCAATAAAATTATTTTAATACATATAACTAGTCTTAATATAGCAAATTAGGAAGAGAATATGTTTAGCAACTGATTGACCTTGCTCTCAAGTCAGTGAATATACACAACTGGGCATGATTTTTATGAGGTTATGTTTTAACATTATTTATCTTAGAACTACAGAGGTACACCTACATACATATAAGCATTATTATTGCCAAAATGAAAGAAAAAAATATACTATATGCTTAAAACAATGATATTAATTTTATTAAATGTGTGTAACAAGTGGACATCTCATTAGAAAATATCAGTGTTTATTAGTAATCATGTTTCATAATTAGAAATAATATTTTAATAAAAATTCAAGTTTCTGAAAGCTTTTATTTGTGTGACCTGATTTTAGAGTAATGCTTACTTTACATAAACATGACCTTATTTACAAAAAATATTTTGCATAAATATTATATGGATTATACTGTCTTTATTAGAAGTGGTGTTATAGTCATATTGAGAAAATTTATACAGAAAATCATAAAAATATCGTGAACAACATTGGTAATCAAGTATGCTCATATTTTGTTGTAATAAATGAAATATTATTTAAGGAACCTTACATTGAAGCGAAATGTATTATAATTTGCTTTAAACAGTGTATTTTCTTAATTTATAAACGGAGACACATAAATACGACGCAAAACTTACGAGGCGCTAACAAGAGCGAAGGCAAAATGTCAAAAATCAAAGAAAGATAATATGACAGAACGATGTTCCAACACTTTGCAAACTTAGTAAATTAAATAAATACCCACCTGCGGTGTCTGAGGGACCCTGGAAAGGGTCCCTGATCATCTTCGGCCGCTTGTTAGGCGGCTCATCGGCCATGGCTCTGTTTACTAAACGTAAGCCGTCGTGAATATTTCGGCCCGCCGATTCAAATAACACTTTTATGTCTTATATCTTCAAGAAATAACATTTTAGAGCGATTTGTCATTCATCATAATGTAATTCACCCACATCGCGATCGTTCGATGTCCTTCGCACAGTTGAAGGCACATATTAAAATTTCTCACTCAAGTATTCGCCATTACAAAGCTCAGAATCGAAGAGCTACACATACCCTCTCACCATCTTCCGTCGGAACTAGCACAATAAATGAAAACAATATCACCAGATTTACCCACTTTACAAAACTTATTTTACTGATCGAACAGCACGAGTTCACTCAACACTTTAAAATACACGGAATGGTTCAGTTTATGATAAAATGATGTAAGAAAAAACAGAAAATTTACACGACAAATTCCGAAATTCTTCTCAGTCTCTCCAGCGCAAAATGGCGGCTGTTGATGAAAACTTTTTCTACGCTTGTCAGAAAATGTCGGCCTATAAAGTGACAACGAGTTCTGATTCGTCCATTCGCACCACGTGATCGCCGGAAGTAGCGATTTGACGCAGAATCGGTCCGATTTTCTGACGTCAAGCCGAAGACAACCGAACAGATCCGAATATAATAAACTTCATGTAAAAGTATTTTTTATTACGAATTAAGCATAATAAACTAAAAAGATTTTTTGAAAAATTATAATTTATATTAATTTGGTCCCTTGCCCTTTGAAAAACTAGAGTAGAGATGTAACTTTGAATAAAACGCATGTAAATATTATACATTTCCAATCTGCCGCCAAATCGGGAGTGGCCATCATCAATACGACGTGTCTCTAGACTTGTCTATGATCTAGACACTACCATAAAGTAAAAATATTTATTTAGTCTAGTAGGCAAATGATTCCAAATTATACCTTATAATGTATAATAATAAAATACTTCAAACCAAAAAGTTAAGATAGAGGAACTTCCAAACTCACAACACATATCACAGTGAAGGACGCTGATTTTGAATAAATTAATGGTACTTAATTAATTAGTTCGGTATTTTTGTTGCGAATAAATACGGTTATTTAGCGAGTACCCCATATAGTTTATTATTAATAGCGATACTAAAAATTGTATTATAGTTATTATTTGAAGATCCTCCCTCATGCTTACAGCTTGTATAGCTTTTAGGATATCATAGCCACAGTAAAAATAAATAAGAACGCAAAATCATAAATATTTATTTTCAAAATTTTGACACTTTATTTATCCTCTGAACATGCAGCAACCAGTACATTTTACTTTAGTTCTGCTTCAGATTCATTTATATGCTCAATATGTAATTATGTATAAAGTATAGTTCGATGCAAACTTAATGGCGGCTCGATATTAGCTGCAAAAAAAGGCGTGCGCGGGTACAGTCAAGTAATTATGTATCTAGTATTTTTACCAAGTTTAAAACTAGGAGGATGTTCAATTCATGTAAATATTTTTTTGTGATGTTCAACCAAACTTTTTTTGTTTCTAAATCGATTTTGATGACTCTTTTTGCTTTAGATTCAGTAGCATCAGGCTAGTTTATACAAACCTTTAGTTTTATGGGCACCATATACGTAACTTAAAAGTCAAAATAAATATTTTATCTAGAATTGTTTTATTATATCTTTTAGAGTATCCACCAAGATAAGAATTATTATTTCAAAGATATGTATTACCTATAGTCTATAGTTTGATTTGTGGAAAGTAATGCTGAAAATGCTAACGGCTGTTTGGTACTTATGAATTACGGAAGGGTTAAAAAAAGAATTGTTATTTATCATAGTAGTGTGGTAAGTTGACTTTTACAAACCAGTTTAAAAATACCTACAATCACGCGTGTGTCATACGTTTTTCAACACATTTACGAGACAACAGTACAATAGGTACTGAAACAGACATAAATATCAGTCAGAAAGTCCCAATTTTATTAATATTTTTGATACGAAAATGACATGCATTTACAATGGCGATGGGTTAGGAGAACGAAATAGGAAGATTGGATTTGGAATGTAGGATAGAAAGTGGCAAGTAGGCCATCAGAACTCTCTTTAGTTGTTTGAAACACAACTAGCGCAGGGTTAACCATTTCAAGCTGATATTCTGTGAGAGCATGATATGTCACCAGTCAAGCCGGCCCTAAAAGCTGTAATAAAAATAATGATTTCAACATGCTCTTTCACGAATAATATGGCTGTATAATGTTTTCCTTCTATCGTCGTCAGCCTACAGGACTGAACAGGATTTCTTCTCAGTGATAGATTCAAATATGGACGATAAATTCGTCTATCAACGATAATAACGTCAGCTTTTGTACACCTCCATTCTTCTTACTTTCACAAACCTTCCTAGTCATTTCTTTCCATTCTTTTTCTTGCCATGTGTACGGAAGCTTGCTGTTTTTAGTCTTTTATTTCATAATTTTTACGCAATTTAATTTCAAAAATTCAAATAAAACGAACAATAAATTTAACTTAATATAAAAATGTCAAAATCTTTATGAAATAATAACAAAACAATTAGTAAAAAAACCGACTTCAAAAACTAAAAAAGTACAAAATAACTTATTTCTAAAGCTATTTTTAATTATAATATCTTTTTTTAATATATATTATCTTAAACGTCTTAAAGTCGATGCTTAGTAATTTTCAAAATATAGTAATTTTTATCATTTACTTTGCACCAACTTCAAGCAGTTTAAGATAATATATATTAAAAGTAAGATATTATAATTAAAATGGCTTTAAAAATAAGCTTAGTAATAATAATAATAATTTTACACTTTTTAGTTTTTAAAGTCAGTTTTTTAAGTGATGTTTTTTATTTGTTACTTTTTAGTGTCTAGCTATGGGTAGGCCTAGGAAAGGTGCCGCGCACACTAAGAAATATAGGTCCCAAGAAACGGGAATGGGAAAAAATACATAAAAAATGTTCATAAAATGAAAACTACTGAGTCAAACTATGTTAAATTTTTAGGGGACCAAATGACAACTAGTCCACATCAAACTAAAGAAGAATCACGAAAATCGGATCATAAATCTCAGCTTAATCGGTGTACATATGGAACGGAATGGAAAAAAATCATAAAATGAAAACTACTGGGCCATAGTACCTTGAATTTTTAGGGGACAAAATGACAACTGTTCCGCATTCAATTAAAAAAGAATCACGTAAATCGGATCATAAATCTCAGAGTAACCGGTGTACATACATAAAAAAAATAAAAAATACCGATCAAGTTGAGAACCTCTTCCTTTTAGAAGTCGGTTAACAAACAACACACTTTTGCACTCGATTGTACTAAGACTTAGACGCGCGTGTGTGTGTACTGTGTACGGACATGCTCGATACAAGTATAGCTTCGCCGTAATGACTGCAGGGCTGTCCGTGTGCACTTGCTAAATGAGTTGGAAAAAAGCGCTAGATTCTGTTACATGATCGAAATTACAAAAAATACGCACGTTTCACGTAAACTGAAGGATTTCGTAGAAGCAAAGATCAATCAATTTTTTTATAGTTTGACTACGAAACCCTAAAATTCCAGTATATAGGTTGGAATTTAATGAAAATTTAATTCCTCAAAAAAGAAATTTATATTGTAGTGATGCTAATGAGATTTTAATCAACTGCTATGTCATGATAAATACTACCTTTGGCTTATTTAAATTTAATTTACATTAAATAAGGTTAAAATGAATTAGATATTTGCATATCGTAAAAATGCAAGTTTTCGCGCTGGAAGTTGTTCAGTCTAAACCGAATATAACGACAGATCGGTTATTACAACCGAATGGAACGGTCCGGTCGAATCTCTATATAAACTAATAAATACACATACCACCTATAATGACATCGGATACAGCGACAAATCACTTAAAACGAGGAAACTTTATTGATATTCGTCACCTATAACGACCAACCGTTTGCGTATTGCAGCAAAACAAAACATTACGAACAATTTTCACCTTACTAATTATACGAAGGAATATTTTGCTTTAGGCCAATTATTAAGCCTAAGAAGGATTATTATTCTCCTACCTTATCGGAACCTCGTTCCCCCTATTACCATTTCCTTGCATGTTTTACGACTTATTCAGTGCAGTGCGTTAGTTGACCGCGTGAATTACAGGTTGATTTTAAAACTTCTGGTTTAGGTTGTGTGTTTATGCGTTATTGACTATTAATATGGCTATGTGCTTGTGTGTATTGCTTATAACAAGTATCGGACATAACGTCCGAAGTATACGGTCCCTTCAATGTCGTTATATCCGGTTTCTGTATAATAAAAATGGGAGCTGAGTTGCCCTAAAAAGCGCTAGCTCTGAAAGCGCAATGAGTGAGAAAGTGGTAGCCCTGATTAGGAGCGCTGTAGAAGTCCCGTAAACGAGATAGCGAGCGATAGAGTGAGCGAGAATACCAAGGTAATACCCCGTCCTCCGACGACCTCGACCCGTTGACACCTAAAATCGACGTTCTGCCCAACGTAAAGTGCGATTTTCCGAGCCGCCATTAAGTTTGCATCGAACTATACGCAGATGCTACTCTTAGCCGGTTCCTATATCTTATTATTTATACAATTGCCGTAAATGAATAGAAAGAATAAAAATATACATTAATAATAATATAAACGGACCATACCGTAGTTTATTGCTGGAGCACAGTGGCAACAAAAATAAATATTGTTTATCAAAAAATTTCCACTCTTTACAAATATTATTTACAAAAAGTTAAAATTTTAAAAGTTGAAGTTATAAATGAATGAATGAACTTACTTTCTCTTCTGTCGGATGATTCGGAAACGGAACTATGCATATAAGGTTATGGCGGGAAAGATTTTTCTAAGGAGTGGCAGTATTCGCAGTAATCGATTTCCGAATCCTGTATCTATGCGTATCATAAAAGTTTTAGCGCGAAATCAAAATTGCAAAATCATTATTATTTATTTCGTAAAATAAAAACTATTAACTTCAAGTGAATTTATAAGTTTAATTACTTTTCAGTAAACAGTAAATTTTATAATTAGCTGTTTAGTTCACGAAGATCCAAAGACGTTGGAAATTTAAAAAAATGAAAGTATTTGTAGGTACAGATATTAGGTACTTGTACTTTAGTCTCGTTCGATAACTTGAACTATAATACTGGGTTTAGTAATGGTAACTTTGTATTTTCCAGGACCAGGGGAACAGTAACCAGATTCAGGTTTCTGTTTATCTCATTTTTAAAATTGATCTATATTATTTTTATGCATTCATTTATGTTTTAATGCTTAGGTGTGTAGTTTGATGAACGTCATTTAATACTTTATGTGGATGCAGTAACTCTTTTGTTGCACATGTTGCTTCACAATTTCACACATGCCGACACTAATTTAAAATTGCGGTGCTATTTGGAACTAATAAGCTTTAAAAACTGTATTTAAAACAATGTAATTTCAGGAAAATTCTAAAATAATTTTAAACAATTCTCTAATCTACAATTTGTCTTTAAATAAAATTTTGTTACTGTATGGCAGTGGTTCCCAAACTTATTTTGTATACTGCTCACTTTGGAATACATTATATTTTAGCGCCCTCATTTTTTCCTACCTATCTAGGAATATTAATAACTATTAAAATGCGAAAGTGTGTCTGTTATTTTTTATTTGTTTGTCTACTTTCATTTCGAAACGGAGCGACCGATTGACGTGATTTTTATTTCATTTATTCAATAAAACAGGACATATATGTGGTGTTTTTTATAGAGGTACTGAACTTTAAGTTGGCATTACTGTTCAAGATGGCGAGCGATTTAACAGCTGTCAAGTGATTTATTCTCAGTTTGGTTTGGCAATTCATCATGAATAGACTCACGCCTGAACAACGCTTGCAAATACTGCAATTTTATTTCGAAAATAATGGTTCTGTGCGGAATACGTATCGCGCACTACGTCCATTTTATCGTCGACAAAATCGTCCATCAGAGCAGTTAATTCGATTAACCATAGAACGTTTTCGCACCACGTTTACTCTTATTGATAACTCGCATCCCCAGAGACGCCGTACGGTGCGTACAGAAGAAGCTATTGCTGCTGTAGAGCGTAGCATTGAGGAAGACCCGAATGAGTCCATCCGCCATCGAGCACAGGAATTGGATCTGTGTCCATCCACTTTATGGAAGATTTTGTGGAAGGATCTTGGTTTGCGTGCTTACAAAATCCAACTCGTGCAAGAATTGAAGCCAAACGATCATCAAGTAAGGCGTAAATTCGTGGAATGGGCCCAAAACGAGATTGTCGCTGTTCCCGATTTTCATAAGCGAATTTTGTTTTGGAAATGTTGGAAAAAGTCATCGAAAATTGGACGTTCAGATTGAACTACATCCGCGCCAGCCGTGGCAGTCATATGCCAGAAATCATATTTAAAATGTAATGCCACAAGATTATCTTTCGGATAAATAAAATTCATGTCAATCGAATAATCCATCGTTGTTTTATTGCAACTTAAAGTTCTATACCTCTATAAAAAACACCCTTTATATGGGCTACGCGGAGAGAAATATCGAACCAAGCTTGAGTAATCTCTTAATTAATAGTTGAGGTTCGCAAATTGTAGTCGGTGTCTGAGTCCTCCTAGCTAGATGAAATTACAGATATCCCACCAAGCCTCTACACAGCGCCCTCACTTTTTTCTGTGTCTCTTACCGCCTTTAGGCCTGCAGCGCCCAAAAGGGGGCGTTATCGCCCACTTTGGGAAGGATGCTGTATGAAATGCCTCCATTTAAGTATATCGCCTCTTTGCTTCAATAACATGATAAGTTTAAGAACTCATATTTTTATTTTATAATTGGAACCTCCATTTCACATATTATTTTTACAATTAGTGTGATTTCTTTTATAATTAATACCTATCTAATAGATACACAGTAAAAATGTTATTTAATTCGGCAAAAAAATTTTTGCAAGTTAAAAAATACTTTTAAATAATAATTTTCAAGATAACGTGTTATTAAAACAGGCTATATATATTATACATACACACACAAATTAGAAACTAATCTGTGAAATCTCAACCTGAAAAGAATTATTGCTATTGGACACATGATAACATTTATATAGGCGGGTCAATAGAAAAAAAGTTAATAATTACTACTTACAACTTTTTAATATCAATATATTTACAAATAACATGTTCACTGACTACAATTTACATTTCTTCCAAAGGTCTAACTCCTAATAATTCAAGACTAGTTTTAACTACAAGTCGAGCACAGTGAAATACCAGCAGCCTTTGCGCTGCTATATCCACACTCTCGTTTTTAACTCTCAATTCATTAAACATCCTATTAACAGATTTGGACAAGCGAAACAAATAATTAACTAAAATACATGCTTCATATTCTTCTAATGCCCTCTGTAGAATGTGTTCGAATCTTGCCAATTCGGCTGTGACATTGCCTATTATCTCTTCTGGTAAATACCCAGGATCACATTCATTAGGTATAGCGACCCCACAGTGTTTCTCTAAGTTCAATAGTCTACAATGTAAGTATTGTAATTTTATAGCACTGTCTCCCTCACTTTGTAGAGCCCTGTGCCAGTCAAATGTATAGTCTTTTGATCTCTTTTGTTTCAAGTCATTGAGGATTACAGCTGATATCCCTAATGCATCACACGTTTCTTCATTCATGGCAGTCTCTCTTGTATCTGAAATCAAAATGGAGGTCACAAGTTTAATTAGTGAAAAATTATAAGTTACTATTATTTATTGATCATGGCTGAGACGACTACAAAAATAAAATATTTTATAAAATTGGCAGTGCATATTATATACTGAATTAATAATGAGTAGTAATTAAACAACAGAAACATCCGACATAGATTGATTTTCATTTAGTATTGTAATTTTTCTAGTTTTATATATCAGACAATAATAAGGAAATAATTATTGAGGGGGCTGAGGGAATCAACAAAAAGATCAAAAAAAAAATCAATGTGTTTAAATAATGGTTATAAATAACTCACTCATTGATTGCAGTTGTTGTTCATACATTTTCTTCTTAGCTTCATCTAAGATATCATTTAGAAAAACTACATTCCCTGTTCTAGTACTCATGCCTTTAATCCTACCAAATTTTATATGCTCACAGCCATCTGTACATTTCTTATTAATTTGCTTAACTACTTCAAATACAGTTTTAAAATGATCAGTCTGAGCATTGTCCACTACATAAAGCATTTTATCAAAATTGTATTTCTTATATTTATCTAAAAGAGCAGCAATGTCTCTCGATAAATACAAAGTTGAGTTGTCACTTTTTAGTATAGTAACATTCCTATTATTTACTGTTACAAATTTCATTCCAGTAACATCAGTCTTTACAATATTATTCTTTTCTAATAAGTTTATTAGTTTCGTAATATTGCCACCATTATAGTCAGATTCCCAATGATATTCATCAAAATGTATTCCTAATCTTTGATAAACTTTCTCCAGTTCTTGCATAGTTATTTGTCTTATCTTTTTCCAGTCTCCAAGACCTGCCCTCCCTTGCTCTATATCAGAGAAATATTTCCTAGCTTGCTTTTGCACAGATTCTTCAGTTGCAGCTAATTTATTTGCATGTACATAAACATCATACAAAGTTTTCATTACATTGCTTTGACTCTCTTCTAAATTGATATTTTTTGATTTTAAACCATACTGCAGCAGTCCAAATTGTGTTCCCCAATCACCTAAATAGTTAATTCTAGTAACTTTATTATTAAAATACTCATTAATGTTGGCAATAAAGTTTCCTATGATAGTAGATCGTAAATGACCTACATGAAAAGGTTTGGCAATATTAGGTGAGCTAAAATCTATTACAATTTTCTTTGGATTCAAAACAGGTGTCTGTTCAGGTGATTTTATACTACTTAATACCTGATTTATAAAGCCATTTCTGTCTATTCTCTGTGATTGAACAGTGATAGAATGATCCAAATTATTTTTACTGTGTTTAGTAAGATTTTCTATAACATTTAACTTTTGGAAATCAACTACAAAATTGTTTTCATCGTGTCTGTATGTTACTTGAAGGTATTTGATTTGGCCAGGTTGTAAACTTTTGTTTGTGATTATCTGAAAAAGTAAAATCAGACTATATTACGTTTAAATTAATAATTTAGAGTATTCATGATTATAATTTTACTCAGTCTATTATAAGTCATGTTGTCCAAAATTAAGTTTCTATAAAAAATTAACAAAAAGATGATATAATTTATCAGAGAAATAAAAAGTGACTATATGTATATTAGATAAAAAAAGTTTTGCTTTTATAATAAGAGTGGAACTCTAGTTTGTAATAAAGCCTTATTCAGTATTTTGTAAAGTTGAAATAGATTATTAATTAATTCAGTTTCACAACGAAATTTTATTACAATATTTCTTAACTTTGCATTCACTTATGAATTTCATAAGTCTTGAAGTAGGTTACAGAAATGACAAACCTTGTTCATTATATTAATTTGCGGTTTTAGACCCATCTTATATTTCGTTAGTTATGATTATCTTATTTATGTTTTTGAATTTTCAATAACACCTATGTATAATTCAAGTTTTCAGATAGAGGGTAAAATAATAAATTAAGTAAATAATTATTTACATAGTAATTTTATTTTTTAATGCATTTATAGCTTGGCAACTAAACCTTTAAGCCAGTATACTAATTATAACTAAATGCAGTCCACAGACTACTTATAATTTATAAACAATAGTCTTATAATATAATATAGTCTAATAATCTGTGCCTCTGCAAAGCGGGATGTGAAAAACAATCAATTTTACTTTAATCGATACTATTTTCGTTTTTTTTATAACAATGTTATTAATGGTATCAATCGATTTTTAATAAATCGATTACACGAATTTCGCATTTTAAATATTTTTATTGTTAAGAAGAGCCGCCTGGGCATCGATGAAAAAACACATCGTATAAACCCACTTAACATGAACAATTCGATCGAAAAACGACGCCGTCTTATGCCGTCAAAGCACTTATATAAAATAAGGTGGTATATTTCTTTCTTTCTTTAAAGTGTGTAAAAATTATTGTTTGTTAACGATAAAAGTGTCTTCTAACGATGAAACACGTAGAAGGTGCTACGCACTCTTTACTGTTTTGCTTCGAATTTTAGTTTTGAGACTAAACAATGGTTGTTTTATTTCTTATTTTATCGTTTTGTTTTATTTTTACTATTATGAAACGTTTAATACTATTGAAAACCTGTATCAATAATTCGTATCTGTAATTAATAATGTGAATCATCTTTTTTGGTTAATTTTTCTATTTATCATCTTAAATGATTTACATTCTAATAAAATGATTTTATTATTCTTTTCGTTTTGATACTATTTTAAATTAATTCATTAAATAAAATTTTAAAAAACATTTATTTACAAACAACAGGCTTATCAACTTTATCGAGACCTTTCAAAGCGATTGAAAGAAGTCTCGCGTGACCAACGGGCTGGCCCATATTTAGGGCAACGAATAAGCGTTGCCATACAACGAGGGAATGCGGCCAGCATTTTGGGAACGCTCCCCACCGACAGCGATTTGGACTACATCTTTTACTTGTAAATATGTTTAAAGTAGTATTTAATTTCTAAGTTTTTGTTTGTAGTGTAATTTATTAAAAAAACATTTATTAACGAAAATCTATTATTTTTTTCAAATCGATATATCGTGAAACGAAATAAATACATTAATAAGTAATCGATTTTTCATTTAATGAACATCGTTACGTATAGTTTGTTTAAATTAGGTAATGCATTTTTATTTCTTTCAGGTAGTAGTGTTGTTAGTTAGGTGTTGTTGTTTTATTTGCCACAATAGCAGGCAAAAACAAACTGCATGCCGAAGCCGATGTTAAAATACATAAATAAATATACCAGTCAATGAGGTACAAACTCAGTTGCTTTGCCTGAAATTCTGGCAGATTAAATAACAATATTTGACATAAGAGTTACCTAGCAACGAACCAATTCAAAATAAGAAACAAGTTTTTGAAACAAATTTAATATCATTGTTTAATTCTATTATATAAATAAATATTGTTCTTAGATATTAGCGTACAGTGTTCAAAACCAGACTACCACAGGATACTACGTATTTTAAAATTAAAAGGAGCTCCAAGACATGTTTTCTCCGGACGCTCACGATAGATTAATTTGCAAATAAATGATTAATTACAGAATGTTCAAGCAAATGTTTTATTTCCAAATAAAATTGGAGTAAACGACAGTATTCAGTAATTAAGTGATTTATAATACATTGAGTGTTGTAGTCACTATTTATCAAAAAAATGACTGCACCTAAAGTAAGTGTTTTGTACGACTTCTATATATAGACGCGTCATCGCTCATATCCCTGATGGCCGGTTTCTATATGTTGTCGACCGTTCATTTGCCTTAATAATTTCATTTAATTCTGTTCAGTAGTTTTTACATGACACTCTAACAGACAGGTGGATAAAAAGTTTAAATCTATATATTATTCTATATAGTATATTAAGCATTTACAGTGTATATGACCATTGCTTTCCAGTTGCTGTACACTATAGAGCAGCCTCACGGTTTGGGCGAACTTTATTTCTTGTGGCAAAAAGGTGAAGGCCATTCCCTGTTAGCAACAACAGGGACAGATGCTACTGTTGCCATACATGATAGGACAGGCCAGCTGCTCGAAAGGTTAAAATTGCACGGGTAAATGGCACTACTCTGACTTTCGACTATATAATTTTTATTGAGAACCTTTTTACCTGAATTCAATACTTTTTTTATAGCCTGAAGCAGGCAAACAGGGAGACGGCCTACCTGATTAAAAGTGGTTACCATCGCCTATGGACGTTTGCAACACCAGGGGTCGCCAATGAGTTGCCGACCTCTAAGAAATTTTATAACACCCTTAAAGACCCCATGTCATAGCACTAAGGCAAAACTGCAGTGGGAAGTTCTCTCCAGCTCATTGTTGTACGCAGAATAAATGTTTTAGAGCAGTGGTTCCCAAACTTATATTGTATACTGCCCACTTTGAGAATAAATTATTTTTTAGCGCCCCCATTTTTTTCACCTACTTAAAAACCAATATAACGTCAAATTAAATTAAATGATTTTTGAGAGCTACATTAGCGGAGATTAATTCTAAACGAGACTTTTACTACAGCCCGCAAGAGTTAACTTGAGACCTAAGCGCAGTAAATAGTACACAACGGCGCTGAGGTCTCAAGTTAACTCTTATGGGCTATACCTGCCAATGTCCATTTTTTTCTGGATCTCTTATTGCCCCCTTTTAAGCCTGCAGCACCCACAAGGGGGCATTATTGCCCACTTTTGGGAACTACTGTTCTAGAGAACCGTTGTGTATTCACCCTGCCCATTCACCCAAGCTCAAAGAAATGAGGGTGAATATTGTTGCTGGCAATAAAGGATAATAACAGGTACAGGTAATATATTCACAGTGTCACATCACATTTACATTAAACTCAAGGGACCCTATGTGTTGGTCTCCCATGGCTTTATGCAAGCCCTCCAAAGACCGGGTCATTTTTATGGCTTGTTGCCTTCAGAGATGCATATATGTAGAAGATAATAATATGGAAGAATCTAAAAAATAATTCATATTTTTCAGACTTTGTGCTGGCATGGAATGGGACAATGATGGTGACTATTTGGCTATAATCACGCCAAACAGCAACGCCGTGTTACTTTGGGAATGTCATGCTAACAAAAGAGTGAACATTGAAACTGGGCTACGAGAGCCGCCATCTTGTCTCGCTTGGGCTCATGGAGAACCGTTGCTGGCTGTTGGAACACAGAAAGGAAACTTGGCACTTTATAACCACCACACTACTAAGTAAATTTAACAAACTACATTACTAGGATATGCCCACGACTTTGTCAAGCGTTCACAAAGCATCGTAGTATTTAAAAAATAATGTAAGCTATCTTTTTAGTGAAAGCTGTGTTGGAATAAGCTAATTTTTTAACCTAAAAAAATGCATCCTGTTCTCCATAGTTTATCAGGGATTATCAAACTTTGGGCTTATGAACCCGTTTCCAAAATAAACTAATACCTCAGACCCCTATAACCATCATAGAGTCGACGATTAGACTTTGTCGGCTCCCAAAAACAGTTTTCGTTTAGCGGATCAATATGTACCATTTTGGAAATCCCTGGTTTCTATAGTCTATTCCATTGTTGTTTTTTTTAAATAGCTTCAATGTACAGACACGGCATTTTTAGAATTTTATAATATTTATAGGTGATTATTCTATATAACATGAATGTTGAATTTGGGAATTATCATTTTGATTTCATAACACATAATTTGTTTACACTACATCCTGATGGCTGACCACGTTCTCGGGCGGTGGGCGCGACGTTTTAGGACATATTTCAAAAGATCATAAAAGAATTACAATAGTTTCAATGTTATTAGTTTAAATTCCGCCGGGTAAAAAATGTGCTTTTACAGATATGCAGGTATAAATTTGTTTTTGTCGGACCTGAGTTGTAACAGCATGAATGTGTTTAAAAGATTGATTGATGTATTTTTTATTTTTATAGCTAGAGTACAGCAAACAGGTTGACGGCCTACCTGGTGGAAAGCGGTAACCGTCGCTTCTGGACGTTTGCAACATCAAAAATGTCACCAATGTGCTGCCGTCCTCGAAGAAATTTTATGACACCTTTTTTTTATGTATTTCAGACGAATACCAATAATAGGCAAACACACAAAGAAAATAACATGTGCTCAGTGGAATAAAGACAGCATACTGGTCCTAGCATCTGAAGACAAAAGTTTATCAATCAACAATTCAGATGGGGATACCCTTAGATTGATATCCTTGAGGGACACACCAAATGATCTGCAGTTCTCGGAGATGAAGACTGATGAAAGGGTTGCTGGAGAAAACACTGTAAGCATTTTTTATTTCTTCATCATTGTTTTCATATGCCTTTTCAAAGCCTCAGAAATGAATCATTGAAAATGATTGAAGGTTAGACCCATCTTTTCTCATTAATAGTTTATTATTCTCGTGTCCTATGAAAAACTAAGATGTACGCTGCCATCTATCATAAATGTGCAGGTCTCCTGCTGGACTTGTTGTAACAAATAAAAAAGACAAGAAAGAGATATAGTATGTTCAGTATAAATTATTATAATATTGACATGATTAAAAGATAATTTAAATACGATTCAAAATCGATCTTTGTCCTAAAGTTAATGTTTAATAGTAAAATTAATTAATATCACTCGAATAGTTTCCAACAGTGATCTGAATACCACTACTTCTCTCCTTTTTATTCGAGCAGGACCGGAGAAAGAATACAATTTCCTGCGGCCGGGTGGCCTGTCGTAAGAGGCGACTAAACAACTCACAGCCAGGTGGTACGGCATTTCCCCGTCTGGATGGCTACCACCCCTGGTCTAGAGTATGTCGCCATAACGACCTTGAGTTGTGTTCCGCCATTAGTGACCAGGTCCCAGTCTCCCATAAGAGCGCAGCAGCGCATTTGTGCACCTTTGGTGTTGCAAATGTCCATAGGCGATGGTAACCGTTTTCTGTCAAGTGGGCCGTCTGCCTGTTTGTTGAGCTCCTGCAATAAAAACTAAAAAAATCGCTCATGACATTCAGACATGTGTGTTATATTCACACTCAGTTTCAGCCGCGTGCGAGTGCGACAGCAAGTTTTTTTTTATGCGAATGAAAGAGACGTAATAACATTCTCCCTGCATTTGTAAGATATGTGTAAAGTTAAAGGTGATTTTTATACTTTTTTAAATATCAAAATACAGTGTTTACTTCTTTATTTGTATTGGAATTTCTTTAGTACTAATATTATAATATTTCCAGATCAGTTTAGTAGTAGGCAAAAGAACTCTCTACTTATACAATCTATTAAACCCAGAGAACCCCATTGAGCTAGCGTTTCAACAGCGGTATGGGTCGATTGTTTCATACAAATGGTATGGAGATGGATATATTCTTATTGGGTTCAGTGCTGGATTTATAATTGCTATATCCACTCATATAAAGGAGGTCGGGGAAGAGTTGTTCCAAGTTAAAAATCATAAGGAGAATTTGACCGATATTGCTGCATGTAATGGACAGGCCGCTTCCTGCGGGGATGGACAGTGAGTTTTTAGCTTTCTTAAAGTTTTTAATTATTCCTAGGAACTTATTCAGCGGGTTACAAAACAATCTCTATGTTTAAACTAAACATTTCACTTGTCTAGTATTCACGAGATGTGACGTATTTGTATAGAAAATAATTTAGAAAAGCTTTTTGTGTATATTTCCCCAAGTACAGACCATTCCTTAACTTTAAGATTTCTCAGTTTTATTATTTTAGTATATATGTGAGTTTGTAAGAAAGAAAAAAGGAGAATATTTATCGACTTAGCAAAGATAACGCTTTACATAAAAACACATATTTTATTCACAATAAATTTTACACAAGAAAAACCGATTCACAAAATACAGACGTTGTCCTGCCCTGAAGAAATAAAATTTAGAACCCGATTGCAGCGCCATCTACAGGGTCCATTGAGATGTAAGCTATCCTATCTATAATTTGATTGAAATCGATTCAGTAGTTTTGGAGTTTATTGGTAACATACATCGTGACACAAGATTTTTATATATATAAGATAAGTGAATAAGGTTTTTACGTCGAGTTTTTTAGTCAACGAGGTTGGCAACTCAGCATTTGCTGCATCGGATTTTTTTATAGTTTATAATTGGCGTTAGAAATGTCTATAGGCGATGGTAACCACTTTCTGTCGGGTGGGCCATCTGCCTGTCGCTGAACTCGTGCAATAAAAAAAGTAAGCAGTTTTACTATATACTATGTATACTATTGTTACGAGTTTAGCGGGACTCGAATTAAAATGCCGTTGGAATTATTATAGAGTTTATTAGAACTATACAAACAGGTACAAATATAACCGAACACAACAAACCCAAACGTAATGTAGAAGGTCGTAATTCAATAAAACGCGCATAGTCTGTCACTAATCGATTACCGAATGTACACATTCATCCCTGGGATTGTCTGGGAGTGATCGCTTTTTAGCAATAAGACTGCCCTTTGTACACAATTGATCTAGTTTGTCTGTCATGTTTATTTTTGTATTGGTGTATTACAATAAAGAGTTATCTATCTTAAATTCTTCTGTTTGTTTAAGATTAAAATTAATATCAATATGGAACAACGGTGAAGTGGCGGGCTCTGTGACACCGTCGGGCGGCGCCGAACGCTGCGCCTGGAGTAGCGACGGGAGGCTGCTCGCGACGGCGGGCCGCGCGTACCTTTCGGTGTACGTGACGGCCTTGCCGCGCCAATACGCCGCCTATGGAACCCGCGTCATCACCCTAACCAGTCTCACTGAAGTCACAGTATTTCAATGCATTGCAGTCAGTGATGAACCGGACCTTAACAAATGTAAGTTATTTCGTATACATTTTTTTAAAAAAGCTAAATCCTTTGGGTTATTTAAAAATTCACCCAGGAAACATTGTTAACCTTACGCAACAATGTGTGTAGTAGTTTCCTCTACCTTAAATTGTAATCTGCTGTAATATATTAATACGCAAAGAAGGTAAAAACTTTGTACCCCTTTTTTAAAAAATTGCTGACGGAGGAGTATGAAATTTCATACATTTATTGTTTGTATAGAGAAGAAGTAACGAATGCTATTTTTTTAAATTATCCATAAATATATTAATTTAATATTAATAAACAAA
Source organism: Dendrolimus punctatus (assembly GCA_012273795.1). Classification (NCBI taxonomy): domain Eukaryota; kingdom Metazoa; phylum Arthropoda; class Insecta; order Lepidoptera; family Lasiocampidae; genus Dendrolimus; species Dendrolimus punctatus. The sequence continues at coordinate 5,007,557 of CM022529.1, read as the reverse complement.
CATTAAACGCATTACCATGTATTTGACACACACGTGTATAAATATACTCTTTTGTTTATTTTCCAAGTCAAAATAACAGTGTAGCCTTGGCGCAATCTGTGATTATATAAGTAAAGTCTTTGACACTAATTATTATGGTCGAATTTCGATTTCGGGCGAGCACTAATATAAATAAATCGTAGAAATTTATGGACGCGCATAATTTGAGAACGACTTTACTAATTTTGTTGAAATTTTTTGTGTGTGGTGGTATGGGTGAGTGCTTTAGATTCATAGGTAGGATACTCCAGATTCGGGTCCTAGATTTTTTTATTTTCAGGGCAGGATGATGTCTGCCGGGAACGCTAGTAAATAAAAAATGATAATTAGAACAATTCTTATAATTTATTTTCATATTAATAGCTGAACCGACAGCGTTGGCGACGTACGCGCTACCAACAGAACCGTCTGTGATAGCGGTGGGAGCGTCCCACGTGTGTTGTGTTAGCGGGGTACACGCGTGGTACTACCCCTTAGGCGGGGGCGCGGCCACCCGGCGACAGTACCCCTCCCCGGTGGACAAGCTGGTCATAGGGGGCGACTATGCCGCTGCCCTCTTTCAGGGGCGAGCTATGTTGCATTCTGTAAGTAAATAACCCAACATTTATATTATGCTTACTTCCACGGCAGCATAAGAAGCATATGAACATCTTTCTTTGGACAGTTGATACTCGCGCTGCTTACTTCCCTCGCCATTTTTCTGTGTGTGTGATTTTTAAGTGAACTGGGAAGAATTTGGTTGCCTTTTAAGTTTTGAACTATTTTAACGCTGAAACTACACTTCCAAAGAATTATTTAAATATCTTTATTAAGTACAAATAAAAATATTGAGAGTAACGTTAAAATTATGTAGTTATAATTTGGCTTTAATTAATTATGGAACAATTATTTAACATCTTTTTTTTACATTATTATTCTTCAAATTATAATATTTTCTATCTTTATATATTGTATCTTGATACAGTGATGTTAAATTGTGAAAATGACTTAATAATTATTGTATTCTACAAAAATGTTATTTTTTTGCAAGGGCAAGTTCACTAATATATTCTAATCCTTAAACTAGTACATTTTATTATGAACATGCAGGACTTTTTTTGTCACTTTTTTTTGGGGCACGCTAATTCTCGAAAATTGTAAGTCCGTAATTTTTTGTTGTTGTTTCATTTCTTCAGTTTTTATGGCAATATTTGGATATTTTAGAAATTTCCTTAAAGAGCATGCGTGCCCCAAAAATAAGCCCTGTCAACATATATGTATGTTTTATATTATGTCATAACGTTATAACAACTACTATGATAAATAAATAAATTTAACTGCAGATTGACCAAGTAAACGATCCATCATCACCCGAGCGCCAAGCTATTATATTCCCAGAGCCGCACATGCAAGGGGCGACCATTGTCGATATACATCTTACAAGTGATTTCTTCATATTCATCACTGACGTAAGTTTAATGATTTTTAAAGAAGGTAATTTGAAAATGTATGTTTCTGCAGTGTAACAATATTTTGACAACACCGAAGAAGTAGTTTGATGCTAATTCAAACTATCCTTCTCGAATTTTCACGACATGTATGTTTTAAAATTTCTATTTTCATATTCAGTTCAATTTATAGGAATGAAAGTCATGTAAATTGAAGTTCAATAAACCAATTTCTTTTGGAGTCAATCATCTATTTTCATATATGGCCCCTGATATGGAAATTGTAGGTGTGAAATAATGCAAGCGTAATTCAAAAACCTACGTTTTTTTTTATTAGAGCCAAACACAAAGAAAAAACAAATCGTTCAAAACATTTTTTGTAAACTAATTTAAATGTTATCTGTATGTTAATGTTCACCTCTCCTATTCTACCTTGATTACCAAGGTGAGTTTTAGCGAAACTGCAATTATGCTTCTGTCAGGCGCTCTCATATTACTTACTTATATTATGATTCTAATAATTAATTAATATGTTTGTGAGAGTGTTTATATGTGTATTTTCTACTGTCTATGTTTTACTTGTAACCGCCTTTATTCGGCCGCAGTCGCCGCGCATGCGCACGCGTTTTTAAATGTCTAAGTAGTAAACTCCAGTCGTGCGTCATTGCTGACACACACAAGTTTTGTTCAAGTCTCGGTAATGAGGGACTCTTTAATGACATAAATTAAATATCACAGAAATAGCCGAACCTTTTCATTGTGATTTTACATCGCAGCAAGGTCACGTAGAATACTTTGGAGTTGAGGAGTGGCGCTTCGCTGTGAGGTATAAGCACTCGTGCGGGTTGAGTGGCGTGTACTGCGACATCGGCGGCGCGCGCGCGGCGCTGTTGGACGCCAAGAAGCGGGCGCACGTGTACAGTCCCGCTGCGGACGATCTTTGTGCCATACCCAACAATAATGGGGTGGTCAGGTGAGATCTCTACGCATACTCTTATCTTATACTAACTAATATATAAAGCTGAATTGTTTTTTTGAATGCGCCAATCTCAGGAAGTGATTTGAAAAATTATTTCAGTGTTAGATATCGCCCATATATCGAGACTATATACTACATCATCACGCTAAGACTAATAGAAGCGGAGCACCAATGAAGAATGTTTCAAAATCGGCGTTGTTGTTAATTTATACGAAATGGGTTTAGATGAAAACTAAAGCGGTTTTGATACATATATACATAACTTCACGCCAGGTCCCTTGCTGTGTAGGCACGAACAACAGAGCGCATTTTAGACTCTCTGTTATGTAATAGCGGTATCGTTAGATTTTGGAAAAATCAATTGCCCCAGTCAGGAATCGAAGCAGCTGATTTTGAAACAAGAAATATATTATGGCAGCTATCTATATTGTAGCTGGTAATTATTATATTTTGTGAATGAATGTCACACGGCAAACTAAGAGAAAGGGTTGATTTTTAACGAACTCTTCTATTTGTTTCCTTACATTAATGGAACATTAACTTGCTTCTGTCATTTGACCGTCCATAATTTTTCATTAATGATCTTGAACATAACTCATTGAGTCAACACGATTAGTGTGATACCATACTTACAGAATATCTGCGTGAAACTGTTAGCCTTGATTGAGTTACGTGTTTCGTACGGTGAGAGATCCAATGGCTCACTTCCATCTCCATCTATCCCATCATCCCTATTCCATTTTTTAGGGGAAATCCGCTTGAGGACCATGAGCCGCGACAAGCACAGAAGCTTGGGGTGGGATTGTCGGCGACCCGTGTGTGGGATTCACCGAACCGGGGTTAATTATAATACAATTATAGTAACACTATACTTCTTCCATGGTAACACTTTAAAAATCAATTTACACAATATTATTTTTAAATCAAAATTGGAGCAGGGAAGGAATTATTTCCATTATTCAAGTGTCTGATTTAATAGTAATATGCGGAGTTATCACCATGTTAGTGCATGGTTCTGATTTAGCCCCAGGTCTGCATAATATGTGAGCTCGATTATCCGATTTAATTTTTCCGATTTGGGATTATTTTTGTACATTCATTGCTTATTTTCTGGGATATTGCATTTTCAAAGCGTAAGGAGTAAGCTGCAGTCGTGTGTCAGAGCTGACTCGGTTGACAGACACATGTTTTGTTTCAGAGGTATTATCTGGGATATTTGTCTATCGGACAGGAATGTGTTCATTATGTATACGGAGCATACGATAGATACTTATTACTACGCAGCCAATTCTATAAGTGGGTCGCACGTGGACTTGGTGGCCACGACCACGATACTACCCGGACAGATTCCCCTGATACTGTTCTCGGGAGATGTCTACTGCTATTCTGATGGAGGAAGGTTTGTTGGTTTTTTTTCATGAGTAAAATAACGGCATAAAAGGGCCATTTATGTATAATCGAAAGAATCAATTTTTTGTGTTCTAAACACTTTGGCTTGAAAATTGTACAAAATTAAAACATGAATGAATGTATGAAAAATTAAAAAATGATTTTGTGGATAATTATTAAAAAAATGTAATATAGGAAGGTTTTGATAGTTAACAGTCAGTATATCATAGTTACCAACTGTTAAACCTTGTTTACACAATGTCTCCCTATTGCCGGCCTTGCCTACAGTAAAAGGACAACAGCAGAAATGAATAAAGATGATAATGGCGATGGTCGAATATACAAAATGTAGTAGACATTTTAATATTATATACACAAATGTTATATATACAGATATAAAATATATTAAATAGATAGATAGATAACACTTACTATACACTAATACAAAAATTAAAGACTAAAATTATACCTAGTTATGTACAAAGGACGGTATTACCGCTGAAAAGCGTTCTCTTCCAGACATCCCCAGGAATGAATTGCGATGCAGAAATTTTGTATATTAAATAGATATGTACTTAATATACATATAACATGCTATATAGAAAGGATTTGCGTATTCCGGCGAAATGTAATTGGCAGTGACTTGAGATTTATACTTAATACATATTTCATACAAATACATTTATGCAGTGTAAACTCTATATAACGTCACTGAAGGCACTGTATATTTTATGGCGTTATAGAGAGTTGTCGTTAAATGGAGAGATGTCTGTTATTTTGTCCGAGGTCGTTTGCTGCATCAGGATTTTTTGTTGTATTTTTTTACTTATTTTATTAATATGTGGTCATAGTAGGGCATACTGATGATAGAGAAATTATTTAGTAATTTCGGTATGCATGATGCCGACAGTCGAGTTTATTACGGACTAGACAAAAGAACGTACACCTTGGATCAATGTATGAAAGACAAGCTAAACCAACCAAAGCCAAGTGACGCTTAAGGGAGTTTGTCGTTAAATCGAGTGACGTTACATAGAGTTTACACTGTAAATGTTTATAGATTAATATGAATACATCCGTTTAAGTATCGTCATATTCCAACGATGAGTAATATTATGAAGACATTATGTTGTTACTCACTTCCAGTGTGATAAAGCTCGCGTTAGACTCGCACCATACGAGCGGGTTGGCGGACGCGGACACGGACAACAGGGTGGCGAATCAGAGGCGCCACGTGGAGAAGCTGGTCGCGCTGCGGCGGCTCAGCGAGGCGTGGCTCTTCTGCGACGCCATTGACGAAGCCGACTGCTGGCGGAAACTGGGGGAGGCGGCCATCGCCGAGCTCAATGTCGAGTTTGGTAAATCAGATATTTGATACATCTCATGATAATTTCCATACTAATTTATTATCGTAAAAAGTTAAAAGTAAGTGTTAGCGCCATATATACCGCGAAAGAAAACAAAAAAAGTAAATATCCTCCCATTGTCCTCTCCTTCTCTTCCCTATCCGCTACACCACTCGTGCGAACGAGACGGACAATGCTAAGAAACTAGCTATGGCGCTGCGCTTCCGCATTTTGTCAAGATGTCAATTCAGTATTGCGACGCGACCGCTAAGTGTACGTTAACGTGAGAAAGAATACAAGTTGCAAGAAGAGAACCAGCAAGCCCAGCAAGCAAAGTGAATGTTCCTTTCTCCTTATCTATCCTGTAACGCATCACCAGTAAGTGTTAGTTTAATCCGCGTTCTTTAACATGAAAACTAGTGGACCCGGCAACCTGCACCTAAAAATCCTAAAAAAATCCGATTGCAGCGGCACCTTCTGGGTCCAATTGTGAAACCTATCAGGGAGTGGGTTTGGGGGACCCTTTCCTCCTATTCTTTTCTCTCTTAAGCATACAAAAAAATCATCAAAATTCTGGTATCTAAGTGTACTGTCACCTATCGAGACCGGGCTTCACTCAAACACAAAAATGTTAATTATAATCCTTAACCTCGGCACATCGTTATCTACCGGGCCTGGAACCCAATCAAACACACACAACAGTTTCATCAAAATTCTGAAACCTGTGTGCATCGTCACCTACCGGGCCCGGAATCCGCTGAAACACACACAAAAATTTCATCTAAATCCAGGAACCTGAGGGAATCGTCATTTACTGAGCCCGGAACCCACTTTAACACATATTTTTTTATCAAAATCGGTTAGGCTGCAGTTAAGAAAGAGTTCGGAGTGTGACACATACAGAAGAATTATATATACATATAAAGATAATGTTAGAATTTATTGTAACGTATGTGTCTTATTGAATTTTTTTATTTAACTATGTTGTAATTTATTGTGCTAATTTCAGCTATTCGCGTGTACACGCGTTTGAGTGATGTGGCGATGGTGTGGGCTCTGGAGGACGCCGCACATATCGAAGATTTATCTATACTATGGTGAATATTTTTTTATCTCCCAATCTATATCACCCTTGTACTAAATCCCGGTTACGGTTCGAGGGGGCGTATCCAAGCTCGTGGTGCTTTTTTCTAGTCTGTTTCCTATTTTTCAACCTTTTTGTGACCATGCGACGCAAAATATCCTTCACGAAGTCAACCCAGCATTACTAAGCTATGCGGGAGCATTACAGCGTATTCATCTCCCAATATAATGATGTAACTAAAACGTTTTAAACTCCTTACATCGGATTTTTGGGTTGTTGCTGTGGTCTCGAGATATTCGACATGGGGTCATTTAAGAAGAGCGTTATAAAATTTATAATTTTTAAAGCGAGGCCGACAATGCGTTGGCAGCAACCCTGATGTAAACATCCATAGGCGGTGGTGATCATTTTCTATCGAGTCCTTTTTAACCCCAAAAAAACACAGGTCTGCGCGTCCGCCGCTAAAAATCCCCATTTTTGTTGGTGCCACAGTTCTAGGGCACTCCCCTCAAGATCTACGACTCTATCGGGATTCTAGGCGTTGACATTTCGAGCGAGATGCGATTTTGGGGATATTTGGTGAGCAAAGCGAAAATCGCTTCTAAAAAGCTTGGGAGTGCTCAACGAGGTAGGCAACACATCGGCTCCTTTAGTGTTGCAGATGTCCATGGGCGACGATAGCCACTTGCCATCAAGTGGACCCGCCTGCCTATAAGCAAACATAAACAAAAGAGTAGGTACTACACTACTAGTTTTGTTCAAATGACATTTGTATTGAGCATTGCCAGGTAAAAAAAATGAGAATAATTCGAGTGTACCTTCGTTATCCATACTTTTATATTAAAACGGCTATAAGTCATGCGCAGAAGGTTTGCCGATGACAAACCCTCCCGCCTCCCACAACCGCGACCCGCGGTCGTCTAGTTCTTAGCACTACTTAGACAAGCCCCGGTCCCAGTCGCAGGAATTTTTATATATTTTAACGGAGAAAGAATACAATTTCCTGCGGCTGGGCGGCATGTCGTAAGAGGCGACACTACAACACAGCCAGGTGGTAGGCTATTTGCCCAACTGGATGGCTACCACCTCCGGTCTAGAATATGCCGCCATAACAACCTTGAGTTGTGTTCCGGCATTAGTGACCAGGTCCCAGTCTCCCTTAAGAGAGCACCTTTGGTATTACGGATCTAGGTGATGGTAATCGCATTCCGACAAGTGGGCCGCCGGCCTGTCTGCTGAACTTATTGATTAAAAAAATAAAAATAAAGGATGTTGAAGGGGCGATCATCGGCAAACCTTCTGCGTACGACTTGTATAGTCCTTTGTCATTATAGCGGTATGCTATGCGCGTGCCTCGGGCAAGGCGACGCGGCCTCCCGTTGGCTGGAGAGCACCCCTGCCGGGGGCCAGCTGGCGCTGCAGCTGCACTGCGCCAGGGGCCACTGGCAGAAGGCGGCCGAGATGGCCGCCGCCACTTGCCCGGAAAAGGCGCCCGAGATCACTCTCCACCAGGCGCAACACTTGGAGCTCACGTGAGTCTTATCTGTGCTACGTGACAGGGGAAATTATATTTTGGACCTTTCATTTTTATTGACCAAAATTGACTGATTTTGATTATTTGAATTAATAATTTTTAAAATTACAAATTTCCACGGTTTCATCCGCGTAAATCGCGGTTTACGTGAGTGAAATACTAATATTTTTGCTGGATAATATATATCATATATTCATAGCCGGCCTGTAAACTTCATATCAAAGTCACGAATAGGATCAAAAATATACACATGTCGATTCTTACAGTTTATCTAGTGCAGATTTTTGAAATATATTTGAGGGAATAATTTTTTGAAAGCACATCACATGGTCAATGAACTTACAATAGATGACGTTCGAGGTAATCCAATCGAAACAAGGCGACGATCTTTTAAAATATGTTAATTATTATATTTATTTTATCAACAGTGCAGACTACCACGAAGCTTTAGCGAATTACGAAAAAAGCATCATAATGGAAAATACAGATGACATTATTGTCAAGGAGCACAACGTAAAATGTGAATGCGGAATCGCGAGAATGTCGATACGATGCGGAGACGTGATGAGAGGTGTCACCACTGCGATGAAACATTCCACCGACATCATGCTGCTAAAAGAATGTGCGCAATTACTCGAAGAAGAAAAACAGTACAGTCATGCAGCTGCGTTGTACGATCACGCTGGCAACACTGAAAAAGCTGCATCTCTGTACATTAAACTCAAATCTTGGCTCAAAGTCGAAGCTTTACTACCTAAGATAAACTCCCCAAGCATTCATATACAGTACGCAAAAGCAAAGGAAAGTGAGGGCCGGTACCAAGATGCTCTAAAATCATACCTCAGAGCTCAAGATTATGAAGCCGCTATTCGCTTGAACTTAGAGAAACTCGACGATATAGACGAGGCTGTTAACTTGGTACAAGAAACTAAGTCAGTGCAAGGAGCGAAGATGGTTGCGAATTATTTCCAGAACACCGACGATCCAACTTCTGCTATCAAATTTCTGGTCATGTCCCTTTGTTACGATGAAGCGTTTCAATTGGCAAGAAAGAATGGCAAATTAAATTTATATGGAGATATATTAATCCAAACCTCTCAAGCTAGACCTGAAGATTTTAAAAGTCTAGCGCTACATTTTGAGGGGGAGAAGAATCATTTGTTGGCTGGAAAATTTTATTTCCATGCAGGGGAGTATAGTAAGGCGATGATGCACTTGTTGAAGACAGGTGGATCTGAGGAGGAAGAAAATGAGGGAATCAGTATAGCCATCGATGCGGCAGCTGCGAGTGACGATGAAAGGCTTACTAGGAGGTATTATTTGGTTTTTAATCACAGAAAAGTTGTATTTTGATTTTTTTGATAACCACTTAGTGTTCCTGAAGTGCTAAGATAAAAAGTAATTCTAATCTAGCAAAAAAATCTTATGTTAAGCAGACGAGCTTCAGTTGGCAAAATTCAATCGATTTAAAAATTTAAGAAATTTAAAAAATGCAAGTGTGTATAGTAAAAATAGACCAGTAGTGTTATGTTTCTGTTCCTAGGTTAATAGAATTCCTTCTGGGGGACACGGATGGTACACCGCGAGAGCCAAGGCATTTGTTCCGCTTGTACATGGCCAAGAAACAGTTTGCTGAAGCGGCGAAAACTGCAGTATGTATGCAAAATTTGGTCCTTCGAGACAGATTTTTTGATTTTATACAGGCTTGTGGAATTGCAAAATGTGTTAAAACGTAGTTTTAACTAGTGTACCAGTTGCGAAAACTTAGAAAAATATAATGTCTTAAAACATATTATTTAATTTTAAAATTTCTCAAATAATGTTGATAAAAATACTTTGTGCCTTAGTGCAGCATATAATATAAATTCCATATTTTTAGTTTGAAATATTTATGACCTTACGCCAATTTAGTAGCAAGCCGAAGTCTTGGTCGCTTTGGTTGGTACAGATGTTATAGTAATCACGTGACTCCATTAGAAGAAATCTATGATATTATAACATTCTGAACATAAGTTTCTGTACGTTGAAGCTATTTAAAAAAAAAACTACTGGAATAGACTATTTACACGACGGAGAATACGATGCATTTTTTGTTTGTTTGTTCGAGATTCATGTAAAAACTAGTTGGCCGATTTCGATGCGATTTTTGCTGATCGACAGGATATTGTTAGACTTAAAACGTGCTCTAATTTTTATCTTGTGAATACTCCGGGAATTCTTACGTGAATGATTTAAAATGACTAGATTAAAAAAAGATGAATTTCCAAAGTTATTTTTCCACTGATCGATAGCTTTTATGTAATAAAATGGGTGATACGTGATGAAATCACGAGCATATCCTAGTATGGTATATATTTGTGGGAGTATGTGTGTGATCAGTTAAATATTCACGAAAGAAAAAAAGTTATTTGAAGAAATAGCGACATAATTACATACCTTATACATTAAATAAATAAATAAATTCGTATACACAGAGTATATTTTGAGAATTTGTACGCCGCAATCTCAGCAAATAAACTTTGCACTCGGCATTTTGGAATTATATTCCACACAACGCTGATTTTGAGTGCAAGCTTTCCCACGAGACTGCGTCATTTTTGTGATTGTTTATTACGTTGAGCAATAAAGTGTCTGTCTGTGTGTGCGTCCGCAATGCCAGGTGATAATAGCGGGCGCGGAGTGCCGCGCGGGCCGCTACCGCGAGGCGCGCGACGTGCTGCGCGGCATGTGCGTGTCGCTGCGCGCGCGCCGCCTGCCCGTGCCGCGCGACATGCGCCGCGCCATGGCGCTGCTGCACTCCTACATACTGGTGACTCCGTTACTCCTTTCATTATTAGAGTACACAAAGGGAATGCTTTTTCTACTTCCACCTCTGTTATATGCTGAGGCAGAGAGTTTTTCTATATATTCACTTTTTTATTATTCTTTATTGTACATAACAAGTAGCATATAAAGTTATAAAATAAAGATTTCTTGCAGCAAACCTATGAGTCTAGCGAGAAAGGAAGAAACAGCAGCCAGGGTTGTCTACACTAAAATATTTTTATGACTTAATTATATGTAATATGAACACGTTTTGAAAAATCTCTCTAGAGAATTGGAATATGTTCTAAAGAAAATACACACACGACACACACACACACACACACACACACACATGCATTTTTTTCAACACACTTGCTCATAAAGTGGCTCTATGGTCACCGCAATTAGGCACAGAATGACACCCATAATCAAACTGTGAGTAAAAAAAAATATAACTCACTAGTGAGTTATAGATTTTTTTATTTATTTTATTGGTTGAGTTGCTTTGTTCTTAAAAAAGTTTTTATTAAAAAAAAAGATCGTGTTCTATAGCACAAATAATTTAATGTTCCTATTGCTTGCTCATTTCATGCAACTTCTTATTTAAATAGATAATTTTAACTCGTACGTGTTTAATAAATAAAACTTTCACTCATATATAACTTTTTTTCTCTGTAATAAAAGAGAACTTTAAATTCCCCATTTTGTACGTGGCAGAATAGGCGCAAACCCTATGCGCGGAAAATAAAAAAAACCTCATCCCTTTAGTCTGTGGCCGATCGCAATGCGCGCGCATAGGAAAACTGATTATTTTTCCCGCCATAGCGAAACATTTTTCACAACTCGTTTTCACTGTTGAAATTATAGTTATTTATTCATTAAAATGTCTACAAGTACTAGTTACGAAGAAAATGATTTATGTTGTACACCGCCTGATATAAGATGTGAAGCCCTTAACGTTATGGAAAGTTTATTACCTGAAAACTCCAAGGAAAAATATCTATTATGTTGTTATTTTATTCACAAGTGTGTTGAAAAACGTCGTATGACACACGTGTGTATTGATGAATACCGTCCTCGGCTCTCTTAAGACCCTCGCCTACGGCTCGAGTCTCAATGGCGCCTCGGCGTTAATCACCAATGTTACACACTAGTACCATAATGTACTATTATACTAATTCATGTACTATTGTAGGGAAAAGGGATAAAACACTTGATATTATATGTTTTATTTATGCTAATACATTTTTATGCACTTATATATTCTTCTCCATTTGATATATTTATTATCGCAGTGTTTTTGTAAATTTTATGTATAATTTATAATAATGCTCTTACAATAATAATTGTGTATGAATGTAGATAGCAGTGTTGTTATATTAGGTGCGGACACACGTGAAGCGAGGTCGCCACGACTTGGCTGCCAGGCTGCTCCTGCGCACGGCGGCCGATGTCACCTTCTTTCCCACTCCCCAACGTATGCTCATTTTGCACTTAAAAATATAAAAAAAATCTGTTTCCGGAGAATTGTGCACCCCGCGACTTATTTGAACACGAGCTTTGTTGTAGACTAGCTGTGGCTGCAACTTCGTCCGCATGCAATCTACACTAAATGTAATAAAACTGAAGAGTTTGTTTATTTAAACGCGTTAATTTCAGAAACCGCTGGTCCAATTTGTAAAATTCTTTCAGTGTTGGATAGTATATTTATCGAGGAAGGCTATAGGCTATATTATATTTTCAAAAACATTAGGGATCCTTACTAATCCTAATCACCCGGACCGATTTTGGTGATTTTGTTTTTGTGTTTGAGTGGGTCCTCGCATGGTTTAAATCCACAATTGGAACCGGTAGATGGCGCTGAGATCGGGTCCTAGATTTTATTTTTTCATAGCAGGACAACGTCTGCTGGGACCGCTAGTAAATAATAATAACGCTGCCTAGGTTACTCCTTATGACATTAGCTATCTATTTGTGAAAGTTCTTTCAAATTCGTTCTAGCTGTTTCAGAGATAAGGTAGGACATTCAGACAGGCAGACAAATATTTAATATTTTTTTTAAGTATAAGTACATTATATGTTTTGAAATGCTTTTAGTAAAAAGATGTTATTTAATTTAATTTTATTTAAGTGCATAGGCAAAGAAGTTACATAATAAACTATGAAATAGCAGTGATCTACAGAGACGACATTTTCTAGAATTGTCCTACTTATTTTCAGACCAAGTGTCGATATTGACTTCGACGGTGATAGAGTGCAGCCGCGCGGGGCTGAAGCACCAGGCCCACCAGTGGGCGAGAGTCCTCATGCAGCCCGAGTATCGCTCCCAGGTTATTGCACTCATACAAGCAATACGCTTAGAACCAGAGTATGTGTCTGTAATGTGAAGCACTTTTAAGTCAGTCCCGTCAATAGTTCCAATTTCCTACTTTTTAGGAAGACTCCATTTATTTGCAATATTATTTGTGCCCTTGTGTGCATGTCAGCGAACATAATAAAATAACATGGCGCATACGCACACATCATTTGTTTTGTACTTCAATTCTGAATGTAATTTTGTAGGAAACCATATCTCTAGGTATTATTACTCTAAGAGTTTTTCGTGAAACATATAAAACAGCGGTCACTGACCTCTTGCCTACTACTGGACTAGCTGCATGACAAGTATATTATTGAGTCAATCGCCACTCGCAGCAGTTTTCGTAAGTAATATATTACTAATGGCGAAGTAAACAAATCTTATTAATACTAGGTTCTACAAGAGACTCAAAGCAACCAAGTTCACGACCGTGATTTTTCTCATTGCACTTGCTTACGCACGTTATAATCATAAACTCCAGTGAAAACGGTTTATGGAGCGTTGATGTCGTAAAAGACGAAATACACAAACTAATGTCATTGGTTGATATTCTGTGAATGTGTGTGCTCCGTATTTGTGATCCAATTAACTCATGGAAAAAACTAAAATAATCATAAAATAAAAGGCCCGATTTGACAGTTCTCTATTATATTTAGGGATTGAATCCTCCAAATTGTTAACCAAGTTAATCGATTATCCCGAGTAATCGAACTGAAATTATACGATTTTGTAACCGATTAATTAATTTATTTGAAGTTATCTCACAAAATCGATCGAAAGTTTTGTCTCATAACATCTTTCGCATGCCGCATGCATTTATCACGCACCACAATTAATCAATTGAATTTTTTTATAATTTCACCCGTATAATACATATTTATTCAATCGTTTTTGTTTTCAATACATATATCTTTGTAGTATTATAAGGTATTGTTTTAGTATAAATACATAAAATTCTTGAGGTTTAGAATATAATGTTTTTTTCCCAGAATCGAATTGAGTTAATGAACGGCAACAACCCTACGGTAGCAACACCAAAATAAAAAAAATAAGTCGCCTTAGAACGTAATTGTTTTTGGGATTTCGTCATAGATTTATACGACATAACAGAGTTGATAAAAAATAATGTTATTTCGTTTTTTCGAGGATTATATTTTATAACACTATACATGATGGAATTTTTTAATGCCACTTGGAGATAATTCTAAGTAAAAGAGATAGCAACTTTTACTCCAAAGAAATCCGGGAATGGAACCGACTAAAATCTGTAAAAGATACAAGCCTGTAATTTTATTGTATCGATTGTTAAGGTGAATCACAACGATGAAATCTCTGACATACTTGGTAAACTTACTACTGTATAATGCATCAGTAAAAAAATGATGTATGTAATCAACTAAAGAAATCAATTGTCATTGGCTTTCAGTTTTGTTGATTCCATTCAAAGTTACTAATAGTTTTGAAGTGTTAAATCGGGCTTTTTATATTCTTATTATTTTTTAAAAGAATATCATAAAAACGAGGACCATTAAATTGATGAATAGATCGACCCAAAATACGTGAAAAAGATCGAGTCGGTGGTGCGGCACGCGCCGCGCGACGCGCCGCCGCCGGCGCACGCGGCGCCGTGCCCGCAGTGCGGCGCGCGCGCGCCCGCCGCCGACCTGCGCTGCGCCACCTGCGAGGCGGACATGCCCTTCTGTTTGGCGACGGTGAGGTGCTCTTATTAGAAAAACATTATAAATATTGTTATTCTTAAGGTACACAACACAACATAAACAATGTCACATACAATAACAAAAATTAACAATAAGCGTGTATGAACTCAAAAATCTCTAACAGAAATCAAGTTGTAAAAAGGGTACGGAAATCGAGTACGTAGAATTGTTAATAAAAAAAAATATTGTTACGTATTTGCGGGAGACGAATTGAAATTCTGTTTGAATTATCATACAGTTTAGAAATACATGCACCTATGACATAAGCTGCGCCAAATCCGTCGTTATAAGATATTCCGAAAGTATATTAGATAACGCGTCGATCGCAGTTAAAACTCGACTAACTCAGTACCCGATTTTACATATTAGCAAAATTAAACATGCCACTTAGCAGCATGGGCACTATTCCTTGGAATTTTCATTTTGTAAACTTTATGGCTTCTAAGAATGTGTGTGAGAGGCAAACAATGGAAGAAAGGATTTATGATGTCTTGCCGGAAGGCATATGCGATCAACAGATCACTTAAATTTGAAATGGTAATAAACACCTGTAAAGGATTAGTATCGGTTTGCAACAATATCTTTATATACGGCGGCTTTGATTACGCCCACATATTCCTCAGGGAGTTGCCATGGCCTGTTCTCTTTCTTCTACTCGTTGAACCCCGAGTCTACAGCACAATCATATGGACGGGTCAGTGGGCAGAGTCTGCCCTACCAATTGCACTTGCAGTAATCGTCATTTTTGCGTTTTTCGTATATTTTTTTGGAGAATGCTATCCTAAAGCACTGTCAATATCTATACTTGATTCTTTTTCTTATTATTTAGATACAGATGTTTAATCGTTTGCTATTAGGGTGACAAAAATGAGGACCGCAGCTTTTACGCGACACACAAACACACCACACACTGGCATGCAACTTTTATAACATCTTCAGTACCTACAGTATTTGTTTCACTTAATGCAGGGCCTCCATATCGTGAAAGACGATTTGACGGCGTGTCCAGAGTGTGACTTTCCAGCAATACTTTCGGAATTTATCGAGTAAGTGTATATTTCAGACAGTTTGTTTATTCTTGTCAGATTTTTTAATCATAATTCAATTTTTTTAAATACTGCTTCATAGTTATTGCGTTGAAAAAAAAAAACTTTTTCTAAGTCGATTCCAGTCTAAAGTTGAATTTCTTTAAAAATCTATTTTCTCGGAGAAATTCAACTTTATGGAAATATTGGGGACGAAAAGTGGATAGTTTTAGTGAAGGAGATTGGAAAGTACACTTTATTGGGAAAATTAACTTTATTCATCTAGAGTTTTTGAATAATTAATTGACAAAAGTAAACTTTTTCCCAAGTAATTATTCAAAAAGTGTAGTTGTTACTTTTATTAATAATTTTAAAGACTACCATGTGTTTTAAAAAACGAATGTTATCATAACTCATTTTATTATTTCAAGAATGCTACAAGAAGATGCAAGGTGTCCAATGTGTGGAGAAAATGTGGACTACCGTCGATTGGTCAAGATTGACGACGTTTCATTATATTTAGATCTTAATACAACGGAATAAGACACATTATGTAAATGTTTTAAAATGCAATTATTTTAATAACGAAATGTGATTACTATCCGTCCATATTATAAATAATGTACACATGACAAGATTTCATAAATATTTGACGATAGTCCACGCTTGCGGGCTATAGTCGCTATACCTGGTATAAGTAAACAGAAATTTCTCTGCACCGGGTATATGGAACTTATTGATCAATGAAAACAGTACCTGTATGTGGGTTCTATGCCATGAGTAAACAGAAATCTCCCGCACCCCGCATGCGGGCTCTTTTAACAACAAGAACAGTCCCCGCATTCCGCCTTAGGGCATTACAAAATAAACTTGCTACACCTCACAAATGGGCCTAGTCCAGGGGTCGGCAACCTTTTGAGTCGGAAGAGTCAAAAATGCAATTTACTAAATTTCAAAGAGCCACAATCTTTTTTCTTGCCAACTATAAATATTATTTGCATAAATTAAGTGTTTGATAGAAACAAACAAATCTATTCACAACAAAAAGATAATACTTATGTGATATTGTTAGATAATTATTAATTGCTTATTATTAAATACAAAAATGAAAACAATTAACTTATTAACTTACAAGACTAACTTGTGCTTCAATAACAGACAATTGGGCAAAGAAACTCAATGAAAGCCATGTCTTTCTTTACATATCGAGAGCTTCATAACATATAGGGGGTTACGCAAAATGCCATTTTTTGCATTTTACAAAAAATATGCATGTTACAAATTTAGGAGGTCTTACTAGTATGCATATGGACCTAAGAAGAAGGGTATCCTGGTTTCAGCCTTATACGATCAACTAGTTTTGTTTTATAAACAATTTTGTCCCATGAGTAACACTGCACTGTTGTCTGTGCGCCCATTTGTTATGCAGCCCTCGTAGCTATGTATAACTAAAGAGCCGCAGCTCTACATCCAAAGAGCCACACGTGGCTCGCGAGCCGCAGGTTGCCACCCTCCCTCCCCCATTCAGGTCATATAACATGTGTAAACAGAAATCTCCCACACCTAGCAGGCCAGTCCTACCGTCCAATGACAACATTCCGCACATGGAGAGACTCACATGAGTCAACAGAAATCTCTCCTGCCCTGCATGCGGGCTTGACCAACCAGTGAAAACGGTCCTCGGTTTAATAATATTTTATTGCTACTTATTAAGTTATGTAATTAAGTGCGACGGTAAACTTATAAGAGTTGAGATGGAAATAATAAAAGACAATTTTAAGTGATGAAACATTTAATTTTCCATTTGAAAGTATACCAAGTTGTAGTTACACGTCCGATACTGAGATTCAAATGAAATGCAAACACAAGTATTATTACAAAATTACAGCGGAATATGGCATTTCATTCATTTACTCACTACATTTACCGTTTCATAGTTCCCTTGTCACAGTTATTTAGGGTTTACGTTTATTTGAATGTATGTGTTGGGTTCGATAGCGTTCAATTTACTGCGGACTGTATTTTGTTTTAAATTCAAAGAAAACGGCGACGTGTGTATTCCTCAATATTTATTAACCAACTTATGTTACTATACCTCATACAATACAAATAATGCAATTTGAACTGAAGAATATGAATTATCAAAAAGTAGAAGTTTGTAATTACTTCCCGATTTAAATGTACCGTTAAGTTTATAAACTCTTTGTTTACGACAAAGTAGCGGCAGCAATAGTTCGCATTTAATGAAAACTTGTTACAATTCTTTAAAAGTTAGATTAATGCTGACATTAGACGTATTATCAACCACATTGAATCAACTTGGTTAAAAGTACAGCACTGAAATGACACGAAGGTATTCAACGACATTGAATAAGTCAAATTTGTTTATTTATACGGATCACTTTGGTTGATCGTTGATTAGAAATTGAAAGACATAAATGAACCGTCTAATATCGGCTTAATACAGGTTGGTCAAGAATTAGAATTAATTTCTTAAAATCACCTAAGATGAATTCGTTTATACTGTGCAAGTGCGATAGCAATATATTTGTTCGAGAGTAAAAGAGAAGTAATGACATTGTACGACTTGCAAACAAAGTATTCAAATATACAACAAGAATGTGAAATTCAAATATGATTTTAGTAAATTGTAGTGAGTTAAAGTTTGTCATATGCCCGCTCCCTTCATTTTATTCTACAATCAATCAAATATTGCCCTAATATATTTACCGCTACCTAGCTATGTCTTAAGTAGACAGATACATTTATACAACTTAAAATAATGACAAGACGATTATAACAAAACAATACAATAATAATAAATCATTGTGCTAATAATACAAAGGCTATAAACCGATCTCTAGTCGGTTTGCGCTATTTTAACATTTTCTAAAATTTAACTAATGTTTATACAGAAAGGAATAATTGGTTTGACACTAGCGCCTCTAGTGATTAGAACAAGAACTTTTTACGTCTGTATTACTTCCAATTCTCTATTGTTTGAAAACTTTTTAATTCAAATTACGAGATAAACATAACAGCTATTTGTAAGTTAGTGATAGTTAATAAAATTACCACGCTCAAAACCGTTAAAACGTAGTTTTATTATACAAGTCTCGAGAGGCTTGAATAGTGATATATATTATGTATTGTTGAACAATTATATCATGAGTGAATTGTATGAATCTAGTTAAAAATAAACAATAGACGTGGTTTAGTGAAATATTACTTTTCGGGATATCACAAGAACCCATGTTTGCTATCAATCAAAGACTTGGCAAGTAAAGTGCAGCAGGTCTTTATTAAGCAAGTCATAAAGATCTTTGAAAAAGTTTGTAAATCCTTAAGGCCGATAGAAATTGGTTTACAATTTTGATTCTGTGAGGTTTATTATTAACTTAGGCCATACACAGAATATTTTTATTAAATTATTATAAAGTTCCAAAAAATTTCAATGATTTTTCCAAATCTGTAAGTTCTTAAAGTGACCACTTCGTGGCGCTAGTTTCATGCAATATCTAAATGTCAGAAGGATCATAACCCTTCAGCATTTTCGATTAACTATGATAATAACAAATCGGTTGAAGTTAAATTAGAAAACAAGATGCATAACAGTTGCGCAATTTGTCCTTATTTGTTTATTAGGCTGCTTCAATCGCCTCAATTATAAGAATGTTAAGTCTAATTTAATTTTATAATAAAACGTTCTAAAATTTATTATTACTTTTTATTTCTCAATACGAAATGTTTGTCCGTGCGTGTTAAGAAGATTCTCGCTGATCGCCAAATACATATTTAATTATTTCAATAATTGAGATTATTATTAAGATTTTGCAGATAATATTATTTTTTTGCATGTTTCAGTGCGGGTTTGCGATTTTTAGACCAACCTTTAAAGACTTAAGTAACCGTGTGTCCTTCTATCACGAGGTCCCTCGTTTAAGGGTCTCGTTGAGGTGAGGGTAGGCGAAGGAGCGGAAGGACTCATTCGATTTCCAAAATTGCTACATCTTAAGTTACTTGACGTTTGTTGACGTTTTGTTTTGCGACTACCAAGTTACATATTTCTTCACAGTAAAGCCCAGACGAAACAAATGACATAATTGTCGTACTTTATTGTTGTGGGTAACGTAATAGTGATGTTCTGTGAGTCATTTAATTCAGACTATTAAACCATTAACATTATACGTAAATAAATGGAAAGTAATCGATTTGAAAATAAAAAAATACTTTTTTTTTACAAAATTAGCTTATTTAATATATGTTAAATATGTTTGTTTAATGTGAGTAAGTATTTTTAGAAAAAATAAATTGCATTCTTACATTGTTGATAAATTACTTGATTAAAACTTATTTATAAATTAAGTCGATTTTTATAAGAAATCGAGCCGGTAAAGCGTTAGGACATTTCTAATTGGTCCGTCATCGAGCTATCAAAAATAAAATAAATATTTGGAAATATTTATTAGACGCCCAAATATGAAATAAATATTGGTTGAAAGTTTAGTGATGTCCTAGAGAACTAATATCTAAAAGCAAGAGTAGGATGACTGCTAGCTCGTGGCAGTCTTTCCCAGCTTTTCCCATACTTTTACATATATACAATTTAAAGTTCCGTTAGGCTGATTTTATTAAATTTTGCACACAAGTTTAGTAGACAACAGCTTGAACATTAACCCGTCTAAATTTTTAACGGTTTTCTAATATGAAGGACCAAACTTTATTGAAGTATTTTTTTGATGCGGTCGATCCAAAATCGCAAATCCAACAAACAGCAAAACTACGAGATATCAAACTGGAATAATGAAATATAAAAAGTTAATATTGGTGTTTACCATATTTAGTATAATTTTTATATTTCGCGAATATAATATACATGATGCACGGATGCTTTCGATTGATCATTATTATAAAAAAATTCACAATACAAATGGAACGGATGAAACACTAATGCGTGATAAATAAGCGCTAGTCTTGTATGAGAACACACTTGAAAATAGGCTCCGGTGACATTCGAACCATTTCCATGCGACCATACATTTAAATTAATACAGTGGGGATTCAAAATGCACTTTTTCTTTAGAAAACATGAGTTTAATCACCATAAGTCTATATTTTATGAAATTTAATATGCGAAAGCAAAAGAAGTTATATATAATAATATCAAAATCAATCATATCATGTAGTGACAAGAATATAACAAAACTGTATGTAGATTTTGATATCGAAGAACGTGTTTTCATATATAGTCAATTAGAATGAAATGTAAACAAATTAAGGAGATTACCAATGTGTCAAACTCGCAAAACACTCTTGGAAAGAGTGGGATGTTTATAAACTGACTGACATTATATTTTACTCAAAACAAAAGATTCTTAAATCTTCTTAAATGTTATAATATTTATCCATGATTTTACAAATTAGAAATAATGTCGCTATCAATTACAATGATCAAAATTATCTCCCTACTTCATTGCTTAAATATTATATTTATGACAATATTTTCTCGATCATTAAAAGCATTGTATAGTCGCACGGAAAAAGTTGAAAGTTACCCAATTTAATGTCAAAAGAGTGGACCAATTCCCATACTGGACGAATAATTAAACGAAGTTAACAACATATTCTTTAATGTGAACACATCGTCGTAAATGAATCATCTATATAAAATATAATATTATTAAATATTTTAATATATATATCGCTTTTTTATATATTACGTTGGCCGGATATATTTTTGTGATAACGCACGCTTAGTCCACTCTTTTAACGTAATTATAGCATTTGTTAATAAAGTATTTACAGATATATATGTATAAAAATATATTAAAACTCATAGAGACAATGGCACTTGGTTGCGTTGTTAAAAGGTTGAAAATATACATTTAAAATCTGTTTTAAATTGGACGCCTATTGGTCAAAGATCCTAAAAAATGCTACAATCAGGCAAATGTAACTCGTCAGGCAAACTAGAGGTCAGCAAGTTTAACTTGCTGACAACAGAGGGGACACATGACCCCATGACAAGATCCTTGCTAAGCATTTTTATGCAGTCATTTTCAGCCCGGTAATGCGTGTTATCCAGGGACCATGGGAATGTCATATACTCCCTATAGGATTATATCTATGGTTGAAAGGCATTTTTCTCAAGCGACATTTTGAAGAAGTGTCAGGACAAGAGTTTCAACTAACACGCAAAAGTGCCCCCTTAATAAATAATATATCATATTAGAAAAAGAAGAATATGTATAGGTTTCTATAGGAAACCAAGT
Source organism: Dendrolimus punctatus (assembly GCA_012273795.1). NCBI lineage: Eukaryota > Metazoa > Arthropoda > Insecta > Lepidoptera > Lasiocampidae > Dendrolimus > Dendrolimus punctatus. The sequence continues at coordinate 4,985,580 of CM022529.1, read as the reverse complement.
TTCTTAATATTTCCTAAGAGACGATAAGTTCAAAGTTCAAAGGCCCAATATGTCAAGTCTCTCACAGAATGTCGTCTGAAACAAATAGCTTTTCACCCCCTCGATATGGTGTTGAAATGTTTTTGTGAATTAATTTCTTGCACTGTGTGCACATACAACGAGACAACAAAGATGTCTCCAAGCTGATTTTTGTAATAAATTGTCAAATGTCAAAGTGACATTAGAATTATATTAAGACATTGACAGATTTAGGAAACGATTCTGCAAAGTTACACAGTAAAACTAATTATTGGTTTAGGATATAAATAAAGTTCAATACATAATAAAGGTAAAATTTTACGGTCAGTGTAATCTATCTCTCTATCTCTCTCTCTCTCATATGTCGACCCGAATTTGTATCTCTATATTTGGATTGACAACTATCATCATATCAGGTCATATAGCAAGAATCAAAACAAAATATTTATCATAGAGAAAATAGGGAAGTTTGACCTAGTGTTTAAAATCAGATTCGTTTTCTTAACATTTACTATGACTTAAAGGCGTCCAATTTCGTTGTTTTCAAATAATAAAATAATTTGACACTCATGAGAGTTGTATACACAACAACGAAATAAAATAACCAATGAAATGTATGAAACGAATACTACACTACACAATACAAGGGAATGTATAAAAATTAGTTTCGACTACATCAATGTTAACTCCTCAACAATAAATACTATTAATCTTTGGTTTCATTTTGTCGCTTCATTACAAAATTGTTTACTTTTTATTTCGCTTACTTTAGAAATATCTGATTTTCGCAAACAAACAAACGAGCGTTTAATTACAATGTATGGTGTAAGCATACGAAGTTTCCAAAGTGAATGATTAATCCTACGGTTCATAAGAATAACACTAATCAATTAAAGGGCGACTTTGTTCTCAAAAACATCATTGTCAATTAAGTCGATAGCAACTTGTGAAAGAATGATGTCATCGAAAAATCTAAATCCCTTCGTATATTCTCGATCAGTGCATTACTATACATAATATTTTCATGAGAAAATCGTAAAAATTTCAAGTCCAGAATTGAAATGGGTGAGATTTTTTTGGCACTATAAAACACTCAATGTGAGGAGGGTACTTCTATTTCCTTAATCGTTCGGTAAGTACTACCACATCAGTTCTAAAATCGGCTTAGATTACCTGTAGATTTGCCCGAGAGCTCTAATTATATTACTAGCATAAGGAAAGTCAATAGACATAGAGCATTTCTAGACTTTCAATAGAGCTTGTATTACGACTGGTTTAATTTAATCTATAGCAACTTTATTTATATGGTCATTGTTACCACATAATACGATTTAGTTGTTACGAGTTCCCAATTTTGAGACTGATCATGCATACAGTCAAATTTTGAATCTTGATGTTCGTGACTTGGTAGATTACCAAAATATTTTGGCTTATATCATCAATTTTAATATTAGTTTCATTATTTACTAACAGGTGCTTGATGCGTTGGTTGAATTAAATATCGGTTTACTTACCGACTATTTCTTCACCTGTTAAGAGACTTACGTTCGGTGCAATCAATTCTCATAATTTTAACCGTTGATTTCCTTAGCCTATTGCAGGTGGGCAATTTGTTTGGGTAAAGCAGCCACCACTCTGACCCTATCGCTGAACTGTGGTGGGGGTGCGATGACAGGTGCCGCGGGGTCCGCTGGACCAGCCGGTTCTTCTGGGGGTGGGGGTAGTTCGGCCAGAAGCACCGCCGCCCTCGCCCTCCTCCCAGGTGCTTTATCGATATCGACTCCGAGCCTTTCGGCAGCGGATTTACCTTTAGCTGCTCCGATGGAACCTCGCAGCAGAGCGGCAGTAGCTCGCTTCCTCGTCAGTGAATTGTGCCTCTGCATCGGCGGTGGCGGTGTGGCCAGGCTCTCAGAAGAGCTGTGCACGGGCTCGGTGCTGATGACGTCGTTGGACGACTTCACCGTGACCGAGCTGCAGAAGGAGACTTTGTCCCGCCTAGGGGGCTTGGCTTGAGCCTCCTGGTCCGAGGAGACACCGGACGACGAGTTGTCGCCGTCGTCTCGCTCGACGGTGCCCAATTCGTCCCCGCACGATTTCGACGATTTGAGACGCGTCCGAATCTTCTGTATCTCGTCCACTGAGAACGAATGCTGCATTGAACTCGAGCCGGAACTACTGCCACTGAAATTTAAAACACCATCAATAAGATTTTTAATGTGTAACAAGTGATAAAAACGAATATTGAATTTGAATTATCTGTCTAAAAGTTTGATTAATCAATCAATCAAATCGGACTGATTGCTTCTTCATCGATAAATAATAGAATCAAGAAGAAACAGAATATTCTGAATAAATGATATTGATTTTAAATAGATTTGAAACTTTATTCTTCGTTAATTATAAACTTATATTAAAGTTAATCAAACTTTTGCATAGTGTAAATTTTTATTACAGACCCAACAGACGTTTAAAACAAATATTATTTACGAGTGCTTGTATGTCTCTTAATAATGTAAAGTTTAGACCACGACATAGTGCTTTATAGAAAATTCTGAGGAAATAACTAAAGCTCTGTTTACATACCATTCTTAGGATAAACCTTTGTCAAAAATCTATCGCGAGATAATTTCGTTGTGATGTCAATGACGCTTGTTATTAGTAAAACAAAACTAATCTTTTGTTTCAATGGGCTTGCAAGCAAACCGGTTAATCATCTGTAAATGACCTTTAATCCGCTGTCTATAGACAACTGATCGAGACGATAATAATTATACGTCACCGTTAAGTTAAACTCGAGTTATGGCACTAATGCTAAGATTTGACACAAAAAGAATACTGACGAAAATGTGAAAAGTGTTACTTAAAAGGTCGAAAACCCGGTGTACCAAAGCTAAGATAGGCCAAAACGACTTATTGTTAGACATATCTATTGAAAGAGAACGGAGAAATGTGTTGGCGAGGCCGTTCGAGCTATTTTATTAGACAGTTTATTTTTTTGCTTTGCCCGAACTAAAAAAATAAAAATATTTTGGTTTAACCAAACTAATATAGGTACTAAATATTATCCTCTCTCTGCTGGGATTACATATACTGGAAACTAAAGCTATTACATGGTTCACTTCTCTATTAATTAGGATAAAGCAATCAAAGTGATTCTTATTATATATAAAATATGATCAACAAAGTTGCAGTTTTCTTTCATTCATGCGCCTTCTTGCGATGTATAATTCAGATTTAAACGATGGTTAAACCAAATATTGTTTGTTATTTAACCATCCAATGTAAGTATATTGAACTATACATGTCTCCGTTCATCTCTAATTTGATCGATGGTGCTTTTAAACTTGTTCTGTCTAATTTTCACATTAAACCTTGTTTATAATTAAAAGCCAACTACCGTGTGCTTAACTCGTAAGACAAAGGTGTTCAATGACAGTTTGGACAATCCACAAAATGTATTCCAACCACAAACATGAAAAGCCTGTTCCCAGCAACATTTAACGGAATATATTTCTTTTACCTTATCATTTATTGGGAATAAATGTATTATCGAACTACTTTATTCAGTTATTCACCATCGTTTTCATAGATGGTTAGGCATACCCTGCAAAATATTTTTAATATATTAATTTTAATTAAGAGGCCTAAAACAACCTTTTAATATTAATAAGTATGCACTACACTACTAATAACAATGTCTTATGAAAGCTCCACATATATCGCCTGATTAGCTTAGAATATCCTATAAGCCAGGTTTACATAGTCATTAAAAGAGAATTGAAATAAATCTGTTTCATAATAGCATTCTGAATGTGAATAACCCCTTTTTTAACACAGGTTTATTTTAACAAGCCTATATAGTACATGAAATAACTACATGGGAGCTGCATACGTCTAGTCATCGCAGTGGACAAAGAACTCCTGGCTAGTGCAACGCGGGAGCACATATATTAATGATTGCTCTATCTCGCTCGCACATCATCCGTCCCGTTCACACAATGTGCTAGCTGTACGACATGTTAATATTTGTACTTAAGGTTACCGTTTCCAAAATAAATCAGTTCACATTATTACCCTACAGTGAATACTACTCTCTGCCATCTGAAGTATCATTTAACCTACCTCTCGCTGCTATAACTATTTATCAATAAGGGGATACCCTCTATTCCTATAGAACTGAGATTCTCATTCATACCATCCATCTTCCAAACTACAATGTACTAATAAAGTGTATAAATATTTGAACACAAAAATAACACGGTGTAATGTTGATGAATAGGTACCTCGCATTACTGTTGGCGCTGGTCTCAGCGAGTGCCGTGGGTTCTGCAGTTTTGGGTTCACCGTCTTCATCGGACTCCGACATACTGTAGTCGGGCTCCGGAATCGGTGGGGCCGGGGTTGAACTCTGTACGAGACCAATATATTACTTTAAAAACCGATCTATAATCTTACTACTCTATTGGTTATAGCATCCAAGTCTTGTGCCAATGATACGGATTCCAATCTTGGCTCGCTAGTTGTATAATATCCCTCAATAAAAAAAACTAACTAATTTTTTATTCAACGTGTATATAGTACAATAACCACATTATAAAGATAAAAGACAGGTCGAAAATGTTGATGTGTGATCTGCCATGCACTTGTTCGATTTTTAGTGTGAACGCAAACGGACCACCGACCACGAACACCGGTGGCGGTCATGCGCCACTTGTCCTACAACACATGATAAAGAGTGTCAACTTCTTGTCGCTGTCCACCGATGGCCGTGGTCGACGGGTCGTTTGCGCCGAGCTTTATTGTTAGCAAAAGAGCCGCAGGCTGATTTTGGCAGTATGGTTATGGCGACCCTAACTTTCACTAACCTAACGTAAGGAGAATTATGTCCAGAAGTATTATCCGTGCAAGAACGGAGAATACAATTTCCTGCGGCCGGGCGGCCTGTCGTAAGAGGCGACAAAACAACCCACAGCCAGGTGATAGGGCATTTGCCCGACTGGACGGCTACCACCCCTGGTCTAAAGTATGTCGTCATAACAACCTTGATTTGTGTTCCGGCATTAGTGACCAGATTCCAGTCTTCCTTAAGAGAGCAACAGTGCATTTGTAGCGCCTTTGGTGTTGCAAATGTCCATAGGCGATGGTAACCGCTTTCCATCGAGTGGGCCGTCTGCCTGTCTGCTGACCCCCTGCAATAACAAAAAAAACAAAAAAGTGTCAATGCCAGTGGGGTGGGTACGCACCTGCCGGAGGAAGGGGCGGTGGGCGTTGAAGGGCTGCGCGTACTGGTTGCCGGCCTCGTCGGCCGACTGCGCGCGCGCAGGGCCCGCCCACGACCGCAGCGACACCGCTTTGCGGCTCTTGAGATAGATATTACAACACATTTTAAAACTATGCTCTTTAAAGCCACATACTCATCTACGAGCCGTAACTGTAACCTAGCGGATACAGTAACATTTAAACTAAATTTAACAGTTAAACTATACAACAAATATAGCTCCACTTTAGATATATTTGCCAACTCACAATCGAAGTTTCGCCGAATATTGCACATTATGCTTCCATCCGATACTTTTTAATTATCATTACTATAGTAGAATTATTTCCTGCGTGCAGTTTGGGTCATAAATAATCGGAGCGGTGAAGCGAATATTTCGCTCTCTCTTCCACTCACGGGCCTTATGGGTAGGCATAGTGATACACATTATTGTTGTCGATAAACGTTATCGATAGTGTATTTAGTTTTGTCATTTTGTGGGTTAGTGATATAAACGAAAGAAAAAAAATAGATAAAACCACGTATTTATTAAAATAAGAATAATAATGATTTAAAATAAATTATTAATTAGGTATCTATGTATTAAAATACTATTAGTACAAAAGTTAAGAATGTAACAAGTTATATTAAAAATAAATATAAATACTTATATATAAGTTTAAAATTAACAGCAAAAAAGATAATAATGATTTTTATAAGAATGATAATATTTCTTTGATAAGAATGAATTATTATCGATAATGGCGTTGCGCCCGCGCAACATGCTCACCGCCTTAGCTGGGCTGAGGCCGAGTTTGATTTATGACCCAAACTGCAAGGAGAAAATAATTCTACTATAATTTACTTTTTTACTTATTTTTTTTTATAATCCTCATTTACTCTTAAACTATAAATGTGTGCTTGTGTATTTCTATAAATTCATGTCTAAATTTGTTTAATCTTATATTTGGTGTTTTTTTTAAATACTTTTTTATTTACCATAGTGCGTAACCTATTACAAAGTGTTTGTTTGTAATAGGTTACACACTTATCTTAGTATTGAACAATTAAATTGTCTCCTACAATGTTATGGTGTAGTAACTGTAAACGAACCAAACAAATAAATAAATAAACATAGTGTAATATGTACGCCGGCATCGACCTTCACTATTAATAAATTACATCACATGAATTTCCTTTTTGACTCCTCCCCCGTCCATATCACAGCTGATAACATTCGTGATATTCCTTCTTCTCTTGTGTGACATCACATATTTTGCAATTCCTTAATAGCAGTTCCGTAATTAGTTTTATTCCCATTTAAATTATTATTAAAATAATTTAACCATTGCTCACAAGGATAGAGTCGGAAATATTTTGAAGATATTCGTTAGTGTTTTTAAGATTAAATATATTACATTTTGAAATGTGACGTCACGAAAGTAGGACCCCTCCCACCCCTTGTCACACAATGTCACAATTCGTCGAGTCCCTGCCTTAACGTGTGATGGCCCCGATGATTTTTGGTTACAGTAACTGCAACGGTTACAGTTACGGCTCGCAGGTGAGTACGCGACTTAAAAGAGCGAGGGTTAAAATCAACATATTTTACTCTTACAATGTTACATGTCAATTTCAATAATATAGTTATGGTCTCAATTGACATAGGACATAAACTATTTACTACTTTAAAAGATGAACTCGCCTAACCACTTGATTCCATGATGAGTCGGTTATTATTTTGAATAGTTTATTGTATATCAACGGTCCCGTAATATGAGTTAAATTCCTGATCTCCTAGATTGTACTTTGTCTCAAGTCATGCCTATAACGCCGTGTTAACATCCTAATTTTAATATATAGTGATAAAAAAATAGTGCCGACTACAAAATATATCGTATAATTCAAGCGCCAAATACACCGCTGATGAAAAAACCCTCAGATTGTGATGTATTTTCTTCTTAAAATTTGTATTCAGTCTCGTCTCGGCAGGCGAACGAAACGGTCGACTGTCGTTCGTTAATACGCGACTAACACGTTTGTAACCGAGTTTTTGCAACTACCTACTTTTATTGTGCTTGAACTTTATAACGCGTGGCCGCCTGCGACGGGCGAGCCGTGCAATGAGTAATGATAGTTGTTTAGTGGTTTTTGACGATTGTATAGATGAACAACTTTTGGAGGAAAATAATATGGAAGATGTGGAATGTTCGGACGGACAAATTTTTGAAGAAAATGGTGGGAGTGATGGAAAAATTTATGAGATTGAGAATTTAACTCAGGCGGCAGACGGGACGGTGGAAGTGTCAATAGGTCCTGGTAAGAAAAGGAAACTGATTTTCAGTAAAAGAGGCAAACAACAAGCGATGCAGACAGAAGAAGAATGGATTGAGGTAAGAGGGAAAGATAAAAAGAATCGCACCCACAAAGAGAATGAAACGCACGCAATAATCGTCACTGCTAAAAATATATTACCAAAACAGTTTGCGTTGGCTCGTATACTGAGTCTTCACAAAGTAATGGGCATTATCAACACAAGATATTTGAGCCCATATCGTGTAAAAATTGAATTTGATTCGGAAGTACATGCTTCTTCAATTATGAAATGTCAAGAGCTTCTAAATTTAGGCTGGAGATTCCATGCAGCGTCAGAAGTAGGCATCTCTTACGGGATTATAAAAGACGTAGAATTAGACTTGTCAGAGGAAGAAATGTTAAAAGACATTATTTGTCCGGATTCGGTGGTACTTTACTCTATAAAAAGGCTTGATCGCCGCCATACAGAGAACGGTTCTTGGGTGCCATCAGAAACCGTACGTCTTGGTTTTAAGGGTCCTTTTATTCCTACACACGTTAAAATTAATCACATTAATGTTGTAGTGTACCCCTACGTGCACAGAGTCTCCCAATGTTCCAGATGCTGGAGGCTTGGCCACACCCATAAGACTTGTTCTGCGAAAAAAATAGTATGCCCAAAATGTGGTGGGGACCATGATAATTGTACTACAATAAACTTTAAATGTGTTAACTGTCGTGGGAAGCATATGTCGCTATCAAAAATATGCCCTATGTTTATAAAGGAAAAGACTCTAAGGGACATTATGTCCAAACAGAATTGCACTTATAGTCGAGCAATAGAGATTTATAATGCGCCAGCGACAACAACATATAATAAATCATATCAATTGGATCAAAATGTAGAAATAACAAGTTACGTGAGAGAAACTGACTTAGAAGACGGATTATCGCTTAACCTTGATAGAGGTGACACTTATGCTTCTGTGACAAAAAAACCGAGAGGAAAAACGGGTAAGAAGTCTAAGTTAGAGAAAACAAGTACTGGAAGGAAAGACAATAATGAAAAGGAGGATTATAATATGTTTGAACATGGTGACTCTTGTAGTGATAATGATAGTATTATGAATGTAGAAACGGATTCCAATGATGAGAATAGACCCAGAATGAAAAAACAAATTGCGTGGCAAATATTATTTAACAAGTTGAAGAAAATACTTTTGGGAAAATCATTCAGTTCTTGGGAGGACAAAATAAAGGAATGCGGAAGTATTATACTAGAAGAGATTTTATCATTTATCGGGGAATTTATTACTGGAGGGTCAATTGGTAACTTAATAAAACAATTATGGATATCAATGACCAAATAAATATATTGCAGTGGAATGCACAAAGTATTCGTCAAAAAGGTTTGGACTTAGAAGTTTTGTTGAATCGGGAGAAGATACATATTGCCATTATTAGCGAGACCTGGCTGGATAAAGACAAAGACTTTCGTATAAATGGATATAATATTTTCAGAATGGATCGCTGTGACGGATATGGTGGGGTGGCAATTTTAACTCATAAATCAATAAAGGCTATGCAATATAATGATAAACTACTCAATGCGCAGATAGAAATAGTTCATGTCAAGATATTGAACTGTGATAAATTAGAAAATGTGTACTCTATATACTGCCCTCCTTCTGCTAATACTTCCTTAAGAGATTGGAATCAAGTCTTTAGTTTAGCCGGAAGAAAAACTATAATCGCAGGAGACCTTAATGGCCACCATACTAATTGGTCCAGTAAAACTAATTTAAGGGGTGACCAAATTTTCGACTCTTTAGTAGATAATAACTTTATCACTTTAAATGACGGGACCCCTACAAGAGTCAAATTGGTTAATGGCACAGTACAAAAATCTTCCCCTGACTTATCAACAGCTTCTGCAGACATAGCTTTGAAATTTAATTGGAGGGTCTTAAATGAAACTCTAGGAAGCGATCATCTAATAATTAAAATGAATGTAGATTGTGTTGTACCCTATTCACGAGCACGTAAGCGAAATTTCAAGAGAGCTAACTGGGTACATTACAAGACTGTCATTGAAAAAGAGCTTGGTAATTTGACTCTTTCAGAGGACCATCAGTCTGCGTATGATACTTTTATCGGTTTAATTAACAAAGCTGCTGATGAATCTATCCCTTACATCAAAATTTGTGACCATCCTTTGCGTCAAAAAAAGTTTACGCCTAAACCGTATTGGAATCAAGAAATATCTAAAGCTATTGCTGAACGTCGCCGCGCTCTTGCTATTTTCAGGAAAAACCCTACACCAACTAATTTAGAAGTGCTACAAAACAAAATAAGAATTGCACAAAAAATGATTCGCTCTGCTAAAAGTCAGGCATGGAAAACCTTTTGTGATGGAATGGACGTTACAACATCTTTAAGTGAAATGTGGGCTAAGATGAAATGGCTCAAAGGATGTAAATTTGCTAGAAATAGTATAGATCGAGAGACGGCCGAATCTTTATTATGTAGTTTAGCACCTGACTCTTCAGTGCCCGCGGAGCCTATATTTTGTAGCAAAAATCTTCAACTTTGTTCACCAATTTCAATACAGGAACTAACTAACAACATCAAAGACTCGGACACAGCACCAGGGGTGGATGGAATATCATATTCTATGTTTAAAAATCTCCCAGATAAAGCCAAAAAAGTTCTGGTGTCTTTATACAATAGATTCTTATTTTCTAGTTTTGTTCCAAGTCAGTGGAAGGAAATTAAAATAGTTCCTATACCTAAAGCTAATAATAACGTCAGTTCTGCACCAAATATAAGACCTATTTCTTTGTTATCTTGTTCATGCAAGATATTTCATTTAATTATAACGCGTAGAATAGAATGGTATTTAGAGAAAAACGACTGTTTTTCTGAAGATACTGTAGGTTTTCGAAGATTCCGATCTTGTATGGACAATTTAACTAGATTAGTGTCACAAATACAAAGCGGGTTTAGCAGGGGTCAGGTCACAGTGGCATGCTTCTTGGATATCAATAACGCCTACAATAACGTGAATGTAATTAGCCTTCTAAACACTTTGGACAATCTGGGGGTAGGAAGATTGTTATGCAAATATCTTTGGCAATTTTTACACGACAGGCAATTAATTCTGGAATTAGATAATAGCGAGCTCATTTGTAGAACCACTGGAACGGGCATAGCTCAAGGGGATCCTTTATCCCCACTCTTATTTAATGTAGCTACTATTCATATCTGTAAACAGTTAAATTCAATATTCATATCGCAGTACGCTGATGATTTTGTTCTTTATACCAGTTTTGACAATATTGATGACGGTATATCTGTCATTCAAGAATCTTTGTTAATATTTGAAACTCTAATCACAAGAATTGGTTTAGATATTTCTTACAGGAAAACTAAATTTTGTGTATTCACAAAAGGAACTAGAAATACAAATAGAATGAGTATAAATTTATTCATAAATAATGAAAGAATCCAACAAACTCAGAGTATTAAATATTTAGGCATGTGGTTCGACAGTTACTTAAAATGGGGTCGTCATATAAATGAAATAAGGGAAAAAGTTCTTAAATTTTTAAATATATTTAAAATTTTAGCAGGTTCGAAATGGGGTATCCATCCAAAATATTTAAGGTTACTTTATATATCTATAATTAGAAGCAGACTTGACTATGGTTCTTTTTTGTATGATAGTAGTGCGAAAACTCATTTGTATAAGCTAGATAAAGTGCAAAATCAAGCGATGAGAATAATAGGCGGTTTTATAAGGACTACGCCCATTCACGTCATGGAGAGCGAGTTGTGTCTTCAGCCGCTTTTTATTCGAAGGCGATACCTGGCTGCAAAATTTTGGCTTAGATCTAAATCAATTAAGAATAACAACACGTTACATGTAGTAGACGAATTAAATAGTTTATGTCGGAATGAGCTTTGGGTGAGAAAGAAGCTGCCACTTTTGGTTGAGACTCGCCAGACTTACAGTCATTATTCTGTAGATTGTCATACTAAGCCGTTAATTTTTTCTCTCAAAGATTGGATTACGAAATATGATATATCTTTAAATATAAACACTGCAATTGATAAAGTGATATGTGCCAAAAGACATTTCAATGTTGTCAAATTACATGATCTATGTTGTGAATATGTTAATCGGGTATACAATACACATTATAAGATTTACACGGATGGATCAAAGGATGAGTTGGGCTGTGGATCTGCTTTTGTGGACCCACAGGCCAACGTATGCGCACGGTTTAAATTAAATGCACAGGTTTCAATATTACACTGTGAATTGATAGCGGTATTCGAAGCTCTATCATATGCTGGTACTTTGGAAGTCAGTAAAATTGTAATTTTATCGGATTCCAAAAGCGCCCTTATACATTTGGCTCGGTTAACCTCGACTTTTCGAGGTCTCCCGATAGCCTACAACATCCTAAAATCCATCCGTGAACTTCATGCTGCAAAAAAGGAAGTGGTCTTCCAGTGGATACCCTCCCACGTAGGCGTCATGGGTAACGAGGAAGCCGACAAAGCAGCGAGGCAGGCCACCACTGAGGGCATCTTGTATCACTGTTCCGCAACCCACACAGAAACATTGAGTTGCGTTAAAATGCATATCAGAGAGCAGTGGCAAGAGTATTTTGATGAACGATCACTTTCGAAGGGCATATGGTACAAGACCATCCAGTGTCGGCTCCCTCGATGTCCGTGGTTCGCTTTGACATCCATGGAATTGGACAGGAAAACTATTGTAGCTCTACTAAGACTTCGCTCCGGGCACATTCCTTCAAATAAGTTTAAATATATGATGAAGGTTTCGAGTTCACCAAACTGCTCTGAATGCCAAAAAATTGAAGATATTTATCACGTGTTGGCGGAGTGTGTCCGGGGCGAGGCGTTGCGGCGTCAGCTTCCGGTCGATTACAATGTCGGTAACTGGACGAGTATTCTGTCTTCTCCATTTTCTGGGGAGGCCAGAGTGCTCGTTCAGTTATTATATCAGTGTATTTAGAGTTTAAGGAAGGAGATATTATTGTAAGATTGGACGGGGTGACATTATCACAAAGTGACAAAACCCCATATAATAAAGATTAAAAAAAAAAAAAAAAAAAAAATGTATTTTAAATATTGCAATCTTAACGCATATTTTAAACAAAAGCCGGTGCCCAATCGGGTTATGAGTTGCTATGTCATCCAATACGCATAAAAAATCACCAAGAGTAAGTGATAGTAAAACAGTAATAATATATGCAGGAATAAAAAACGTAAACGCCAATTGATGTATGGCGCTTTGGACTTTTTGGTCGCCAATTTCTTAAAGGCTATAGGGATTCCAGTTGTTACAAATGTTTAAAAAAAGATATATTTGCAGTACTCACAGTGTGGTTGGTCTCCGTGGTGGGCCTGTAGGCGACTGTGTCGAGGTCCCTCGGGGAGGCGTACAGCTTGGCGCCCTCCGCGGGCCGGAACGAGGAGGGGGGCGCGCCCGCGGGCGCCGACGCGGGCGGCGGCGGCGGGGGCGGGTGCAGGGGGGGAGGCACGCGCCCCGGACCTTCAACACGTAACGCTTTCTATACATCGTGCACATTTACCCAGGAGCAAGCAAGCGAGTGGTCAGGGAAGCGGGCAGCGCGAGTACGTTAATGCAACATAATTTTATTGAACACTAGTTTTTGCCCGTGGCTTCACTCGAGCTAATGGTATCCCGTGGGAACTGTACATAGTTTTTGTTCTTGTCCGTTGCGATTAGTTTTTAACTTGTCCGTTGAATTTTCACTTCTACTATGTCTCCCAGCACACATCACGGTTTTACGGCTAATTATGATTTGGTTAGGTTATGTACATTTTAATGAATGTATTTTTAATTTAAATATATTTCATTTTATCAAACAAGAAACTGAATTCGTTCCGGAACCAAAAAAAACATCCACGGTCTACTCTAAAATTATGCCGCCTCTCCACGCAGCCGTAATTTTCGTGACAGAAGTTTCACTTGAAAGTGATTGAAAAATTTGCTCAAAATGTTTTCATAAATCCTATATATATTAAAACTTACCATGAACATCTTCGCTCGACCTAGTCCTTGGTGGGTGCGAGGCGTGTTCCGCCGCAAGATCGGGCGTCGAGTGGAAGTCGCGCCGTAAAGTACTTGTAGATTTACTCCAAAACTGACAATAAGAAAAAAATTGCTGTACATGTGACGCTAGTATGTAAAACTGTCATAGTAATGGCTCTGTCATGGTGTCTGTGAAGTTACCTGTTAACTGAGGAGTACCTCAAGGGTCAACTTTAAGACCAATTCTGTTTATCTCGCACTCGGCTAACATAACAATGCACATTAAACAGTCAAATGTCATTTTTACACTGACAATATCCAAAATATTTCTTGTAGTCAGGCTCTAAATCATAGCAATATCTCTGTGAAGGTATCGGAAACGTTATCTATGAACTGAGGAGTATCTCAAGGGTCAACTTTGAGACCAATTCTATTTATCTTGTACGTGGCTAACGTTGCAATAAGTCTCAAACGCCATGATTAAATTGATAAAACTATAGACAAGCCTAACGAGTGTCTCTCACGAGTTATTTTTTAGTTCAAAAACACCTCGTTACTTTTAAATCTTACAAAAACAAAATAAATTGTTTTGGTAGCAAGTGTCAATTAAAAATTAACTTACTACCAAAAAAAGGTATGCATCTCAACACTTAATAGAGAGTTGTACTAATGGATGACTGCTTTAACTAGTTAAGACCTAACATATTTTGCTGAAATAGCAAAAATATATTTTAAACAATACAATTTTAATGGAAGTGGTGTTTGGCAGTTTAGCTACATCAAAACGCAAGACAAGAACAACTCGAGACCTCCGAAAATGTGGGAGCTTTTAATATGCTTTTTTCTAGGCAATTGTTATTCCTCGTACTCTTGTTACCTTACCTTCTTTCAGGGTTTTAGTATTAATTATCAAAATTACCTTTCCCTTGGACCTTTTCATTTCCGCGACAGAGGCGTAGACCCTTCCAGGCACTCTCGCTGGCGAATACGGCGGGGAGTTCGACCCGCCCTGGAAGGCCGAACGCGTCATCATAGCGTTGTTACCACCTCTGCAAAGGTATCATTTTTATTTTTATTAATAACGCATTTTTTTTCCCTAAAAAGGCGGACTCACCTTATGGAGAGTGGTTACCGGTATAATGGAGATTTACAATGAATTGCCAACGCGTTGTCGTCCTTTAAGGAATGTTATAACGCCCTTAAACAACCCCATGTCGTAGTAAGTATGTAAATAATATTAATAACAATTAATTAATTACACCTAAAAAACTCACTCTTTGTCCAACTATAATATTATAAAATTGTTATAGTGTCTTAGATTTTTTGTGTTTGTCTGTTTGTTCGGGATTCACTTAAAAATTAGTCCTATTTCGATGCAGTTTTCGATTATCGATAGCAAATTCCTGGACTTAAAATCTGCGGCACTTTGCTTTGCTAACTATGCGAAGTACGTCATCGGTATGCGGGGAGCGGAGAGTTGGTCTCCAGCAGGGCGATGGGGGGCTCACCGGGTGCAAAAACGAGGTTCAGCCTCTCGTTAAAAAAACGTGTTTTTCATAGTGGAATTAGTATATTTTTATTTATGTAGTTTATGCATGTTTATTTATATTTGATATTTAATGATCTGCACCACCTACATCGCCAGATTAGATTAAATTATTCCTTAAGTTAGGTTGCCTCGAAGATTGCTTTCAGCGATAAGCCCGCTTTTTGTTTCTACCATGACAATATTGTAATTGTGTATTTTGAAATTGTATATTTGGTGAGCAATAAAGTGTTATCTATGTATATTTAGTTTATCTTAATTTTCTTACATGGTGTCCGCGTCGGCCTGCCTCTGGAAGAGCTCTTCCAGTTCTGCGGCGGTGATGCGCGACGACGCCGGTCGCTGCCTGATGGACGCCGTGCGGGGGGCTACCGGGGTGCCACCAGCTGGAGTCCCACCTGGAAATGGGGTACGTTACATACATTACAAGAACTTCTGTGAGACACTGTAGCCCACGGGTAATATGGAATCTAGATCCCCGACTCGACCCGCCCCGCGCCCGCTCACGCTCGCGCCTCGCTTCCAGGTCGCCGAGTACGGCACATATTACAAGAAATCCTTTGGGGCGCTATAGCCCACCCGGGTAATATGCTGATTCGGTAATTGTGGACTGCATGGGAGAGTTAGGATCTAGATCCTTCCACTAGAAAAGCAGAAGCTTTACCAAACTTGAGATCCGCCCTCCCCTCGCGCAGTTTAGGTTGCATTGAAGATCAGCACACCGGCACTGAATGCCACTTTAGAGCTAACACTACAAAGTTTAAAGTGTGATGAAAGTCTTTGAAATGTCCAGTAATTACAATAAGTTGATGAATTCTACAAAAAAAAATTATGAGTGCACGGCAACGCGGGGACTCTTTAAAAGGTAAACAGCAGCTGCGTTCCACAAGAGGCTAACAACGACCATATTCACGACCGCGATTTTTTCCATTCCACTTGCTTGCGGACGTTACAATCATAAACTATAGTGGAACGGATTATGAAATGTTGATGTCATAAATGACGAAATACACATGTCATTGGTTGGTCGGGAGGCCCGAACCCAGCAGTGGGATATTTATGGGCTGTAATCATAATGAAAGGGTGTAATTATTGTTTTTTTTAAATAAAGTTTAATGGTACCAGGAAAAAAATTATTATAAAATATATTTATCAAAAATGTCAGCATATCGGATAGTACTACCTCTGATTTCCTATTATTTAAGAGTCTAAAAAATTGCATATTCCAAGGCTATGCGTGTGGCTAGTCTGCTATTTATTACAGATATATAATCCCAGTCAATCATACATAAAATTAGGTGAAAATAATATTATCGTTTGAAAGTTGACTTACTGTTGCTGCCATGGAGCTGCACAGATTCGGCCGATGATGATTTTCCAGCTACACTCAACGGTTCACAACTTTCCTCTTTCTCACCGCCATTCTCTGCAATATTATTTCAAAAAACATAATTTGTTGATCTAATGTTAAATAAAATAAAAGAATAAAAACTTATTTAGTCACAAATATCGCTATAATTACAATAGTCACCAATCCACTACCGTGGCCCACAGAATACAATATGTTTATATACATTCATATTCAATCTAATATAACTCATAATATGAAATGCAGTTCTCGTCAGTTCAGTCACAGTACAGATAAAAATGATAATTTGTTCAATGTTCAATGTTCGTAAGACATGTGTGACGTAATGTGTCATATTATTACAAATTAAGGATACTTCCTATTATATGTTCAGTTTTACACAACTAACATTTCTTCCAGATATACCTGCGCAGTATACCAAATGTAGTACACACGACAGTGTACGAATCGTGTAAGCGGAACAGAGCTAAGAATGCATAGCAAGCAACACTATAATTTTCAATATACATATACTAATATATAAAGCTTAACAGTTTTTTTGTAATAATATAATAATAAACAGGCTAATCTCAGGAACTATTGGTCTTATTTGAAAAATTCTTTCAATGTTGGATAGCCCATTGATCGAGGAAGGCTAAATATCATCACGCTTAGATCAATAGGAGCGGAGCCGCAATGGAAAATGTTTCAAAATCGGAGGGGCTTTGAAAACAAATTTAACGCAGACGGCGTCGCGCACAGCTAGTTATTCATATGTCGAAAACCGGTCTGCACTATTCACTATTATGCCACTTATATTGTATATTGGGGATATGAGGGGGAGCTAAGCGAAGTAAGCTTTTGTTGTTGGTAACAACGGGCCACTCTAGTACCAAACCCAGACACCCTATTGTAGACAACGAAAAGTTCGTATACGAAATTTATTATGCCAAGAATCGAACCAGAGACTTCTGAGTTTCAGAGATCTAGGTCGGTAAAGGCTTAGCCCACTCAAACATAGAGGCCGTAATAAATGAATACGATTTGTATTATTAGATTTAGGTTCAAACACAGGCCCAAAAAAGCCCGAAAACTGAGAACTGGAAAAGAACACACATAGAACAATCACAGAAGAGTTGACCCTGACTATGTTAGGGATGACGCCGGGCCTAGAGAGCTTTAGAAAAAAACAAGTTGTAAGGGGTATATATGGTGTAATAATTGGTCTATAAGGTTGTAATAATTAGTTTGAGTATTTATGTATCTATCGCCTTTTTCCTGCACCATCTATATCGCCTGATTCAAATCTCTTTCATTTAGGTTGCCTGAAAGAGATCGCTTTGAACGATAAGGCCGCCTATTGTATTGTAAATATGGTCTGTTTTTGTAAATATTTTGGTGTGCAATGAAGGGTTATATCTCTTTAACAAGGAATGGGCGAGTCGAAAATATAATTATCAAAGACTACCCAATTGTGTAATATATATTGATTTTGGTTTGATAAAAGCAAATGTACCTACCCAGTCCTGCGACCATGGACTTGGCCCTGGCGCGGCCCACGCTCAGCGTCGTCCGGGGATCGCGACGCGGCGGCGCCGGCGCAGGGCTGCGACCTAAAAACCCACCACACTTTGCTTGTAAATATTTTAAAAAACGTGACCCCATAAATTGCAACTTTGCCATCAGCTCGTGCTTTGATTCTAATTAATTATTCCAAACTACGAGTCTTCATAAATCTTTTTCTGGAACCAACCGCAGTCCACTGCTGGATGTAAGCATCCCCAAGTTTGCACCACATATAACAGTTTTTTTCACGTCATGAAATCCGTTTCTGAACTACCCACCATAAGGAAATCTTTTGCTGGAATACCTACTAAAACACCTTGGTATTTCTTCCTTTGCTTTATGCTAGGGTCACAAGGCCTTTCGCAATATGCTTCTCAATATTACTTTTGAATTTATGTGAATTCCACCAAATTGTAAGTTTTTGATGAACGCCAGACAAAGAAGTTCTTGAGCAACTCGAGAACTCGCATTTCAGTAGTTTAGATTATACATACATCCAATACCCTATAACTATTGTTCGTTTTCTACTAATCTCCTTTATGGTGTTTAGTTAATTAGAACCAATCGGCTCACGACCTGCACCCGACCGCCTTGCAAGGTCGAGTGAACTTTTGGTTGACAATCCGCTGCTTGCAATGACTCTCGTAGAGACCTACTACCACGATTCGCCGATCACGCGAGATTCACTGGGTGACAACGTGATATCCACCCCATTCAAAAATAATTCTAGGAACTGGATATATAAAATGTCATGTTACCTCCGGCTGCCTTCCTGGGCAGGGTGGCTGCGTAGGGCCGTCCGGAGCTGGACAGCTGGTTCTGGGACTTGCTCGTTGGCACTGTACACGTGTCGCTCTCGTTGCTACCTGCGGTCATTTTATTAATTTATTGTTATTATCTCGGCACTAAGAAAACATAACGAATGATAAACTTTTGAATGAATGGTTAAAGTTATATTACATTCATTCATTCACTTGTAACCGGTTCTTCTGAAAGGTAATTCAGGCTATTATTTTATTATAAGATTGTTAGTTTTGATTCAGTTGTCTAATCTAACTTAAATTGAAAGTCTTAACACAAAATAATAATGTATAATATCTTTTGCAACAAACAAAAAAATATGCTTGGATCTAAATGTCGCTTACAGTAAAATTTATGTGAAATTTTAAGCAAACAGAAAAATTAATGTTTATAAATGAAAGAAAGATAAACATTGAACTTAAGAGCTCCTTAGTTTGGTGGTTAAACATTGTTTAAAGGGATTTTAATGTAAAGCCTGTTCTATAAAAAGATAATGATATTTGAGTACTTCAGTTCCTCGGCTTGTTTCCAGTCTCCGTTGTGGGAGAAGTACCGATACTTACCGTTAATACTATTCAACGAGACAACAGTCATGGAGACGAGCGCCCCAGAACTTCGGATTAACTCGACCACGTGCTCGTGAGACGCAGCCGACACGTCTTCGCCGTTGATCTAAAAAGCCAGTTAAAACAAAAAATCAAATCATAGGAATTTTTATCTAGACATTTTGCTGAAAAGTTTTTTATCGCTTCTCCTCATACAGCGATAATACGAAGCAGCATACGTCGAGAATTGACTTATTTTTGATTGAATGTATGAACTTCAAAAATGTTCTCTAGTGGAATTAAGTTTGAATAAAACAAAGTACTCTATTCGGTTTCTTGTATATGGACCCCACGTGTAAATAGGTTGTATTTCTACAATCGGCGCCGCAACGGAATAATCATAATTATGTCTTTTTCTGACTTTCTGACGGACAAATTATCCACTGACGTAATTAACATTAACAGAGTACATTGTATATTAATATTGCCACTGTACACGCTGCTGTCACTTTACTGTTTGATTGACGCCATTTTGGCGCTGATAGTCAAGAAGCTGAGTGCGGCAATCTGAATGAACTAAAAAGTTACTTAATTATTTTGCCATTACTAATTTTAATTCCAGAGACTGTCGGGATGCGGTATAGATATGAGAGAGTTTAATTTATTATTTGAGATATAAAGTGAAATTTAGGAGGATCTAAAAAAATAATCAGAACCCTTCTGACCTACATTAAAAAAGTTCGGATCTGCTTATAATAAATAAAAGGTGTCCCCAAACTATAAAGAGGCGCTTCATTGACACAAAAATATGCTCGCGATGACAGAGGTCAGCACTCACCGCAATAAGGAAATCCCCCTTCCTCAAGCCGGCCCGGTCCGCCACTCCGCCCTGGTCCACGTCGTCCAGGTACTGCAGCGCCGGACACCTCTCCGAGGGCCGCAGCTCCATGAGGGGCGACGAGGCCTTCGCTCCTCGCAGCACGAAGCCGAAGCCGCGTCTCGCGCGATGGAGGACCACAGTGCGGGTCTCCATATTGCCGTAACTGGAACAGATGGATGCGGCCATCTTTAATGTCCAATGCAATATGTAAAATAGATCTATCTATAATATTATAAAAAAGCCGTGTCTGTACTTTGAAGCTATTAAAAAAAAACACATGGAATATATAAACGATGTAGAACGCGATGCAATTTTTTTTTAGATTTCTTGTCTGTGTGTTCGGAGTTCACATAAAAACGACTGGGCTAATTTTGATGCGGTTTTCGCTGATCGAAAACAAATTCTCAAAATTAAAATATGGCTTACTTTTTATTCTGGGAATCCCGCGGGAATTTTTCTGGGTTATTTAAAATGGCCAGATTAAAAAAGAATCGAATTCCAATGTGATTTTTTTACTAATCGATAGTAAATTTTATGTAATAAAATGTGTTATAATTTTTATCCCTCAGAAGCTCGGCCTTCCTACTACTAGGGAACGGACAGTTTACCGGCCATGTTTGTCCAAGGCGGCTTGGCATGTATGACACATCGATTATCTCGATGTGCAGGTTTCATCACGATGTTTTTCCTTCACCGCTGTGAGCATGTGTTAATTGTAACAATATGCATATTAGGTCAAAAAACTGCCTAAGTGGTGCATGCGTGCCGGCCGGGATTCGAACCCGCACCCTTTGGTTTGGAATGTGTGCGCTAGCCATTACATTACCACGACATGCAAAACATGTGTATGGTGTATGTAAGTGATATGAATTACGATTGAATTCGAACTCTGGTGGATTGGTGATCAGCCAAGATCGGCGATAAGATATAGAGGACTGAGATTTGTGGCGCTAATTTTACATCCATACACCATCAAAATGTTAAGGGTTTAGGGACCAAAAGATCGAATCTGGGATTCGGATTAAGCGTATCGAAATACATAAGAACAGATTGGTCTGGACAAAAGTACAGACCACTTATGATATTAATTGTAGGATATTTATTACACAGGTCAACAATAGTTTTGCTTTATTTGGTTGTTTTTTAATGGTTCGCTGAGTTAAGAGTTATAAAGGTTATAACATAAAATAATTACGATTTCTTTATCCTTGGCGCCGTCGCACTGTACGTTTTGCTGAGCGCCATTTCTCGTCTTCCAGTCACTCGTGAATGGTGGATCGGTCCTGACGATAATACCTGAAAAGTTAAAGATTAAACTTGAAAACATTTTCAGAGGATATTGTTATTTGTTTTTACAAATCTTATAGGATATTTCGTAATGGTATCTAAAGGCAACTTTTCTACCTCAAAACTTCGCCGTCAGTATAGTATTAGATTTATGGGAGCTGCATACGTCTAGTCATCGCAGTGGACAACGAAATACTGGCTAGCCGCTAGCGCACAAAATAATAGTTGCTCTATCTCGCTCGCACATCCTCCGTCCCGCTCACACATTGTGCTATGTATTGTAGCTAGCTGTATGACTTGTTAATATTTGTACTTAAGATTACCGTTTCCAAAAAAAAATCACTTCAGTCCACATCAACACTCGACAGTGAATACTACTTTCTGACAACTGAAGTATCATTAAACCTCTACATCCCGCTGCTGTAGATAACATACCATAGAATATTATAAATGAGAGAGTAAAGTCTTCACTTTTACAGAAAAACTATTGCGTCGATTTTGTTGTTTGTTATACATTTAGTCTCCATACCGAAAACGGTCATATGATATTTTTATCTTGGAAAATGGGCTAGTTTTCCCAGGAAGGACCGCAAGTTTATAGCACCACGCCTGGATAAAAAATTTACGCAATGTAACTTGTGTGAATGCTTGCTATCAAAATAGTAGTATGAAATCTATTTGATCCGAAAACGGGCTATATGTCAAATACCGACTTCGCCCGCGTAGTAAACTTGGTAGGTAATGAAGAAGCTCTACAAATGTTTTGTAAACCATTTTGAAAAGGAACATAATCTTATTGAACCTCCGGCTTACGACCAAAGGCATTTAAAAAGCAAGATATCCTAATGTTTTACTCTATCTAAATAAGTGTCACTTGCACTTACCGATTCTACAAAAGCGCCCGATTCAGCCCCCCCCCCCCCATAGTTATGAAAATTTAGGTGAGTGTTTGAAAAAAATTAATGCATGAGTTCAGAATAGTGGCAGACAGCCCACCTGGTGGAAAGCGGCTACCATCGCCTACGGCCATTCGCAACAACAAAGGCGCTACAAATGCGATGCTGCTGTCTAAACCTAGAACCTTGCTACTAATGGCGGAACACAACTCAAGGTTGTTATGGCGGCATACTATAGACCATGGTTGGTAGCCATCCAGACGTGCAAATACCCTACCACCAAGCTTTATTTGAGATTGTTTCGTCGCCTCTTACGACAGGCCGCCCAGCTGCATGTAATTGTATTCTTTCTCCGTTCCTGCACATATAATATATATTATAAAATTGTAAACATGCCGTGTATGTATGTACATCAAAGCTATTAAAAAACAACTGGGGTAGATTATACAAACGATGGAGAATATGGTGCAATTTTTTTTTAGATTTCTTGTCTGTTTATTCAGGATTCACGTAAAAATGAATGGGCCAATTGTGATGCGGTTTTCGCTGATCGACAGCTAATTCTTAGACTTAAACGCTGCGCTACTTTTTATCCCGGGAAGTCCGCGGGATTTTTTCTAGGAATTATTTAAAATGGCCAGATTAAAAAATAATCGAATTCCAAGTGATTTGATTTGAATTTGCTATCAAATTATTGAAAAAATGTGTAATTTTTTTTTAATTTTCTCGGGAGCGTTTGTATTTGTTCGCATGCAAAATGAAATTAGTTTATTCAGACACAGTTTTTACTAAAACCATAGCTGCTGCGGTACATTGTTTCCCAGGAATTTTAAGTAAAGCGTGGAAGAAGTCGCGGGCATATCCTAGTATTATATAATAGCTTAATTAAAAAATCTAGGACCATACATGAAAAGGTACCGTGGCGGTGATTAAAATGAATTTTGTCACTTCTCACCTGATGTAAATGCGCCGTGTTCTGCCTCAGTCTCACTTCCTGTACACAATGAGTCGGGAATAGGCCGGTGGCACCCGAGCCACGCACTACGCCTTCCAGAAGGCCATCGTCAGTTGCACCAGTTACTGGAATTCATAATTAAAATAGTACAAACAACAATACGATCCCCCCATTTTCAACGATTGTAAGCCGCGCTCGTATACAGTTTTAGACAACTAATAATTCCCTATGTGTAATGGTTCAGTAGTGAGATTCCGGCACTACTAAAATTGGTCTACTGGGAAGATATCCCAGTAGACCAATTTAGTAGTGCCGGAATATCGGACAATGTACGAATTGTGTAAGCGGAAGAGAGCTAAGAATACACAGCAAGCAACACTTCAATTTCCGTTTGCGAATAAAGTTCAATATAGATTATTAACATGTCGAAATCCTGTCTGCACTTTTCTGCGCAAACGAGAACTGCTGATCGGAATTATCAGTTGTGTAAAATTGTATCGCACAAATTAGACGAGTAAAGGTGAGCGCTCCTTTCCAGTAGAAATCGGTCACTGAATTAGTTCACCTTAATAGTACTTAGTAGTCGAATCATCATCGGTCGCTAATACTTCATCGTTCGTGAATTACACAAGACTGTCAAATCGCTTACTGCACGCTGAATGGTGATCGAGTGAACTAATAGATCGATTAAGGTTTGGTAGTGTGAAACGTTTCTTCTAGTACTGTGTAGGGAACCGGTTCCTAATAATATATCATTCAACACAAGATGAGTGTCGAAGTAATAAGGTAGTTGGAACTCATCAACTGAAACACTTTTTGTCATCTAACAAAGCGCTTGAGCTACTAAGATTTTCTTTTTGCAACAAAATGAAAACGCAAGACGAATTTCGAGGTCAGCTTTTTTGGAATAAAAATTGTTTTAGAATTTATTCTAAAACGGGTTACTAACCCGATTGAAAGGGAGCTGTTCTCACTGGGAATCTCTTCAGCACGCAGCTTATGCCCGGTATTAATTGTTCTTTCTTTAAATAAGGTTTCGCCATTCATCCAATCGAAAAAAAAACATTAAGAAGACAGAAGCGGACAGAAGAAAACGTTCTTCTATAATTTTATGCGAATTTATAAATGCATATTAGGTACATTAGGTAGTTTGCTGTGGGGTTGTTATTTGTTTATCATATATTCGAAACTGTATTATTTTGTGGTAAGCCTTTGATGAAGGTTATGCTTGTTATAATGAGTTCCAAATGCATTTTAATTATGTAAATGAGGGTTACATACAAATGTTTAAAGTTAATTCACAATAATGTTAATTATACACTTTGATTAAAATAATAATATAATTCGTTATTTTACGTAGGTATTACGTTACTTTTATGTATTTATATCTGTCAACCTATGACTGAAACTATAAAATATAACAAACCAACAGTTCTTTCAAGCACAGAAAGATTTTAGTGGGTACGAATTTCACCTAATTATTTTTGAATAAGTTTTTGAAGTGAAACTTCTTTATCGGCGTTGGATAAAAAAATTAACGTCACTTTTTTTGGTTACGCGCCATCTTGTTTTCTTGCCCCTAGCCCCTACCACGGTCGAAGCCGGTTATTCGGTTATTTATTTAACCAATTTTTGTAAAGTTGCATATAGTAGATCATTTTTCGAAAAATAAGGTCACAAAGAAGTTTCACTTCTTACGTGTGTACATATTTTTTTCTTACGACTATTTTTTGGTATAATTGATTACAGAATCTGTTATCAGTGTCACATTCTAAACTTATTGGATTTTCCAGTTAAGCTAAAAAAACTGTCTCATATTTACTCTAATAACCAATCCGCTAAGTAAAATAATATAAAAAAATATTTTTTTTAAGCATTAATTTTAAAATCGTTACCGCCATCTTCTGAAAAAAAGTAATAAACTCTATCGAGATCCCACAATACGCTACCTTCAATGATATCGCCCTGATTGAGCCGCACATGCCCCGGTGCGGTCCCATCATAAGGCTGTAGGCACACGAGCGTCGCGCCGGCGTGGTGCAGCGAGCATGTCGTGTCGGAGTTGCTCGTGCCGACGCCGCTCGAATCGGAGATGATGTCACTGGTGTCGCCCGCACTCTTATCTGTGGTGCCAGTTCGCGCTCAACGCTCAATTCGGACCAGTGTATTAACTTTTTATTTCACATTTTAGCTAGACCAGAGGCTTGACTGACAGTCATTTTTAATACATTAACATGACAAAAATTTGTAAACGAATTTTATTACTTGTCCTGTTTTCTACCATTGCTAGAAAAAGAAATTCGATATTTTTTTTCCTATTTACGATAATATAAACTTGAAGTTGAAATTTCTTAATATAGTTGCAGACGACATGGCGTCGTACAAAAAAAGCACAGGCTTTTAAGTTTCAGTTTCATTCTCAAAATGTGAAATAGTTTCATTCGTAAAGCCATTATTAATCTAACAATCTTATTTAAGCTATTTATTGTCAAGTCGATATTTTGTATGAAACAAAGGAATACAACATCATGGCTTTAGAATGTTATTCGATGTTAAAATACAATCAAATCAAATTCAAATTTGTCATAAATATCTAAAACTAACAAAAATTGGACTGAAAAGGGGTCACAAATTGTCAAGGGACAATAAAGCAGGTAAGCGTGGTTTACGTTAACAACTATCGTTTTACAGAAATGCTTCATCAACACGTAAGGGCAACGACCATTAATATGGCTAACAAATAAATACATTAAGTAAAAATATATTCTTGTAAGTTAATTATAGAAAATGATATTTGTTTAATTAAATATAGAACAATAAAGTCGATTTTTTACTATGGTTTCGCATGTGAAAGTCTGAAGTTATGGCGATGTAACAGTGATTTTGTTGAAGGCAATTATGGTGGTGATTAGGGCACCACATCTTCATACGAATCCTAAAATTTTATTTTAAAGAAATCGTATCGCTAACACCTTACCAGTGCAGCCGCAGCTTAACAACGCCATATTTTATTATAAGGATTACACTGTAAATCTTCACAATTTGTAAACTTTAATAATCTTCATTAAAATCGGATATGTACATTGAACAATCTTATCTCAATACGCTAATGAGGCCTGGAAAGTATTTGGTGAAAATTTTGAATATACTTATAACAAATTGACAGTGCACGAAGGTGAACTATGTAACATATAACACAAGAATGGCTCTTACGTGCTGATTATGTAAACACAAAACATGCAGTCGAAATGATCATAGAAGACCCAGTACAGATTCAGAGAAAGAAGCGAGCAATGATTGATAAGCGAAAATAAGCGTTTTCACTTATTTATCATTGCACAATACAGTAAAATAAGTTTAAGGTATTTGTAAAAAAATAATATTTTTGATCGGTACCACTGATTTTACTCATTATACCCGTGTGAACATTTTAACGACAGTAATCTAAGCGAATGAGCATTCGCTTACTTTCGCTTATTGTGAACACAAGGTCGCTTATTTCCGCTCCGTCTGCACTAGGCTTAAGATGACGAGGCCGGTGCATGGTGATGGTTGTCGCTCACATGGGCTCGTGTCTTGACATTTGGTACGGTCTGTGCTTGGATTTCACCTCACTTTTATGTTGGCGTAGATACGATCTTATTATATTAAGAACTTTAATTGGATTGATAGCTTCAGGGATGGCGAACCAATGGCACGCGACAGTATTAAAATGGTACGGCAGATTTTTTTAGTATTGTATAGGTTCGTGTTTGATCGATATTGCAACTGATATTAGGTCAAATGCAGTCCAAGATGGAGCACTTTTACCTAGAAGATATCTGTGTACACGAGACTTGAAGACAACCAAATTGTATGTAGGTAGGAATTAAAGAATTTAAATATCGTTTGTGATCATTTATATTCATATATTTTTATAGTACTTTTTTGTACGTTTTTTTTTATTTTGCCTTCCTGTAATCAATTGATGGTTAGTAGTTATCTTTCCAGAACTGAAGGTCTTTTTGATAGGCGACAATGATGCTTCTGTGATACACCTAATATTATAATTATAGGTCCGAAAACCATGAAGGGCGGGGCAAAAAGAAGTGTGCAATGATTGATTATACACTTCTTTTAACCCCGCCTATAGGCCTGTCATAGTTTAGGAGTCAGGTATATGTATGTAATGATTGATTAGGGCATGTTTCATGTTTATTTGGAGAAAATGGCAAGATAAAAAATAACATCTGTCTTTGTTATTTGAAAATCGATTTCTATTCTGATATTCCAGCGACATCTCCATAGTTTTGTTCGAATAGCTACCTGGTTAAACAAATTAAATCTGCGCTGTTGTACTGTTGCGAATTTTTAAAAGTATTCTTTGATACTTTAAAGGTTGGTCATCCCTGATTTAAGGCATACAGTAACGAAAAAAAAATCGCATCGAGGCGCCAACCCGTCCAAGCCGCGTCCCTACATTACCTGTGAGTATACTGGCGTCGTCTTCATGGCTCGGGTGGCTCCCGTCACTGATACTCGAGGAAGCCGACGAGAACGGCCTCTCGGAGCACGGCGACGCGGCCGGCCTCCGCAGCATCGCGTCGAGGTCTGCGGGGATCCGCGTCGAGGAGGCGAGGGAGGAGCGATCCCCCGCCCCCCACCACACGCCCCACGCCGCTGACCGCCGCTTCGGGTTATACCGCGGCGGACCGCGGAACGGCACTGCAAACGGTCCATTAGGCACTCCAACGAAAAAGAAACAAAAATAAACGTGCGACCCGAAAACAATACCGAACTACCCTTTAAAATAATAATAATAGTGCAATAAAATAATAGTGTACGTAAATAAATAATAATACTATTACACCTCGTTTTAATTATAATTATCGATTAGTGAGCTTATTTATTATATAATGTACCTTATATATTATACAACCATCACCATTGTATTCATATAAGCAATGGAATAGAAATATGTAAATAAACAGATGATATCATGCAATAGGTATTAGTATATATTTGCTTACATACCTAGGAATAAATAAGAATTCATTTTCATTCTAAATGCGTACATAAAGTAAATAATTATATTTTACAAAAATACCAAGGGATTCTTAAAACTAGTAAGAGTAGAGTTCATTTAGGTGTCCAGGACTAGCTTCAACATAATTTGATTTCCCTTTTCCATCTCTGAGATTTTAATCACTTCTTAGTAACTGAAGTATTTGTAAGTTAGAGAATTTCAAACAAATACGTTATAGGATTTAGTCTTGTAAAAAATTAACAAAAAAAATTCAAAGGCTCCAAAATAAATCCGGTTCGAAGGACCGAAATGTGTGGACTGTGGTCAGCACGTGAGCTAATGGAGTTACTCATGACCGAGGAAAAATAATTATAATAATTATTAGTATTTCCTTAAGTTTTCGCGACTTGTATACATAATAAAACTACGTTTTAACGGTTTTAAGGGCGGTAATTTATATGATTTTTGTTATACCGACGTTTCGGCTACTTCTCAGTATTTTCAGGAATAACAAAAATCAAATAAATTACCGCACTTAAAACCGTTAAAACGTAGTTTTATTATGTAATAATTAAGTTAGATTTTATTAATAGCTTAATAATAATAATTTTTATTAAAATATCAGTTGCGACATGAGATCGGATCGGTGGCTGCGAAAGAATCCACTGGTGCAAGTGGTTCTTATTAAAGTATAATAATTTTGGTGACAAAAGACAACTGGGAAATATATGTACGTTGATAGTATATTCTTAATAGTTATATACATATAAATAAAAAAACTGTCTGGCTTTTAGTAATAGTTTTAAAAATCCCACTAATACCAATATATAGATGAATAATTATTAAGTGTAAGTATAAAGCGGCAATCGAAGCCATGCTAATATCTACAACGAGGATTGGACTCACCGACTTCCTCAGATTTGTAGTTCTTTATCACTTCCGCCAGTTCCAAGTTGCCCGCTATCACTGCAACCTGCAAATCCAAAGGGTAATTAATATATTATTACATCCCGACAAAGAAAGCAAACGTGCAGTCGTAAAAACGCAGTTTATTTCCTTCTATGATTTAGGAATTATTTTGTTTACTTAGTGTTTAGAATTTGTAATTCAGAAAAAAACATGCTTTTGTTATCGTACTTGTTTTATGCCTGTCATTAGTGCCGAACTAATTAATCCTTGTTTTTATTGCATTGTTTCGAAGTTTTCCAGATGTGCGGATTAACTCAGTGAACGCAGCCCCTTTGTCTGTATTATACAGTTTAGTACAAAACAATGCCCGAACGAAGGAATGGAGCAGTCCAGCGACGACTAAGATACGATTTAGACGTGTGTAGTACTTTCGATTAACGATATAGTGACGGACTTTGCGCGTGTTGAATTGCATTGAATCGTGCAGTGTGAACTGGTTGCATCCAGTTTTATTTGTACCTGATTTATACGTATTTGTACAGTTCTAATAAAATGTATAGTAATTCCAACGGCATTTATTTTAATTCGAGTCTTGTAGCTTGTAACAATCATCATTAATGAACTTGATTGAAACATACTCTTAAGTTTCATCAGAAAAAGGTTCCATCATTTCCAGCCAGTATGGACTCTAAAGACTTTTTAATAGCTGGAGACGTAGATAGGAGGACGGCTCACCTGATGAAAAGTGGTTTGCAACATCAGAGGTCTAATCAATGCGCTGCCGATCTCGAAGGTGTCTTATGGCATCTTTTTTGTAAAACCACATTACATGTTATAATGTTGTGGAAACACCTAAACCGGGAGTGCATTCCAAATTTCCACAATGCGCAAGAGAAACGTTCGTGAGAACCATTGAGTACACGAGCCAAACGAGTCAAGGATCTGAGGATGAACTGATGAAATGAGGGCAAGCGGTGCGTTGGTAGAAAAAACAACAGTAATCCAAACTATCTCTCTCATGATCAGGTCAAAGCAAAGATTTTAAACACGTTTGTTTGTTTTTCTTCACAGCTATTTCAATTTAACTGATAATCTTGAAAGCTATATTTTCTATAACGAGGACTGTATGCCCTTGGTTGCGTTCAGGGTATCCTCTTCGAAGCACAGGGTCTTTTCCTACTTAATCTTCTACAAATCGCACGAATTTCGGCACATCTAATTCTAAGACAACTGGCAAGCATATCATCATTGGATTTTATTCCAGCGTAACCTGGGCATACCCTTTCTATTAGGCCCTGGCGGAGGCCGCATGATTAATTCTATTTATTTATCTAATAGCTTGTTGGTTTTCTCTTATTCCATTCTTCATATCCTATTCCTAATTCCTCCATCCTACCAACTTCTAGAGGCTGGCAGCGCGTTGACATCGCCCCTAGGTGTTGTAAGGTGTCTATAGACGACAGTGACCGCTTTCCATCATATGTCTGTTTGCCGGCTTGACGAGACAAAAAGTGAACTCACCTGATAGGGTGTCTGATTGGCGAAATTGAGCGCCTCCTTGTCACAGCCTCGAAATAACAGTTGTCGGGCGCAAGAGTCCTGCGCGTTGACGGCGCACACGTGCAACGGCGTGTTGCCGGACGCGTTGCGCCCGTTCATGTCCGCCCCGTAGAAGAGCAGGTGGTCCAAGTGCTGGACTAGACCGTTGCGGCATGCCTGTAATCCAGTATTAAACATATCTGAATCTATCGAGTATATTATTAGGTTGTCTGTGAAATATAATAAAAAATATTATCCATGGAAAGTACACAACCTTTTACACTTCTTATAAACAATTAACGGTCTCTCTGTTGGTATACCTTTTACTGACGTATACGCAAACATAAACAGTGTAGTTTTATTATTAAGGGAAAGCTTTTGGAAAGCTGACCAAACTGTAGAAAATAAAGGCAAATGGTATGCAAGTATACAAGAAAACATACCTTGTAAGCCTTGGTACCAGAAACTGATTGAAGCCAACAGAGACAGGTATTTTATTACAACTATTAATAGGCTAAGATTTGGACACTCTTCTGCACCTGCTCATTTGGCTAGATTGGGAATAATTGCTGATAATAAGTGCAAAGCCTGTGAAATTGATGTGAAAGACGTTGGTGATTTGGAGCACATAATTTTTAAGTGTGTAAATTTTTCGTTGGATAGACTTGTTCTTGCCAGTAAAATAACGGAAGTTCTGAAAAATGATGAGTCCCGCCACTTATATGACATTTTAAAAATAAAAGACTGTTATAAGCCACTATTTAAATATATTAAAAACACTATCGGCAAACTATAATACAAAATGAACAAAAATGAGGTGAACTGAAATTAATTTAATTAAGACCTGGCTTAAAGGCCTAGTTGTCAAGCCATAAATTTAAAAAAAAATTAACGGTCTCTGTGGTTGACCGGGCTAATTCTTCGGCGGTCAAACTCGCTGGAGCACCGAGGCTCCGGGTTCGATACCTGGCATGGTAAATTTCGGACACAAACTTTCTGTTATTTGCTATGGGATATGGGTTATTTGTTATCTAGGATTGGCCCCAGAGTGGTACGTTGTATACAATTTATAACACAAGCGTGACTTCCTTAGCTTGGGGATACATAATGGATGTGTTTGTCTGCCGATTAATATTATAACTAAATATGACACGACTCCAAATCTAAACACAGAATAAAAAATATATAAACTTCATAAAATAAAATGTGCAATTTGGCGATGTGAGATTCCCGTTCCGAAGTACACTTAATAACGCTTCGATCAAAATTGAAAATCAACTAACTCTGCCTCAAGCAGCCGACCTTATACATATATAGACCCCCAATAAATATGGACAGACCATGCATTGGAGTTCTCAAACTTCTAAACTTAATCCAAAACAAGATGGCTTTTAAGACCTTACAATGAAGTTTTGAACAATAAAACGGGTTATGATGTCTTACTCAAAGGCCGGCCATAAACAAAAGGGGATTAATGATTGACAATAAATGATTATTGTAGCTTCTCGGAACATTTCAGTTGCAGCATATTTTAGTTTAACGTTTTCATCGTACTTAAATTTTATTTTTCATTTTGGATGTGTCGCCTAACATCCGAGTTATACTTTTATATATATCGCAAAAAACGAGGTAGATCGGGAAGACGCGTAGACGTGACCTATACCATTCTTGTCATTTGGCTAAGAAATGAAATGTGGTACAACATATCCTATTGACAACAATTATTTATTATGGGTTGCCTCATCGATCCCCAGTTTTTAAGCTTTCTTCTCCGTCGTCACACTCTTGGCAGAGTGGTCGTGGTCCTCATGACAGGGGTGGTGGCAAGCTTCACAATTCGTCGCCATTCCTCTCGGACTGTAGCTTGCCTCGTGCATTCATGTTTTTAAGCTACTATAATAAAATATGCAGAAAATGTATTAATTACCTGATGAACTTCCTGCCATCCCTGCAAATCTGTCGCTCCAATAGTCGCGTGATCATGCAACAGTGTTTCGCAGAGCAGTGGATCAGTTTTGTTCGTAACCGACAGATACAGTGGCGTCTGGCCCTTTCCGTCTTTGTAATTAGGCGACGCACCGAGTTCTAATAATGTCTTTACTGCTTCCAGAGAATTCTTTTCGACTGCCCTGTGCATTGCTGTACTGCCATCTTTAGTTCTGTAGTCCAGGAGAGCGCCGCCGTTGACCAAAGCTATTAGAACTTTCCCAGACGATTTTAGGCCTGCTGCGATTGTTAGTGGTGTTTCTGAAATTGTTATTAGTGATTGTTAAAAAATACATATAAATGAGTATAAACTACATATATGAATATTTTCATCTTATTGCTTATATAAATATTACACTGACATTTTTAGTTTTTGTATTAGGATTCAATATTCCAAATAAAATTATGAAAGAAACCATTTGCACAGAGTGTCTAAGAATTTGTTTTGGACCATAATTATAGTGTCGATTTTAATTTATTTTATTATTTTATTTTATTGTATTTGGATGGTTAACAGCTGAAGTCTTACAATCTATAGTTTTACAAACTAACGTTACAGAGATAGCTAAAGAACAGCTATTCATAAACCTTCACAGATGTCAAGGAAATAAAAATGAAGTATAAAATACAGTAATTTTAGAAGAAGAAAACAATAATATGAAAATTTTGTGACCAGAAAACTAATTATTATTAAAATAGGCTTTGCTTAAATTCGCATTTACGGATGCTAGACTATCCACATACAAGTCAATGTCTACATAAATCGACTTGTTGAATTTGTTGAATTCATTCACTGTTCTAACAAAAAATGTCACGGGTGAATAAAGCAGTTTTCTAGGGCGTACAAGACTAGGATACATAGAATTTATTAGGAAAGTAGTTGGCAGGCACGGTTTTAAATATATCTGTGCATTTCTTGGGACAAAAGTATCCTTTATCTATTTCAGGTATTAAGGAACATTTCTAAAAAAGATTTCAATGGCGACCAAAAATCAAATTCCGTTACGCAATAAAACAGCTTAAAAATTATAACTGCATCCAAGCATTTGAATAAGAAAGAAAAATAATATTTATTTCTAAACTGCGACACATACAAAACAACAAAACATATACCTACTAACAAAATACATTAAAACATGGTGTGCCGCAATTTGCGAAATAAGGTTGGCACTCAGTATTTTGCAGTGCCGAAACATAGTCCAACACAGCACTGATTTTCAGTATCCAACTTTTAAATCAAATCACACTAAAATTGAAAATAAAATTATTACGTCAAAAATCTCCGAGACTATTGTCGTAGAGTACATTGTATATAGAACTATTATCAACGCCAAAATTGAAGAAAAATGATTTGTAAAACCGAATAAATTGTTTTTAATATTCCTAAATTAATTTGTTATTCAACGGGAAGCAATATGTTGGAGATTTCAAGGACAGCGAGACATTTATCACGCATTAACCACGGTACGATTGACACGGCTCACAATAGCCACTTCCAGAACACGCGGAACAATAGCTGATAAGAATCTTTATGTAAATGTAGCTGAAACACCTTTGGCCTATTCGCAATTCTTAAGGCTCGCTTATATTTATCGACGAGACACCGATTACCAGAGCACAGCTTCTTCATTCCGTTTCTTTTGTATACACGATTAACTTCTCTTCTAACTATCAAAGTGAGTCATGTAAACATAAAATGGAATCATTCAATATTATTGAATATAGACGATTGTTTTGCATTTGGAGCTTTCAACAAAATTTATTCAATTTGGTTAAGCTGTGTATTATCAGCTTATAAAAATATTCTTATAAAAGAGATACCGAAAATGCGTGTAATATTTTATACCCGCTCCATGATAGTCTCACTGGTGTGCTCGTCTCCAACTATTTTTATACGGGAAAAAGACTGATACCCTGCCACGCTTATCCAATGTCGATTGGCAGGTTTCACACACGAGTTGCCTCGAAGTAACGATCACAATGTTTTCCTTCACCGTCACGTACATGTGGTCATTGTAAGAATATCCTATTCAGGTCAAGATATTGTAGAATCGGAAAATCTGGAACGAGACACTAGTGCAGTAGCCCCTAAGATATCACAAATTGCATAATAGAAAAAAAATAATGAAAGTGGATATGAGGCTACGAACCGTAAGCAGCAACCAGGATTAATGCTGAGTAAGTTAGTTCACGAATGTAAATTCTAGGTTGACAATAATAATTCTTAACGATATCCTTTGCCATCATTTTGTAAATTCAAAATTTAGTATGGTTATACCCTAAAGCGTAGAACAGACGAGCCACACGATATGTATATACTAATGTTAGGAATCTCTCAACAGATTTGCAATGCAAACAGAAACTGTTGTTCATTTAAGAAGCATTGTAACATATCATGCCTATGTATGGCATCCGATAAGACTATTGTAATACATAACAGTCTATTATGAGTCGACGTGTGTTGAAAAAATATTTGCACAACAGAACTATGGAGCGGTATTTAAATAACTTCTTACTTATCTTTCATCTTTGAAAGTTAAATGGGGACATGCTCAGAATGGGCTTCTGACTCAATGGACCAATAATGTACTTCGGACATTTTAATGTGCTTCAGATTGTATAGATTAATATAAGAACTGCAAAATCAAACTTTATAGGTTTTTTGCAAGTCATATTTAAATCTTGTATGAAACATAAGCGAACTGTAGTATGTGTATAGTTTTAGTATAGAAGGAAAGGGTAATATGTACGAAATACCAAATGAATGTTATCGAGGAATCTAGCCGCCAATATCTATATACATTTGCAGTTGTTAATTCAGACTTCGCAATTACAAATCGTATTGTAAATGCCTTTTATTTTGGCGCAGATCGAGTATTATATAAACAAAGAGTGTTTGTTTACATATATTATATACCTCAAAACATATAAACTGATATTCATTATGAAAATTTGCATGTCTTTTTTTAATTAGGATATTAAAAAAAGACATGCAAATGTTAGGATATTAAAAAAATAGCCAGTTGAATCAAGAAAATTGAACTGATAGTAAGCTGTGAGATGACGTATGAACACTTACCGCCCGTGTCCTGGCAATGGAAGTTGGGGTCGAGTCCTTTGGCGCAAGCTTTGGTAATTTTGTCGATCTGCGCGTGCGTCACGTTCTCCAGAAAACGCCGCAAGTTAGCGCGCGAGTGTAACGCTTTCAACGTCTTCTCATCCAACTTGAGCATCTTGTACACGCGGCGTTTGTATTTCAACTGAAATTCGACAATTGTGGAAATGTTTGTCAAAATGATCATCATTATCAACCTAGAGCTGAAAATCTATTGAGTTTGGAGCATTTGCTTCAGGGCCCGCTTCCCATTTTTTTCTTATTGAATCCATCTTTTAATCGCGAAGCGGGCAAAGAGGCAGACGGGAAGTGGTTATCGCCGCCTATAGACATCTGCAACAATAAGGGAGCCTATGCGTTGCCTACCTCTTGGAGACTTTAAATATCTGTTTATGCCCTTTTTGAAAAGCCCCATATTGTAGGGCTAAAGGAAAACCGCGGGAGGGAGAGCTTATTCCATAATTACACACGTACACATGTCATACACGTATGACATGAGGGAGCGAGCGCCACGTGCAATGGATGACTTTCAAGTGTCCTGGAAGTGTGGATGTACTCCGAGTTGCTGGTGAGTGGTGCGATGATATATTGGCGACGTAGGCACTAAATCAAATAGCTCATCAGAGCACTAGTTGTTGTTTCGATGTCCTCGCGATAGGTACTTTTGTGATAGTTTGTAATTGAATAGGATTTTAATGATAAGATCCTGCTTACTTACTTGCACACCAGTGAAACGGGTGAAATATACTGAACCATGTATTTCTAGGAATAACACCTTTATAAAACTACATTTATGCAAGAATAAATATTTCATTTCATGATTGTATGATTATGCGTTACCTCAAGATAGCCCACAGGACCGTTGAATGGGTAATCGCCGAGGCGCCGCTCCTCGTCCAGGAACTTGCCGGCCTTGCCGTTGACTGGTGGGCAGAACAGGCCATAGTTGAAGCTCTCTTTCAATTCCTGTTGGCAAAATACCAGAAACATGAATGATGATTTATTTTTTTAAGAAAATTGGGTACAAAAATGCATGGGTAAAATCTTACATTTTACGTAATTCGAAAATTTCACTTTATTGTCTTAACTTGTGTTGTTCAATTCACTACAATAATAGCCAAGGGATCTCTGTAAAGCCTCGTTCGGTGGTGTGATTAATTATCAGTATTAATTTAACCCAATTAGTAGATCTTTAACAAACGCCATTTTATATCCGTGCAGGAACGGAGAAAGAATACAATTTCCTGCGGCCCGGCGGCCTGTCGTAAGAGGCGACAAAACAACCCACAGCCAGGTGGTAGGGCATTTGCCCGACTGGATGGCTACCACCCCTGGTCTAGAGTATGTCGCCATAACAACCATGTGTTGTGTTCCGGCATTAGTGACCAGGTTCCAGGCTCCCTAAAGAGAGCAGCAGCGCATTCGTAGCACCTTTGGTGTTGCAAATGTCCATAGGCGATGGTAACCGCTGTCCATCAAGTGGGCCGTCTGCCTGTCTGCTGATCTCCTGCAATAAAAAAAAAAAAAAAAAAAAAAAAAACGCCAAACAACCTTGTTATTGTGTTAAATTCATAAGGTTACATCTTACTAAGCAATTGAGGTTTTCTACATATACAAAACTAGCTTCAAAACAAGATCATACATTTTTAGACAATTTTTACACACATTTTATGTAGATTAGTCTACATAGAGTAGATATACACCGCTTCGTAATGTTTTAACGAATTAATAAACTTGCGTGTAAAGTGTAGGCAAGTATTTCCATAAATAAAATAATATTGAACACAAATATGCTTAATATCTAATTTACTTTTAATACAAATTTTCTGGACATGTCTGCTGTTGCATGTTTTGCAAATAATTTAAACATAATAGCAAAAATTTTCAGACTAGTAAAATAGTCTGCAAACAGCGAGCATCAGTTTGCATTATTATTAGAGGTACAATGAGGAGTGATAAATAACGTTTGTGGGCAGTTAATCACTGTCAGTGCTAATGCCTGGTTTCTATAGCGGATGGGTGTCTGTTATTTATGACATAATCTTTGCTTACTTGGAATATCTCAGCGCTTAAGTAGTATGATAACCAGGATGAGTTGAAAATCGCGGCTAATACAATAATGGAAAGTTGTATTAAAAGTGGTTGTATACACATCCAATTTTAGAGAGCTGGTGTCTATTCCGGGCAAAGGATCAGTATGGCGATCCAGCGAGGAAACGTAGCCAGCCTTCTGGGATGATTAGCCATAGAAACGGTGACCTAGACTCAGTATTCTACTTATAGCCTTGAGGAACTATGGGTAGAATACAATATAACTAAGTCAAGTTCTTTTATTGTATTAGTTTATAAAGTCACTGCAATAAATTATATTCTTAATACATTATATGACTGGACTAACTAACTAATCAACTTTCCTTCGCTTGCCATTTTGGCGAATACTACTAAGATTTATAAGTATGACTTTGCAAGCTTTGTGAATTTAGTCAGTGCATTTAAATATTCACGTTTTAGAATAAACATAAAGATTAGTCCAACTAGAAAAAAATTGCAATTTGTATAACACTTTGTGGAAGTTCGAAGTTATATTTCATCAAACACTCACACTCACAGATTTTTTAAAATATATTTCCTAATTCTGGCTTACAAAAACAACATATAAAAAATATTATTAACCCATTTCGATAAAAATGAATTGAAATTTGAAAAAGAAATTCGCTCAAAAGTTTAATCAGTGTAGGAGATGCTAGGTCTAGCTAGGTAGGGAATTTTCCCGCCTGGACGGCTACCACCCCTGGTCTAGAATATGTCGCCATAACAACCTTTAGTTGATTTCCGGCATCAGTGGCCAGGTTCCAGTCTCCTTTTAGAGTAGCAGCGCATTGGTAGCACCTTTGGTGATGCAAATGTCCATAGGCAATGGTAACCGCTTTCCATCAGCGGGCCGTCTGCCTGTCTGCTGAACTCATTAAATAAAAAAGACCTCCTTCCAAGTTCCTACCAAATATGCTTTTTGCTTTTCGTTTACATATTCAATTAAAATGAGTACATTTGTGTTAATTCCCATATTTTCGAGTTAATGCATATGCATTAGAAACACTAAGATATATACTGCGAAATAAAAGCGAGATGTTTTAAAACTCCGGGACCGTAAGATAAGAGTAATTCTGTCATACAAATTCCCAGTAGACATTTCGCAGGTAAAATGTTCAATCTGAAATGTGAGCGGGATATTAGCTTTGATCGGAACTATCAAGACCTTAGAGGCCATATTGGGAGCTAGGAACATCTGGAGCACAGATTACTTTTCACCTCTTGAGATTATGAAATGTAATATCTGATATCAAGTGGAAATCTTGTACTTACGTACGTTAGGACGTACGTACTTACAGTGTTTGATAGTGTTTTAAAAAAATATGTACTAGTGTCATATTCAGGCGATAATTAAGATATGAAATCAATTATAAATAATGTAAACATGCTTTTCCTATTTGAAAAGAATTTAATATTTTTATGACATGTGTGTGATATATTAAAATGTTGTTTAGTAACACCAAAGGTGCTATAGTACAGGATCCCTGGTACACTTTTCATCATTTATTACTAACAAGTAGATTTTTCGTGAGTAGCTTCCTTTTGACTAGACGCCCAACTTTTTTCCTTACAGTAACGTTGGTGAATGGTAGCTTAATAGGGGTAGCAAGGATAAAATATGTTGATTTGACGAATTTTAAAAATGTATTAACCGAATTTCTTTTTGTTAATTATCGAGATAATTATCTAAATTACGTGAAAAAATATTTGTCCTACAAAATATAAGGTTTTGTTAGGGAGTCCCCCCTCTCCAACATGTATCATAAACAAGGTCATGAAAATTAATTACTTTATTAATTACAACTGATTTTTTTTATTGTTTAGCTAACATTTATAGCATAGTTTACCACCCACATTGTCCTAGAAATTGCATGGTATGTCATCTTGGTCCGACGCTACGAAAGCTACTCACGAAAAATCAACTTGTTAGTAATAAATGATGAAAAGTGTACCAGGGATCCTGTACTACTACCAATGTGCTGCCGCTCTCTAAATGGACACTGGAACCAGGCCAATAATACTGGAAATCAACTCAAGGTTGTTATGGCAGCATACTCTAGATAAGGGGTAGCAGCCATCCAGGCCGGCAAATACTCTACCACCTAGTTGTGGGTTGTATTCTCGCCTCTTACTACAGGCCGCCGGCCACAAGGATACAATTCCTTCTTTCTGTATTCCTGCTAAAATCTAAAATTATTCTATAGCTTTAGACTATAATCAAGCAGCAATAACTATAATCATAAACTTGCCGAAGCGACAGTCAACAATTACTGGTTCAATATAATATTTCTCCTCGTCACGTGGGTGTTTTTGAAAAGGCAGGAGGCATGTTTCGGCGACAACCAACGGACAAATCGTTTGCATACAATGTCTGAATGTGGAATAAACCACGTCAAGTTTCGGGTCATACAATTCATTGCTCGTTGACATGATGAACATACTGCTTTATTGTTGCGTAAAGGTGGTCTTGTAATGTAAGGAAGGAAATGGTAAATTAATAAATATGTCTTTTCCTTATGTACACCCCTATTCTGATACACGTCCTGTCACACCACAAATCATCATGTCATCCTTGAAACTATCTATTTTTTTTAAATGTAGTTCAAAAAGAGATTGCATAGAAAGTTAATAAAAGATTTGTTAAAAATCCAAAATACTTAAATTTCTAAACCATATTGTCAGATTTAAAAATATCTATAAATTATATAAAATACTATTCAGTATATAATTTTATTTCAGTACGTAAATCCATAAGGCAGCGATGCGAAAGTAGATAGTATAATTGTGCTATAGCTAACGGGAATGACCATAGGATATTTTATATCTTGAATAATGGGTCTGTTCAACGGGTTTTTTTTTTGGCAGGAGTTCAGCAGACAGGCAGTCGGCCCACTTGATGGAAAGCGGTTACCATCGCCTATGGACATTTGCATCACCAAAGGTGCTACATATGCGCTGCTGCTCTCTTATGGGAGACTAGAACCTGGTCACTAATGCCGGAACACAACTCAAGGTTGTTATGGCGGCATACTCTAGACCAGGGGTAGTAGCTATCGAGTCGTGCAAACGCCCTGCCACCTGGTTGTGCGTTGTTTTGTCGCCTCTTTCGACAGGCCGCCCGGCTACAGGAAATTGTATTCTTTCTCCGTTCCGGCACGGATAGTGCTGTATGAGAGCGTTATGGGTTTAAAATGTAGTAAAACGAGAAAAGATCTAATGTAAATATAAAATTAGATATAGGTATAAGTAAAGTTATATCTTGTTATTATTATCTTTATTGTAAACAACAAATTAAAATACGTAAAACACTGTGCGAAGTTTCAGAGCGTTAACGGAGCCATATAAAATAGTGAGGGGAAACAATCAATTTATAGCGGTCCGTGTGGCCGGTAATTGATGTGCGGCAGGACAGAGAAGGCTAGCGCAGGGCGTGCGACGCCGGTGCTTCGTTTGAGTCTACCGTCGTCGATGCAAGCAGGAAAGTGTCCAGGGAAGTGGGCAGCGCCAGCAAGTAAACGCAAGTTTGTAATCGACTTCCAAATACAGGAAGTGCTCAATTCGTCTGTACGTTTCGCGATTTCTCCGTCAATTTTCAACCGATTTGGATTTGAAAAAGCATACTCCTAAGGTGGTCCCATGGTCATCAAGTCAGGGTCAGACAAGTGGATCTCAGAGAAATCGAGAGCAACCCTCGATTGTACATGTACAACGTATTCCATACATTTTTCGAAACAGAATACCCCTGAGGTGGCCCTATTGTCACTATGCCCGGATCTGATGAATGGATATCAGGAAAATCGAGAGCAACCCTTGAATACTATAGACACGTACGTGTTTCATATATATTTTTTTGTCATTGTTGTTTGTTGTTTTTGTGCTATTCAAGTATTTTTACATAACTAAAAAGTAGAAAATAGTAAAAACAAAATCGTCTTCAAAAGTATATCTAAAAAGCAAGAAATAAATATTTTCTACGACATCTAGAAGTTCTCTAGAAAGTTTATTCCGTGTACACCAACACGACGGACGGAATTTCTCGAGCTTTTCCCTCTGAGTTACGACTTAGGGTTGTTTAAAAATAGGCGACATTAATATTTGTTTGTGGCCGGTAAAATGATAGCAACATCCCTGGTGTTGCAAACGTATATAGGTCCAACCACTCTTGTCAGGTGAGCCATCAGCCTGTCTGC
Organism: Dendrolimus punctatus; assembly: GCA_012273795.1. Classification (NCBI taxonomy): domain Eukaryota; kingdom Metazoa; phylum Arthropoda; class Insecta; order Lepidoptera; family Lasiocampidae; genus Dendrolimus; species Dendrolimus punctatus. The sequence continues at coordinate 4,943,260 of CM022529.1, read as the reverse complement.
GATTCTCTAGCTATAAAAAAATCTTGAATATTTAGTGATAAATATCATTTTTGTTGATAAATAAATTGTGTAGTCAAAATTTAAAAAAGAACTAATCTAAATTGAACTATTTAATATTAAAATTGTTTAACTTGAGAAAAGCTTAGATTATTACTTAACGATATGCTTAATATATATAGTAAATTTATTGATACATAAATTAGTATAATAATTTGTAAATATATATAGTATATAAAGTAAGCGTCTGGCCAAAATACTCGTACATCTAGCGCTGTGGGCTAAAGTGAGAGAGGAGGACCCTGCCTGGCTCGCAGTGGGGCGCGGATGCTAGTGGTACCAGGTGCCGACAGCGCCCCCCAGGCGGACGCCCTCGCCGAAAAACTGAGGACCGTCCTCTACCCCGCGGACGTGTCTCCAGAAAAAAAAACCTGCTACCGTATGAGTGAGAGAAAGGGAAGCCGGAGAGACTGGCGCCGTAACGCGTTACGCAACGAAGTGGTTTACCCTCCCATAAGAAGTTATCACTTCAAAAAGACAAGTCAAAGAATCCCGATAAATTGTAACTGTCCTAAATAGCCAGTGCTTAAAGTAAACGAGGCACGGACAGCGGTTAAGTGGATCAGTGGTTGATGAATGTGTTTTGTCACATCGACGCCGCCGTCGGTCACTAGTGCCAGCCCGGTTGCTTAAGTGCTGGTCACTTGTGGGGTTATAAGTCAATTTGTTGCCAATACGGCTCATGTTACACACTTGTTTTGACATACACGTATCTGGTAACACCAGGAATGTATGCATTTTGTTATTATTAAAACTTTATACATCTATCAGTTTTCGTTCTTTATAGACTTTTTTATTCTCCCTTTCCTGAAGTACAAGCTGGTCTAGATATTTCTTTCTCAGAAAAATATGAAATAATATCAATGAAACTACGAATCAACTGAATAAATTAAGAGAACTAAAAGATCTGGTGATATTTATTCAATATACAATTTAAACTATATCAGAATTATTACAATGACTTTATAAACTAATACAATAAAAAACTTAACTTAATTATATTGTATTCTACCCATAGTCCATCAAGGCTATAAGTAAAATACAGAGCCTAGGTCACCGTTTTCTACGAGTAAGGTGCCCAGAACGCTGGCTACGTCTCTTCACTAGATCGCCATACTGATCCGTTGTTAGGTAGGCACCAGTCCTCTGATCTCCTGAAAAGGGCCTCAAGACCTCATTGTCCAAACACAGAAATATATATCTCACCGAGCAGGTGCATATTGCGCCGATTGAGTGACTTAGATTTGGTTAGAAACAGGATCTTGAGAACATTTGTAAACAACTGGATTTATTTTAATATTTTTATCGCCATAGTAGCCGGCAAAGGAACTAAAAACCTATGGATGAATGAATGAATATGCTTTATTGTGTTTTAAAGATACAGTTAACAGAAATAGAATTTTACAATACAATAGGCGGTCTTATCGCTATTAGCGATTTCTTCCAGACAACCTTTGGATGGAAGAAAACTTTGATCAGAACAGAGGTATGTTGCATTATTGTCACTACCGAGTCAGTATCTTATAAATATATACATTCATACATGATATAATATACATACATATACTAATACGATATATGTAAATAAAATGTTATAAAATACACTTATATAAATAAATGTAAAACTAGAAAAATATGAGAATAACTGCTGCGTCCTTAAATTGAGCTATTTGAGCTATAATAATCTTTCACAAGTCTATTGAAAATAGGCAGTGATTTGGCTAGTTTTATACTAACAGCCAGCGCGTTCCAAAGACGAACTGCTTGGACTGTGAAGGATTTGCTATAAGAGCTGATGGTATAAACAAAAGCTAATAAGTCTAATAACGTTATTCATTGAATGGGTAATTTAATGAATGGGTACACAACATCCGCGTAGATAACATAGAAAGTGTAAATATGTTATGAATCAAATAACTAGACAGGTTTACATATGCACGTGTAAATAGTGTGTTTGTGAGTCAGTGTAAAATGGGACTTACATTAAACCACCGTATACAAAGTCGTATAATGCTGCATTAACTTTAATGGCAGCTAACCTTCATTACACGCTTCTGTAAGCTATGAAGTGGATACCTTTTTCAACTGAATTTCAGTTTATTAGAACTAACTATAATTATTTCAACGGTTTTAAAACGTGATACATTGGTTGGACCTTTAATTTTAATTAGAAGTTTTATTTACTTTCATCACGTGAACACGACTAACGGCTGTGTCAGATTAAAATGAAAATAAAAATGTAATTGAAGATCTAAAAAATATACAAAGCTAATTTAAATTTTACTTGAGAAAATACATATTACGAGTATATGTACTTGATATAGTCTAATATTATTTTATTATAATCTGGAGTCATCCATAATAAGATTTCAATGGGCTACGGGTGAATTTACTGTTTTAATAGAATGCCATTTGTGGACTGTACAGACAGCAAGTTTGATTTAGTATCATGAAAACCAATTTTATAATTAGTTCTATATTATTCCCTAATTATTTCAAAGAAGATTGAAATTATGAAACGACTTATTAATAATAAAACGTAGTTTTATTATGTGTACAAGTCGCGAAAACTTAAGAAAATATTACGACTTATTAAATTGCAGTTTTTACTAAAGAATTACTAATCGTATTTGATAAGTGTACAGTTCACAAAAATAGCTGAAGTGGTAGCAAGGCGAATATGTGAATCGCAGGATCGATAGAATAGACTATAGACGAATCTTGGAGTTGAGACTTTGTCCTGGTATATTTACTTAGATAAAGTAACGTAATGCAGAACGCTTTCCGGCTCGGAGGACTCGAGAAAGGTCACCGGTGTGGTGGGAACGTAGAAATAGGTAGGATCAAGAATATGTCGCGCATCTTGGGAACGCTTACCCGAGTGCAATAGTGGATTCAATTGGATTTCAATTGCCTAGCGATCATTTTCAGTATAATAATAACGGTCCAGATTATATTTTAAGTGAACATTATCTATTGCCTTTGTTCCAGATGGATTGGCGAATTTCGCTGATCATATACTCTGTGTGATTTCGCTCGTATAAATGTCATATAGATTCCACATGAACTTTTTGTTTTTCACAATATAAAGTATCCTATGTGTATCTGTGGTTTTTGAGACATGTTCTACATTTTGTGAAAATATGTTCATGTTGGAGATATTAAGCAAAGAAAAAAAACACGAAAACAAAAAACTCAATTTCCCTATTCAAATTTCTAGATTGAAAGTTTACCTTCGAATAACTGTTTACTCCTACAACGTTGCCTTACTTTTTTCTGCTATCTGTACCTTCAATGTTCATAGCATAACTTGGGGTCCAAGCAAATAATAACAATAACGGGACTCATACTTCAAACACTGGCCTCGCTCTATCTGAATAGATATTTCATATAGATAACCAAACTTGCATTAAATAATACGAAGTGCCAGACAAACGTACTAAATCTTCCGTTAATATTCCCATATAAGCTGAAGGGTTATTTGACTTCTAATATAATATATTTAAGTTATAGACCTCTAAGGCATTCCCATTCGATCTTTGAATTCCTTGGACTTTGTTTAGAACGCTGGCAGTTTGGTGGTAAGTTCACCTTGAATAAGCTTCGAAGAGGCTCTTTTTTTTTTTTTTTTTTATTGCAGGAGATCAGCAGACAGGCAGACGGCCCACTTGATGGACAGCGGTTACCATCGCCTATGGACATTTGCAACACCAAAGGTGCTACGAATGCGCTGCTGCTCTCTTTAGGGAGCCTGGAACCTGGTCACTAATGCCGGAACATAACACAGGGTTATTATGGCGGCATACTCTAGACCAGGGGTGGTCGCCATCCAGTCGGGCAAATGCCCTACCACCTGGCTGTGGGTTGTTTTGTCGCCTCTTACGACAGGCCGCCGGGCCGCAGGAAATTGTATTCTTTCTCCGTTCCTGCACGGATAAGAAGACGGCTCGACAGATTTCAATTGTTTTAGTAGTCCAGAGAGCAAGGGCGCGCCCCCTCTCAGTTTGTAAGATCAAGGTAGTTAGAGAGGCATAGCTCAGATCTGGAGGGGCCGGCTCATGGAGGCTGGCCACCGTTCATTCGGGCTAGAGCTGCATGAACCAACAGCCAGCAAGAAGGACGCCAGGAAGAACGGCGAGTGGTTATACTGGATATTTCTAACTATATTTATATACTTCTTGGGTGTTAATACCACTTCAATTTGACGAATCCTACAAGCCCCCCATCGGTAATGTGGGCAGTCTTCAAGCGGACTTCCCCTTATGAAAAGGATTTTTTCTATATTATTATTTTTTGTATATGTTCCATTTCCCTGCAGGGCTTAGAAGATTCGTTATTCGAAGTCAAGTCTGACTTTTTTATTGTTCGAGCATATGTGTTTGACTGCCAATTAAAAAAAAACCTCGACATTTCATTCATAAAACATTGGTTTGACTATGTACTAATAAATACAACGATTCATAACATTAACAATTCGTTACGATACAAAATAGCTAATGTTGCATAAACTTTAATATAAAGTTCACACGGATTTACAAGAACATAAAATTTTTTATAGCTATTTATTTTTATATATTTTATATTTTTATACAAATTAGCTCGGTCATAAAATTTTTCAATGAAGCTTTGTTTTCATGTGCAAATGGAACACTCTCATTACGTTTTTCAAACGAATTTTCCGTTGGTTTTCGAAAATAAGTATTCTTGGTCTTCGTTCTGATATTTACTTGTTGAATGAAGTATTAAATATTAGTGGTGCCTGTCACTTCGTTTGGATTTTTTTTTATTATTTGAGTTCAGCAGACTGGCAGACGGCCCACCTGATGGAAAGGTTACCATCGCCTATTGACATTTGTAACACCAAAGGTGCTACCAATGTGCTGTCGTACTCGTGGATGGGACTGGAACCTGGCCAAAACACAAATCAAGGTTGTTATGGGGGTATAGTCTAGACCAGAGATGGTAGCCACCCAGACGGACAAACACACTACCTGACTGTGGGTGGTTTTGTCGCCTGTTACAACAGGCTCCCGGGCCGCAGGATTGTGTTCAATTTTATACTTTTTTCGTTCCTGCACGGATAATATATAAAATAAAAAAATATAATAAAATGTGAACTCGGATGATAATCTAAAATTTAGATTATCATTCGAGAAAAACTTTCAAAAATTAATATGTTTGAAAGTTTTTCTTAAATATGCAAATAAAACACATTCTAAAAGAGATAAGACAAATTCTAAAAGCAGTCATGCTTATATTAAAGAGACGTATATGGAGTTAAAATAAAATGATATTAAACCCGCAGCGCGTTGGTAACATCTTGTGTGTCACGTTGCAATGAATGTACTAAGACGACTGTAATTCGATCCATCAAGTGGGTCGTTTACTTGTCATTACTTGCATTAAAAAAGTAAAAAAACAAAAAACACCAGAAGAAAACAATTTTCACATCACTACAAACATATTTAAAAATAGAATGTGTTGAATAAATATCGATACTAAAGAACATCAATGTGTTTAATGCTGTGACAGGTCTAATGGGGCGTCGTGTAGTCTTAAAGCCGTAGGCCCCGAGGTGCATCGCTGGGTGAACGGATGTAAGCCCATCTCGCTATACCGATACGATACGCCGACATTCGCGCGTGACAGTGCAATTGTAAGAGATAGTAAGAAAAGTAGAGGTGGTACTTTGAAAGTGCTAAGATTGTTAGACGAGAGGTGACAGTAACACTCCGCTTTTGATTTCGAATATGAGGAAAGTAAATAAAAACTACGCGTTAAATCTATATTTTAATCTGATGAAACGTCATCACGTACGTCACATATAGAACGTCAAGTTTTTTTTTCTGTGGCATTCTACCAGCCAGTATTTTTTTCGTCACTGATTATAGTAAATACTTTGCTCAAATTTATGTAAATTAAATAATTTTATTATTTAGTGATTTATTTATAAGTGTAAAATGAAGCTACAAAACTGTTATTATTATTGAAGTGAAACTTTTTTATCGGCGTTGGAAAAAAAAATTACAATCACATTTTTTCCGTTACGCGCCATCTTTTTCTTACATGGGCTTTATTTATTTAACCAATTTAAAGAAGTTTCACTTCTTGCCTGTGTACACTAGTACACGCACACATTTTGTTTATTATATTGATGCCGCGATTTAATGGTAGCTGTATAAAAAGTTGGGATATGAGTCGCATCTATGGTTCGTATAGTTTCCTAAATTTTTCTACATATGGAGAATCGTTTCCCAAGGACAAAAAGTGCTGTTTTCAACCCTGTAATCAGGAAGCTCCAAACGTACTTTCAGAATATGACAAATAAAAAATATTACATACTTTAAATGTTAAAGCCCTTATAGACAGAGCCGTAAAATACCCTGTAAAAAAAAGAAACAATATTTCAAAATAAGAACGCTTTTTGACAGTTATTTATGTTGTTCGATTATTGCCGATTCCAGGACATAGCAACCGTCCCCGTTCGACGATCGGCGTTCAACCATCGGTCCCCGGGGCCTGATTACCCTACATTACCCATGCATCATGCTATTACTGTCCCGTGCGGTTCCCGGCGCTCTTTGTTCTTTTTCGTGGCAATTTCTCTCCGCTGTAATTGATATTTCGTGTATATCCCTACATTTATGTGTCAGATCGATACCCGCGGCGTCACGCAATTTAACATTGTTTTCTATAAGCGTTTGAGGATGAAAATAGTATATGAATATTGTACTTCATTAATTCAAAACGGAAATTATGATTGTTTATTTCACCGTCAAACAGTGGTGATTAATTGTAATTTGTAACAATATGTATCTACATCAGGGAAATAGCGAAAATAGAGATACGTTTTTCTCGGTCCGTAATTGGACCCATATAAATGGAATGAGATACGGATGTTTTAGGTACTCACACTGGTGTGCAAGTCATTTAACCGATGGGTAAAGCAAAAATATTCTATATAAATATATGCCTAAACAGCTATTATTTTATTCTAACCGTCGGTTAAATGTTAATAACTATCGTTAATCATATCATGATAACTGGCATTGATAATTATGTTTAACTTTTCCATTTTGAATGGGACGGTATTTTAAATTTGGATCTCTAATTTAATATCCATAATAGAGTGGTCCATCAAATACACGAGATAATTTTTATCATCTTACAAAACGCTGTTAAACCTAGATTTTGTGCAAGCGTAGCAAGTTATGACGTCATATCTTTAACGGGTTAAAAATCATACTTATTATTGTTAAACCAGTAATTGAAATTATATCCGTATCTTAAGCAAAACATTTTACTGCTCTCTCTTTAATATGAACAATGTTTTAGAATTTATAATAAAATAGTACCTCTGTGTAGTAATAAACAATGAATCTAGAAGAAAATATTAAATAAACACGACTTCCTTAACTTATATTGATAGAATAAAAAACAATAATTACACGATATACTTATATCATCAAATTAACTTGATCGCGGCGCTGAGTTTGGATACTGTTCAAGCAAATTTCAGACTCTACCCAGCAAAATACTCTATTAATTATCTTATGATGGCAAAACATGGCATGGTTTTACCCATGTACGTTATAAACAAATTTGCATATGAGAACAGATCAATTTGATGGAAATCGGAAAAGCGGTCAATGCCACCTTGTCATTAAAATCAAGATATTTATATGATATTTTTACATAACACCCACTAACCTAAACCTCGAATGATAATATAGCTAATTATAAAGATACCTTATGTTTGTTTTGACCAGGTTGATTTATGGTGGGAAATACTAATGGGCTTACTAACTTTCGATTTTCTCAGTTTGGGGTCGACGTTGACTCAGTGTGCATTGCAGTCATACATGTAAGTTTTGAAATAAAAATTGTCACTGTATTAGGTTTGGTCAAAAATTATTTTTTCTTTATTTACAAGTGACACGGAAAAATGGGTTGCTAGACACCTTAAAAAATTCTCACCCAATATAAGCTCTTAATTTTAATAGGAAGATCTTCCGCATCGCAGTTTATTATTTTTTTCTCGGTCCAATAAAAAAATCATACCACATCATTAATTGATTGTACAGAAAAATGTTCTCAAAGAAGTTTGTAGGAAATATAATGTACAAAAAGGTATGCTGTATTTGTTTGATTATTTTAATACAAATTTCATTTTTGTTTATAAATTTTATAACTCGACAATAAACTATCATAAAATGCCCAATAATAATTTTTATAGGAAATTAACTACTCTATAAAAATGATACGCTATGTTCTGGCGATTTAATTGAACGTTCAAAACATGTTGCAACGGGCAGACGCCATAGTCCCCATATTCCCAGACCCCTAGTACCACCAGCAGTTCACCCCAATAGCCCGGTACTTTTTGTTCTCATTTCCCACAATAGGCCTACACTGGCCGGGGATTGTTCTTGGGTGCATTATTCTATGGTGCAGACAGGGATAATCGCCGGTCAGTGTCACGCCAAGCCAAGGGGCCTCTATGTGTTGGCTTCCCCATGGCCCCACGCAAGCTCTCCAAAAGTCTGGGTCATTTTTATGGCCGTGGTCTTTAAAGACATATAAATACAATAATAATTATTTATTTATTTCAGACACAAAGATCCACAATTACAACAAATTTTATACATTGTTATTCTTAAATTAAATGAAATCGAACATGAAAAAATAAAAAAAGGTCCATCAATCAGTTATTGAACCTTTCAGTATGCGCGGACGCTTAAGCACTTACCCATTTAATTATTGTAATTATTGTTTTATGTATTTTAACGGGTAAATGAGCAAGTGGTAAAGCTTACACGAAAGAATTCTTCTTACACGAAATAATTAAATGATTAATCCAGTAAGCTTCTATGTTACGCATCATCAGTCTAGAATCTAGATAGTGGTAAAATGAAAACCCCACGCCGACAAAAACGCACATTACTAAAAATATCTACATAGTTCGAGGTTTAATCGATTTTTTTATGTTTCGTTTAGACATTCCTTGCTTATAAAGTAAGCGGGTTGAATGATAACATACTTTGAGATTGAACAAATTTAATTTATTGGCGTTGCCAATCAACGAGGTAACATGTCTGGCACTTGATATTTTCGGGACTAGTATACATATTAGAACTACGTTTTAACGGTTTTTAAGCACGGTATTGCGAGGCGGTAAATTAGGTTCACATGGAGTAAATGATAACAATAAAAAATTAAAGAATTAAAATGAACAAGTTGGCGGTAGACTAAAAAAAACTTTAACAATACTCATTGACACTTGACATCTTTGTCTTCTTGTTTTGAGTTGTCTTTTTGAATAATAAAAATCAAATGAAATACTGCGGCTAAAAACCGTCACAACGTAGATTTATTGCTAGATTTTATCGTTTTATTCAATTAGATTTGTTTATGAAAAGATGATCCTTTAAGTTTCGTAAAGAAAAAGATTGACATGCATTGCGGGCACGTTTCATTAGATCAATCCATGGTTGAGCAATGAGGCCGCCGTCGGTACGCCGGTGCGACCGGTCTGACCAAATATGCCGGCACTCGGCACATTTCTCATTCACAGAGGTGGACTTGCCTCAGTTATAAGAGTGGGTGGGTACCAAAGTCTCCTGTATATTAATACATATTATATATATATATACGGAAAGCAAAAACTTTGTATTTACCAAAATTGCGCGGACGGAGGATTTTGAAATTTCGCAGTTTATTTAGAGAAGAACCCATTAATGATAATATTTTTTATAATAATGCATAAAAAATACATTAAATCAATAAAAAACATTATACACAACCCCATGTATTTGACACACATACACGCATATTATATAATAAAAAACATTATACACAACCCCATGTATTTGACACACATACACGCATTTATTTTAGTTTATTACCTTGGCGAAATCTGTAATTATAGAAGTATATAGTCTTTGACAAAAAATTATTATAGACCACGGGCGACCACTAGTAAAAATAAATAGTCTATAATAAATCACTTTGTTATCATTATCCTAGCATTAAATCCTAGTTGTGTTCGGAACGTCCACTTCGGAGCTTAAATTCCACTTACCAAGCACATACTATACATACATCTATCTTTAACGCCCATACCCACTGTGCAGTGGCCGCGTAGTTTATAGTTATATAGAAATCAGTTTTGCATACATTGTTTTTACAAGCGGTTAGCTGGACGACTGGTCGCAATACGTAGCTGACTGTGCGGCACTGCTGCGATAGCGATTGATTCCCGACTGCAATTGAACTGCATAGCGAGTACAGCAACAGTCCAGCTGACAGGTGATGGGACTACTATTAGCACTTTCCTGCGGCTAGTCATATAGTGCGTGTTAGTTCTAATACTATAAAAATGCCACTACATTTTCTTAATTAAAAAGTTACAATGACAATAGACTACGGTTAAGAACAAAGTATCACATACGGAGTCAATAAAACGTCTTGAGTGTAAAACCATAAAATAAATTAAAACCCAAGAATGTTTATAACTATGCACATACTGCACATACACAATTGCAATGTGTTGTTGTTTGTTCGTGTCATTACATATTATTTACATATACAATCTTATACATATTTAACGTGATTTTAATAATATAAATGGTTTAATTTATAAAAGCATAACTGGGCCTGGTCCTCATCTTGATTGAAATACTTATCTTCTTGTATTCTTTGGCTTAGTAGTTTTTTCATTATTAAGGTTTAGCACAAATGTATTTATGTTGACAACATTAACAGTATTTTCACTAAATTAGGATACCTACAGTCAGTTGTGAGAACAAGCCATGGAAGCCTATTGAAGTGTAATACACTGCACTATTACATTGAACATTTTAAGAACACCTCGCCATCTCTCCAACCATTTTATAGTATTGTTAAGTTAACAGATTAGCACAAAGCGGTTTGAAGCCATAAACTATTTTAATTAAAAATGTAATAAATGACTAGAATTCGTTACACTATTGTTTGAAATTTTTAGATAATATTTTATATAAAATATTATATTTAAAGTTTTACATGTAGTAAAATAAATATAACACAGCAAAAATCTATTGCTTCTGCCAACATGAATTTAAAATGTAGTGAATACCGTCTATATACGAAGATCGAGATATTTTAAAACATCTACACAATGACCACATCCTATTAGAGATAAATATTATTACATATAATTATGGTAAATTATAGAAAACTATAAAAAAATGCGCTAATCACAGAATGAATGAAAGATTCAATTAAGGGAATGGCCGTTTAGAAATAAAAGGGTACATAACCAAGTAGCCAAATGTAACAGAAGGCTCAGCATGCCACGAGCGAATAGAAGATATAGAGTTAAGAGGCAGACCGTGGGAGATAACTAAGTCTAGCAATAACGATGACGCATTAGAACAGACAACTTCGTGTGTTTGTGGATTTTGTCGTCCTCCTTTTCGTAATCTATGTGCGTACATATGAAGTAAATAATATCTCGCCGGTTGCAGATTTGCGTCCTATTGACGATTTTTTAGAGGATGGAGCACGATTTAGCGTAGAGGCGTCACAGTGGGTGACTACAGCTCTAGTTACCGTGGCGCCTCGTAAGGTTTACGGAGTCTCGCGACGTCTTCTCAAGACGTATGCAGAACCGGCCGATTGAGACTACCACATACTCGCTCGGTGATCTCACTTCCAGGCCTGGAGATTAGTATCCAAATTACCTCAGCGTTATAAAAATAATGTTGCAGCACGCTTACTTAGGAAGTTTCTATTCACACGGACTTGATTCGGGACTTTAATGACTGGCCTCGACGTCAGTCCCTATTACAAATCACGATACTGAAGTCAATGAATCGCATGAACCCTCTCCAATATAAAACTATAGAATTTCATAAGGAGCTACAAAGACGAGCAAACCAAGAATTGTTTAATTCAGGAAACTAAAACTCTACCGGCTTCTCCAAATTCCTGCACAGTATAAACTCGGATTAATAAGCAGGTTAGACTTTCTATTGGATTTAGTTAGACCATCTATAAAGCACGGTTATATCATTTACATAGAGTAATGGCAATAGTGCCTTGGTTAGGAATGAAAGAGATGTACCGACGTCATGTTCATTAAAGTAATTTATGCAAGCGCCATATTGCTTTGCATGTTTAATTTGTTTAATTGGTTACTATAATCGCAAAGTTTTTTATTGCAGTACAGGTTCCTACATGCCTAGGCCTGGTGTCCAGTAAAGTGGACACGATGTGATGCGTTATAAATGACCAATACGATATTGTCATTTTAAGCCTAATTTATATATACATTATTGAAGTCAATGAACGAGTTAACTAGAAAAACTGGCGAGACCATATCATCGTATTGACAGAAATTCGCCAATCAAGTAATAAGTTATCGATTATGTTTTACTATTCATTCACTTGCCTTATCATCAATTGAAATGGGGTTGCCTGAAAGAGATCACTTTTAAGCGATAAGATCGCCCTTTATGCATAATGAGACATTATGCACAAAAGGCATTATTAATAAACTTCATATGTATTGTTACGATCTAGACGCCGAAGAAAGACAAATTCACACCTGCATACCTGTAGAAACACATTTTATTACCTTCCGGCATTTGGACTCCTTTTGCTTACTTTGTGATTAAAAAACAGCCCATTGTGTATTGTAATCTTTTACGGCCTATTGTTGTATTGTGATCACTGCCAGGTGTCTCGGATTTAAAGAACAAACTGGTGCTAGGAAATTCGGTCCACGCGGCTGGGCAGATATATTGCATCTGTGCAGTATAAAGCAATGCCCCAATTGAGAGATCAGCAGTCGATAACCATAAGCGAAGCAAGACCTGTGTACCAGAATCTAGAATTTTTTAGTGACGGCATTTGCGCGTTTTATGGAATAACGATTCTATATTACGTTTGGACTTATTGTGTTCGTTTAATTTTGTACCTGTCTTACACGTGTTTGTATAGTTCTAATAAACTCTATAGTAATTCTAACGGCATTTTAATTCGAGTCCTGCAACTCATAACAGTATGAATAAACTTTTGAAAATAATAACAGTATTATAAATAAAAATAAATTACTATATTGTATGCTGTTATTTAATCATTTAAATGTCAATGTGATATTTAAATTCCATATTTAATTGCGAAGCATTTTTTTAAATCGCGTGAGAAAAGTTAAAACATCCATAATGCTTTACATAACAATTCAGGAATGTTAAAACGCCCTTGATTTTAATAGTAAGTGGAATTCTCGTTGCCAAATTTATTTTCACATTATAATTTATTGGATCAATAAAATTACGAAAGGCGATTCCATAACTTGCAAACATTTAGATTGATTGTACAAATATAAATACTGCTCTGTATAAGCTATTACGTTACGTTGAAATTATACTAACATAATAAAGATGAAGGGTTTGTTCGTTTGTATGTACAGGATATTCGGAATAGAATAAAGAATTAGAGAAAAGTTTTAAAAACAATATCAACATAATTCAAAACTTGAAGAAGTTCAACTTTATTTTATTGCAGAGTTCAGACGACAGGCAGACGGCCCACTTGATGGAAAGCGGTTACCATCGCCTATGGACATTTGCAACACCAAAGGTACTACAAATACGCTGCTGCTCTCTACTGCTTAAGGGTACCCAACTTTTGAATTATAGGGTGGAATATTATGAAGTTAGTCTTCAACATTTTTTTCCAAAAATTTATTTGAACAAGATTCGTTTAGTAATGTTTTTGTACTGGGGTATTTTGATTGAATTACGTTTTCAGGTACCATAACCAACTGATACAGTAAACGCTTGTCACTTCTATGAAATGTTTAATTATGCATTGTTAGACACGCAGTTGCTCCATGGTTGTTTACTCGTAATAGCTAATCTGCAATCATACTTAGCAGGTTTGTTAACAATAGTAAATAGCGTTAACTAGATGTTAATAATAAATTTATACATATAATAAAATTGTAGAGGTCGAATTTCACTACAATGAAAAAAAAATCTAAAAACCGAGTCAGGGGGATGTAAGAAGTGAAATAGAACTAATTTAGATTTTTTCAAATTTGTTGTTTCTCTGTTTGTCTGTCAGTTTGTTCCGGCTAATCTCCGAAACGACTGGAACGATTTAAATGATGAGCTTATATCCCTGGTCAACATATAGGATACTTTTGATCCTGAAAAATTAAAAATTTCCCGTGGGATACTTAAAAAACGGCACCCGCGGACAAAGTCGCGGGCATCATCTAGTAATAAATAAGACTAATGACCGGTTCCTATATATTTATTAATATTCATTCACTTGCCCTATTATCAGTTGAATTTTGAAATTAATTTTGTGACAGTAAGGCAAATGAACGTTCAGTAAGATATAGGAACTCGCCATTAATATACTTCAATAGAAAAATGTAGTCCCATTTTATAAAGCAACCGTTTATCAGCGAGAACGTTCAAGAATTTTGCATAGAACATGCCAGTCGTGACACGAGGGCAATTTCAATAAAAGCCACTCCGGCGCTTCTCGACACGCTACAAATGAGGCCTGACCCTAAGGCGACGGGTCTTTTACTTCGATACTGTAATTTGGATAATTCGTAGATTAGAATAACTTCTATCATACTTTGCTCTTTTTTTAAAGAGTGGAATAATATGATTATAAAAAAAATCGACCTAGTGCGTATTGTTATTATAATTTGTATCCACGTTCAAAGTACGGTTTTGAAGAGGTGACCAATGTCTACTGTTTTTGTCATTTAACTACGAATCATTAAAAAAATATATCTAAATTATAAAAACATAACATAAAAAATACTTTCATCTAAAATATGGGGTATATTATAGATGAAAGTATTTTTTATGCTTATTTCTGTTTTCGTCACCTTTTTGTTTCTCCATCTTTCACCTTTTTTCAACTATTTAAAAGCTACCTGTTTTCAAAATCAAGTAGGAAGTAGTAATTTACACTTATAGACTGAAATAAAAGTATTTATTTTATTTTATTGCAGGAGTTCAGCAGACAGACGGCCGACTTGACGGAAAGCGGTTACGATCGCCTATGGACATTTACAACACCAAAGGTGCTACAAATGCAATGCTGCTCTCTTAAGGGAGACTGGAACCTGGTCACCAATGCCGTAACTCAACACACGGTTATTATGGCGGCATACTCTACATGCCATGCTAGATGGTGGTCGCCATCTAGTCGAGCAAATATCCTACCACCGGACTGTGGGTTGTTTTTTCGCGTCTTACGACAGGCCGCCCGGCCATAGGAACCTATATTCTTTTTCCGTTCCTGCGCGGATAGAAGAGTCATTAGAAAACATCGCCATGATAGCCTCTAAGGCTAAGTGCGTAATACGATTTATTAATAACGAACCCATTTGTGAATGGATGAGTCCGTAATTTTCAATTTCATTCAATGTAATAAAGAATCGCAAGAATACATATGCATTGTACAGTTGATTTTCGTGAGTGTCAATAAGGCTGACAAAGACACTATGTTCCAAGAAGTCATTACTAGAGTGGGGCACTGCACTAAGATTAGCGGCGATTTGTGTAAATCGCCCTCTGAATGAAACAACTGTACATTACGTAACACATGTCAATGGTCATTGCAAAAAGTGGTTTGCACATAACGCCTCGACTAGTGTTGTATTATGTCGAACTAAATGTCACTACTCATTATTTATAGTGGTATGACAACCTAGTTTTGCATCAGTCACATTTCATCATGTATATAAATTATTTAATATATTTATTACTACCATAGAAAAACAATATGATTTTTGAAGAACGAATGAGTGTTCATTTATTATTATGTCGGCCGGGATTAGCAATTTTATACATCAATTATAAAAAAAAATTATTTAAATATTGTTACAACCTAAGCGCCGACAAAGACAAATTCCTCGTAAAGATCTGTAGAAGCACATTTTATTCTCTGTCGCCATTTAAACTGATTGTAATCCTTTTATGATCGTCTTTTTTTATTCAATAATTATATTATATTGTACTCGCTCATTGGCCAGGTGTTGCGTACCTATTCGTTGAATGTTTTGATGTTGAAGAAGGTTAACCTTCCGCAATAAATATCCTGTCTTTTGCAGTTCTTGATAAAAAGTATTATTTACAACTATTGTCAATCAACACCAATAGCATCATTAATTTATTATTCAAACATAAACTTTTCAGTTTTATTATATGCGTATTCTGTACATACAAAGAATAACAAAGTAGCAATACATTACATTGGACGAGACGTGAAGTTACTACAACAATTACGCTTGACAATCCTGACATGTCTAGTGGTCTAGTCATTAGTCTGTACTCGTGACAACACTACGAATGCCGGGCATTCCTCGCTCATGCGGCGGCGGCGGTCGCAAGTGAGTGACCTCATTTATGGAATTAGTCTGCGGATGGGCAGTATTGCAGCTTTATTTCTAGTGCACACAGAATGCCAAACTTGTAGGAAGGTCCCCCGGGAAGTCATCTTCAATTTTTAATAAATATTTATAGACGGGTAAATATTGTTAGGAGTGCAGGACTCGAATTAAAATGCCGTTGGAATTACTATAGAATTTACGAGTAACAGGACACAACTAGTACAAACTGCAGGATTACATAACACGCGCAAGGTCTGTCACTGTATCGCTCGTGGAATGTATGTCTTGCTCGTAGCAATCTTCGGGCATCGTTTTATACAAATACTACAAACGACCGCGTGGACTGAGGTTTCCGAGAAACCGTCATCTGCACATCTGCGACGGGTATACAAGTCCAATAACAATAGGCTATTATCTAATTGAAAATTTTAAACACGAAATTAACAAAAGAAGTCCAAATGCGGGAAAGGTAATAAACCAGGTTTATGTCAGTCAGGTGTGCATCCACTTTTTGTCGGCACGTAATAATATTAAATGCAACATACATAAATCTATCTACACAACGTTCTTCGTTAGAAGAGCATTTTAGTAATAACACGATTTAATCATGTTTAAATATTATGGTCGGTTCCTATATCATACTATTCATTCACTTGTCTTACCACAGGCCAATTTTTGCCATTATTTGTATGGAGTTTCAAGACAAATTTTAAACGACAGTAAGGCAAATAAACGGGTAGTAAGATTATATCAACGAGCCATTAGTCAACGTAAGGAACATCTAAAATTAGATATAAAGGCAGGAAAGATATTAAATTAACTATTTAAACATATAATTTAAATAATTCACAAATTGATCTCGTGAGAGAAATCATGGTTATAATTATTTGATACTATTGGATTAGATAATTTTATTATTATTTGCATATGGAAATTTCCTTCATATGGCCCACGGGATCATTTGTATTTCCTGATATAACATTTCGTAAAATATATCATCATAAAGATTATAATTATAAAGATCTGTTACTGAAGACCATGAAGTTTAAACGGCCAGTCAAAATCGAGAAATATATTGCTAAGAGTCGCGAGACTAGAATTAAAATGCCGTTAGAATTACTATAGAGTTTATTAGAACTATTCAAACACATAATATAACACAGGTACAAATATAAACAAACACATCAAGTCCAAACGTAATGCAGAAGGACGTAATTCAATAAAACGCGCAAAATCCGTCACTTATTCGTTTCCCGATAGCAAATGTCTTGCTTTGCTCGTGGTTATCGCTCGACTGCCTCCCTCCTCCATTTGGTCATCGTTTTATACTGCACAAATGCAAAGTCCCCGTATCATAATTCGAAACACCTGGCTAATGAGTCGACCGCATCGGCCATAAACGAGTACAATAAAACAATGGACTGTTCTCTAGAATAATTAGTAAACGCATGTCAATAAATAAGTAAACAAAAGAAGTCCAAATGCCGAACGGTAATAACATGTGTTTTTACAGGTACGCAGGTGTGAATTTGTTTTTGTCGGCGTCTAGGTTGTAACAATATGCTTAGAATGATAAATATTGTCTTGTACTCCTGAAATCATGTAATTCACTCGCTCGTGGTAAATTATAGTTATTATTCTCTGAACTATCACACAAGACATCGCGTCGCAGACGGCATAATAAAAAGTTTGAGAAACTGTGTTTTTGCTAGTTAAAGTGTAACATTGATTAACCACGCACCATATTTAGCGAGAAGGTATTCAGATTAATAAGGCACTTTTTTTGCCAGCGTTACGGCGTGCATGTGGGAACGATTTGCACGTAGCGTATTACGCCTTATAAGGATAGAATTACCTTAATTATTTGCCACAATAAATTGAGGTAAATAATTAGAGGGTTGAACGATTTATTAAGTTATTTATTAATTGGCTAGTAAATTTTCCTCCACTGAAGAAACAGGAAAATGAAAAAAGGAACATACCAGATAGCAAAACTTGATGAATTTAATTTAAACGATTTCAGTTTGTAACATTATATTTTATTTTTTAAGTATATCATTTTTGTAGTGATTTCCAGTGGCTTTCCCTTGTAAACGTGATTGATGTGTTCTGCGGGAACACTTGAATTTATCAGAACAAACATTTCCTAGGTTTAAAATATCTATAAAATTTTATTCACCGAATTATTTTTGAAGTTTAAGTTTCATTGTTGTTAATTGTAGTTAAACAAGCTAATGGACTGTAATGAAATAATTGACGGCATCCGCGTTTCACCTACCAAGCTCCATCACTAATATATGGGCCGATACATTTGCTGGAGGGCCTTGCACTTTGGTATAGCATGGATAGGGTAACATTGATGTCTGCATCTGACTATATTTAGGACAGGGCTGGAAATACCGGTAAAAAATATAATGTTAATACTACTTTTATGGGTAATTTTGCTGTTATAACTATGTTTTGTTACCATCGTCGCTCTCTTTCGCTCGCAAAGATTATCAAACAGCACTGCGCTAAGAGCGCGCGTAATATTAAGAGTTGTGTTTGTTGATTGTTTCGGCGACATGCAGTCGTAATAAAGCCATTTCTTAAAAATGGCTACGTCAATTGAAATAACTTAAAAATTACCGATACGACACACATACATACGATTTTTATGATTCAAGCGTTTAATGGGACTGACTGTGTCACCAAATTGTTCAGCCTGTGGTGTACCAGACGATGTTTTACACGTGCTAATGGAGTGTACACAGAGTGCAAGCCTACGAACAGGAAACAGAACCTACAACATAGGAGTCTGTAACACTATCTTGGGCTCTCCGCTCTCTCAGCAAGCAAAAGATTTGTGTTCTGTGTTAACCGATTAATTAAAAAAGCGATTTTTGTTTTATTTTTATTATTTGATGTATGTCTCTACGGGGGTGGCATTGTCACTGAGTGATAAAATCCCTATGGATACCCAAATACAAAATAATCATTCATAAGCGGATCAAATCGTCTGGTCGCCTGTTCGTTGTAGATCGTCGCTCGAAGATGC
Organism: Dendrolimus punctatus; assembly: GCA_012273795.1. NCBI lineage: Eukaryota > Metazoa > Arthropoda > Insecta > Lepidoptera > Lasiocampidae > Dendrolimus > Dendrolimus punctatus. The sequence continues at coordinate 4,923,758 of CM022529.1, read as the reverse complement.
AATTTCTTGTCGACACAGGAAGCGACGTTTGTGTCTTCCGACGACACGCTTACACCACCTGAAACCTTGAAAAAAATTACAAAAGCAGGACATACAATAACATTCCCAGCCTATTATCGACCGTAGGGACGGTCTCTGGGACGGAGTAATGTGGATACCCAAATACAAAATAATCATTCATAAGCGGATCAAATCGCTTGCCGCCTGTGCGTAGTACCCTGCGCCCGCGCTACACCGGCGAGAAGTACGCACGGGGCAGGCTGCAGTGAGAAGCGAACGAACATCGATAGTGACACGCAATTCTAAAGTACCGCTTGTAATAAAACCATATTAAAGTTACCACCCACATCCCTTTAAAATAACAGAATAAAATAAAACGATTTTTAACGTTGTAATAATAATAATGTAATAATTGGGAGGTCAGTGCTCGGGACTTGAGCAAGAATTTATCTTCAAATCACAATTACAAATTTAACCAATACTTATTAAGATAACATCGCGGAATATTGAAAGAAACGACCGAAGCGAACCACCGTTAAGATAATCTTCGATTAAATCAATAAGAAGAGGCGGAGAGTCCAATAATTCACCAACTTCGGATGAAGTCTGGCTTATTGTTTCCGAAACTAATAAGACGTCTTCCCAGCCGGACTGGATTTTTATAACAATGTTTATACGATTTATATTCGATTCTACGATTCTTCAAGAGTCTTTGTAATCATAAAACTGTTGAAATTTGTTAACTGTTTGGGTCCAAAAAAATATAATTATACTTGGGTGATTCTTTTGCGCCCAACCACGTGCATCATTGGCTGCAACCAGTTTTTTTTAAATCGTATAGCTTTTTAAAGAATCTGTCCGTTTCAAGTGCTTTGTTGATGATAAGAATGAGCGCTAATTAATAAAAAACTAGTGCTAGTTTTAAAAAAGCTGCATGCAGCCACTGTTGCGCCTTGGACAATCGCCTATGCACAAATTTATAAGACCTGGATATTTTGATGCGAACTTATAACAAGCTCGAATTAGTGTGAACAGCTATCCGTGTAATGAAGTGGTTCCATACAAGTGTTCTCGGTCCGAGTATACTCTTACCGTCTGAACGCGGAATTATTTACTACAACATAAATCTATGTTGGAAATAAAATTAAACGCAAGAAACAGTGGTAACTGTAACTTCATGACGACCGTATATCAATGTGTCGATTGTCGGTAGCATATATAAATGAATAATAAATTACTGTCGCGACAATTAGTTTTACAAGCCTGTTATATATTAATCAGGCAAGTAAAAGTAGAATAATATAGAACTAGCTGTAATCCTCGACTTAATCCGCGTTTATTTATATAGTTGACTAGCGGCCCGACGCGGTTTCACCCGCGCTCTGTCCCCCTCTCGTGGTATATAGCGTCATGTTATGTAGCCTATGACACTTCCTGTTAACGTAGCTTTCCAACAGTAAAATAAAAAAAAATCGGTTTAGTAGATCCAGAGACTATCTCCTACAACGTTACACTTTACCTCTTTATAATATTAAGAGTATCCGTGCAGGAACGGAAAAGAATACAATTTCCTACGGCCGGGCGGCCTGTCGTAAGAGGCAACAAAACAACCCACAGCCTGGTGGTAGGGCATTTGCCCGACATGATGGCTACCACCCCTGGTCTAGAGTATGTCGCCATAGCAACCTTGAGTTGTATTTCGGCATTAGTGACCAGGTTCCAGTCTCCCTTAAGAGTGCAGCAGCGCATTTGTAGCACCTTTGGTGTTGCAAATGTTCATAGGCGATGCTAACCGCTTTCCATCAAGTGGGCCGTCTGCCTGTCGTCTGAACTCCTGCAAGAAAAAAAGTAAAAACGCAACTGTAATGTAGACACAGACATTTATTTGTAATACCCTAATTAGACAAATTACACATTATAATTTTTTATTTACTGTTACACCCTTTTCAATATTGTTTGTAAGACAAAAGGTATCTATGTCGTTTCCCAAAACACGATATATTTTTTTAAGTATTACTAATGTATTTTATATCGCGTATATAATATATATGTATTCATCTATACTAATAGTATAAAGAGTGTATGTGACGTTGTAGGGGGTAATCTTTGAATCTACTAAACCGATTTTGGAAATTCTTTCACCAGTAGAAAGCTGAGTGACATACGGTATATTTGATTGTGATTAATAATAAGTATTTTTTAATTTTTTTCTGATGCCCAGCAAAGTGGGCATGGGTCAGCTAGTTTATTAAAAGATACAAAACCAGTAAAGTGACAATTATACAACATTCCAATGTTACTGAGCTTCTTATCCATCTAAAGGTTGTCGCGAAGAAAGCGGTAATAACGATAAGACCGCCTATTTTGTTGTATTATTTTATTTCTGTTCTTATTATCTTTTAACACACAATAAAGCATATTCATTCAAAGAATTCGGGTATAAACAGGAGAACCAAAACAAATACGTTTGAGTGTATTATGTTTACAGAAAAACAATAACATAAATGGAATAAATAATATTATGTTTGTACGCAACATATTTTGGCTATATCCTCTTATCGTATGTATGACAACCAGAGATCGCATTATTACTGACAAAGCTTCAAAGGCTTCGTAACTGGCATAGAATAAATAGCTACGGAATGTTTATTTGAAATATATTTTTTAAAGACGAAATATTTATATTGAATGATTGCAATTATTAGCTTTGTCCAAATAAGTATCTAATAAGTGTGCTCCTATTTACTAATATATTCGTGTGCTTTTTCAGAATGTTGGTCTACTTCTTCAATGTTTTCATCAAACTTGTGGTGCTGGGAATAATGCTTTAACATTCTGCAAGATCCCAAATGTTTGTGTAGATTTGTTGTTAAAATACGTAACCTTGCAACCATGAAATGAAACCATTGTCAGATTGCAATTGATTTTATTGACTACCCATACATACTCGTAGATATTTGGTCCGTATTTTAAATACGAAAGTAGCTCTGTGTGTTGCTTCTTCACTGAAGAACTACTAGACCGGTTTGGCTGAAACTCAGTATATATACATTTTCGATGCCGAGGATGAACATATGATACGTTTTTGTCCCGAAAAATAGAATAGTTTCCGGGATAAAAATATATTTGTCTCTGTTTGTTATGCTTTATGGAAAACCTATTTGACCGATTCGGCTTAAATTCGGTATATATGTAATTTTAACACCGAGGGATACTTTTCATCCCGGATAATGGAATAGATTTATGTTAGTTATGTTATCCCAGAAAGTTAAATAGGTTTTTTGTGATTTACCATTTTTGTAATTTATGTAGTATACAGATAAATCGACGAGGTATATATTAATAAAACTAGAATGGGTTGGGTTGGAGATATAAGTTTCTATGGATATGAGATAAAATCACCACGCTTATCATAAATATTAAAACCAATAAAACGATTTACAAACAATTTTGATCTAAGAATATTAAACTTTATTGTCAAACAGTTAAACATAATTTTCTGTGGAACAGTCTGTTCTGTCTGACTTAGTCTGAAAAGGTAACACATGTTCGCGGAAAGTTAAAACAATCAACTGGAAAAAAAACGATTTTTTTCATACCACGACTGTAAAATTCAACTTACCTAACAAGTCAAAAAACTTATTGATTGCTGTTTAAATAGCTATCAAATAATTTATATGATAACCTTTAAAAGGACATTAATTAATTAGGCGTTTTAACGACCATTTTTATATGTAACAATAATTTGAGAATTTATTGTAACATATGTCATCTAGCCAATTGGCTAAATGACATATGTTACAATCGTCTCTCATATAGTGTATTTTTACAGGCTTATTTGCCATGAATAAACGTTTATCTTCCCAGTTTATGGCCAATATATTAGTGCCAAAACAAGCAAATATCATAACATGAACATTGTATTTTTTGTCGCTTGTTTGACGCATTTGGTTGTTGGTCATTTTATGATGATAAGGTAATATTATGTAGTAAAATATAGGGGAGCAGCTGTTATTTATATTGTTTAGTTGGCCATTGCCTTACAAAACATTTTCGCAGTATGTACAATGTATATATGATGGTATACAATTAATATAGGATAGTGTGAATTTTTGTTGTGAAAGTTCTTTAGAATCGTTGTGATTTTAAACTCGATGAAACGAAAAAGCGACACTAAAAAGAGATCAACACATATAGGACTAAGCCTGCGAGAGAATGAGATATGAGTTTTACACTGTGCAACATAGATTAGAGAGTCAATAAGAACGATGATTAAACATAGGTTCTATTTGGACCGAATTAGAACTAATAATAATATTCCTTCGATTTAAACAGTGAAGAATTGTGGGTGATATAGAAGTTTATGTTGAATTATAATACGTTGACGGATGTAGGCTAAAGGAATTATATTTATATTAATAATAGTTAGAGAAGTATCTGTGAGTATATTCTCTGAAGTTTTACTTATACTGCGTGTGAACTGTACACACAAATTTATTAACGGTAGACACGCACATTGTATGTGCCCAAGCTAAGCAAGTTACGCTTTTGTTATGGGTAATAATATATAACGGATCACTCTGGGGTCGATCGCAGACACTCAGACCAGAACGCAAAGTTTTTTAACAAAACTTATGCCATGAATTGGATCCGGAGCCTCTGAGGCTGAGCTCACTGGCCATCCGGCTAGTGAGCCCGGCCAGCGAGGCTTGGCCCGCATAAACACAGGGGCCGTCATAAAATGTCAGGCTCATTCAAAACAACACTCAAATATAACAGAGTACCTTCAAAAATACACAAGAAAAGAAATATAGCCTGAATTGTACTGGCAAAAAGCCTGCAATAATATTAGTAACTACAAATTTATGCCACTTTCCCAAATTCGACAATTCTGTCTAAGCAAAGTCAGCGTGCACATTTGGCCTTTGTCCAAAGTGTCCTGCGAATGCTGGCTATATCTGTTCATGTCCTCCTTTTGTCTTTATTGCAATGTAAAAGGACGTAGATAAATATGTATCTTTAGGCTTACAGATAACATTGTTACGAGCTACAGGACTCGAATTATAATGCCATCGTGATTACTATAGAATTTATTAGAACTGTACAAATATGTATAAAACAGGTACAAATATAACTGGATACAACCAATACAAACGATACAATTACGTACAAAGCTCGTCACTATATCGCTTATCGAATGTACTAGACACGTCTAGTAAATTTCGGAATACGTATTTTCTCCGTTATTTACTATGGTCTGGGATATGTCTGGGATCGGCCCCAGAGTGGTCCGTTGTATATTAACCATAACAAAAGCGTAATTTACTTAATTTGGGGATATACAATGTGTCTGCTTGTCAAAAAAATGCCGCTATTTCCTATTTGGTGTCGTCAGCGGCGAAGATATGTGGTGGCAAAGTTGAAATTCGGAAAGAGCACATCGAAATCTATAAAATTGCTCATTCCTAAAACTCCTGGAAAAATTTCCAGGTAAAACTATCAAACGACTGTCCTTAGGACACGCCGATGTATGGATGTATGATGTATGGGTGATGTATGTATGGATGTCAAGTAATTTAGAAACAATCGGTGAACATCTCGATTGCGTAGTTGAAGATCAAGTCAATTCTGACGTGATTGTAACTTGGGATCGACTGCGATTATCTCGCCTATTTTAAACGACTCGACCATCGCTATTAATTAAGTATATTTACCCCCAAAATCTCAGCCAACTCCATAACAACCCCTGACCTTTTTAATCTCGCAACCGCACTCGCAAACAAAGCGTTTCAACGTTGGCATATTAAAATCAAACAAACGCATGAAATATTAAAGTCCGGTCGGTTACTACACCTGACCCATTTGTTAAGTAAAGTTGCTTTTTGTGTTCATATGAAAATGTTGTGTGGATACAAAAGAACTTTTACAAAATAGTTGAACATTTCAACTAACCTTAAAATATTATTAAATTTTATGGTGCCGTTTGCTGTTGAAACACTTGGACCGTGGGGTCCTGAGGCCATGAGCCTCTACCAAAATTGATCAAATAGAGTTATTGACTCTTCAGGTGATCAAAAGGCTGGTGTCTACCTCGGGCAACGGATCCGTATGGTGATCCAGTGAGGAATCGTTGCCAGCCGTCTGGGCACCTTACCAATAGAAGACGGTGATCTAGGCTCAGTATTCTACTTATAGTCCTAAAGGAGTATGTGTAGAATATAATACTACTTTGTTAAAAAAATACCGGGAAAAGATCAATAGTACACAAAATGTTAGTTATGCATTCAAATTTATTCAAAGTATTCTCCTTCAGAAGTGATACACTTACGCCAACGAATAATGTAATCATCAAAACATTTTTAAACGCTTTCTTCGGAATTGAGTTTAGTTCTCGTCCGGAATTCTCCTTTATCCCTTCTACCGAATGAAAACAGGTACTGCGAAGTGGAAATTTTAAAGAAGAAAGAAGTCTGCTGGAGCCATATCTGATGAATGAAGTGGTTGGTTGCTCAATGGTACTTGCATCTCGTCAAAATTACCGGACTATCGTTTCAATTGTAGGACATCAGGCAAGTTAATTTCAATGGCGTGCATATGGCACACCACTCTATCTTTATAAATATTTATAAGCGAAAACTTTTACTAACGTTGTTAGCTTTTTAATATTTATCTCGGTTAAGGCATTTCTTTCAAAGTACCATTTTTTTTACTAACATTATTTCGCCGCGACGATATCGAAAGTTTTTGTGAATTTAGTAGAATACGAAAGTTTGACATTAGAGCAATGGAATAGTATTTTGAATATCTTTTAGCAGAACTGCACCCCTATTTTTCATTATGAGAACGTTCGTTTAGATTTGTTTGATTTGCACCAATTGTGAGATCGAATATAAGTGGAAGTGACAAGAGGGGGCAGCTCTTCAAGGTGTGTATATGTACACCCTGATAAGATAATATCGAAGATTTACTTAAGTGGTCTTACGACATGGTCGCTCTGATAGTGTCTATTTATTGTTTGTCTTATGAAGTAAGCTTTATATGAACTGAAACAGATTTAACAAACTCTTGTTTTGGTTTATTACTCGACTGAAATAATGTATTCTATATTTCAATTGGGTGCAGACACATTTAACCACATACTCTGATCTCAGACGAACAAAATAGGACCGAGCCCTAAGCTCTCACAGTGAAACCGGCTAAAGGAAGCCGATCGCGCCGCATTGCGTTACGAGAACATAGTATTAAATAATCGAATTAGTAGGGTTAAGATGGAATTCCATTTCTAGTGGACACATTACTATTAACCATACAGACGCAAACCATGTGGATACTAGATAGTTCACGCACACAAGTTTTTTGTTTACGTAGGCTCTGTACATACTTTTATTATTTGTGTATGGTCTTCGTAGGTTCCACAAATCGGCGCCACTCATCACGGATCTCCGCTTTTCTCTTCCAGGGCCTACCGGCAACCATACACAGGTCATCAGTCCATCGGGCTGGAGGGCATCCGACAAAACGTTTCCCAAGACGCGGTCTCTACTACAGGACTTGTTTGCTCCATCGGCCATTTGAATTGTGATTGGCTGTCGACGTGTGATCTTCTTCCTCTTTGGCCATGATATTGGGGCCTCGAGGAAAACCACTTTGCGCCGACTTGAAGTAGGCGAGCGACTACCCGTCGGTGGTGGGGTTTGGAACCTACCCGCATAAACGTGGTCTCTCAACAGCGCTCGCTAGCTAGTCTGCGGTATCTGGTAGCCTTCGCGGGATTTGCGTTGGTTTCGTCTGCGGCTTAGTTGGCCATTTATCGGCGTTCGATGGCCATCTCGGACTTTGGGTGGCCATCTGTAGCTTCTGGTGGCCTATCAGCGGCTTTATGCAGGCTCAGGCAAGGGTATGAGATTCCCAAGTCGTAGCAATATTGATACTGGAAAATGAGAAGAGTCTTCGCTGTATACTATTGATTCAAATATTACACGAATGAGTATTAAAGCTTTAGAAAAAGGCGAAAAACTTGTGCGTATAATGGTAATAATTTTACGAACAAGACTAAGAAAATTTTAATACTGCAAGTCTAATCTCTATTCGAAGGCGTTGGCGCAGTAAGACAAATTGTTAACCCTTTGAATATAGATAAACAAACGTAAACTTTAACAATGCGGTCAGATTTACATTGAAAGTTTTCGCAAAATAATAAATGAATAGCATTCTTGTTGCTTATCTGTATTGGCACAGTCCAATCGTGCGAAACATGTCGTTCCATTATTGAATATGCGGATTGTTCTCTCGCCAGCTGCTAGATGCCGCCTCGCTGATTCCTGAACACGATAGCGAGATTCCACCAGCATGATATCTTGGGCGGCGCCAAATAAACATCCTGCGCTATGCCGTCTCTAATTGCTCCTTTTATCGGATACATAGCTTTCTTAATTGGTTCAGTATAAGTCTCAGCTCTCTGCCTTGTTAATCACTTTTTTAGAACATTTTGTGACTTTTTATTAAACACTTTTGAGTCTTTATTGATTTATATATTATTCCTCTTTCTTGGGGGTTAGTATACACTTCTTCAGTACGATTCCGAGTGAAATGTTAGATCTGCTTTTCACTAAATTAAAAACCAAATTAAAAAGTATCTTGCTGATAAAATAAAAAAACTTCGTTTAAAAAATCCGACTTCAAAAACTAAATAGTATAAAATAACTTATTTCTAAAGCTATTATTATTAATATATAATATCTAAAACATCACACAACAGAAATATTATAGAAAAACGATTTTTAGCTAGACGTGTTGCTGGGCAGTTTCTCGCCGCTTCTTCTCCTTAACAGCAATAACACGTTGTGACGCGGTGTACATAAACTAGGGAGTAAAATTAAATTTTAACATATATGTATGACCTTCAAAAAGTGTTCTACAGTGGACTTATTTTGAATAAAAATTTTGAATTTGAATATAATCATCACTTGATCGCTTTTATTGGAGCGGTTTGAAGTTGTTCGGTTGCATCAGAGTTTCCACTAAAACGATAACATACATTCTTTTTTAAATTCTGCGATGCTTTGTGTCCCCGCGAAACTTTCAAGTCGAAGTGGACGACGCCGCGAACATATCCTAGTTGTTAATAATAAACCTGTCTCGGTCGAATCAAACGTCTTTGTCTGCCCTTAAATTAAGGAAATTGATTTGAATTTACTAGACCTCCTTCATATTTCACAAAAATAATATAATCAACAACCCAATATTATTAATTCCAAATAAAAATAGTGAGTGGTGTTTTAGAATGTCAACTGCCCAGCAAAGCGCTGAATTTCAAGATTTCACCAAAAACAACACTGAAGAAGTATTTTATAGTTACATTTCGTGCTACATAGGATGTACTATGCATGCATTATAATATTTTAAAGAACATCAATTAGATAATATAACTTTTGCTGTCGTTTAGTTACACATTTTCTTTTTCATAAACAACTGAAAGCTTTAACAGCGGTGTTACATCATGACTTATAACTTAAATCTTCTATATAAATAGAAATCAATCGTAGAAATTTCTGAACGCGGATTACTTGAGAACAACTTTACCGATTTTGATCAATTTTTGTGTGAGTGTTTGAGTGGGTCCCCGGATGGTTTAGAGCAGTGGTTCCCAAACTTATTTGTATACCGCCCACGTTCAGAACAAATTATTTTTTAGCGCCCCCATTTTTTCACCTACTTAAAAACACTATAAGTTCAAATTAAATTAATTGATTATTGAGAGCTACATTAGCGGAGATTTAACATTCATTCTAAACGAGACTTTTACTATAGCCCGCAAGAGTTAACTTGAGACCTAGGCGCAGTACACAACAGCGCTGAGGTCTCAAGTTAACTGTTATGGGCTACACCAGCCAATGCCCATTTTTTTCTGGGTCTCTTACCGCCCCCTTTTAGGTCTGCAGCGCCCACAAGGGGGCGTTATCGCCCACTTTTCCCAACCACTGGTTTAGAGTCACAATTCGACCCGGTTGGTAGCGCTGGGATCGGGTCCTAGATTTTGTTTTTTTCAGGGCAGGGCAACGTCTACCGAGTCCTCTTTCTTAGAAACTAAATTGATTTATAATCTTCTGTTTTCCAATAAACAATAAGGTGTTGTCTGTATTTTTACGATTATTAGAATAATGTATTTGTTACTATTCTGCACCTACACACATTATAGTACATTAAAAATGTTAAGTAGCAAATGATAAAATCTTGATTACTTGTATTTTCCTTATCGTATTCGAAACTCAAGGATAATCACATAATAAAATGCATATGAGTGATCATCAACCCACGATGAAATTCATGTCTGATAAATGTGTTACACTTGTACACTACAGGTGGTATTGCCATATAATGAGAAGGGATGAAAGTCAAGTGGCAAGAAGAATGTTAAACTGCAAGGTTGATAGGTTCAAAGGTAAAGGGAGACAAAAAAAGAGATGGATGAATTGTGTGAATGACGATATTATTATGATGATTAGTGTTGTGACCTGTATGTACTATATTTTAGCTAATTGGCTTATACACTGTAGAAAAATAATATAGTACGAATGTACTATATTTTCATAGATATTTTATTAGATGCGATTTTTGTTCAAATATTTAAATTTTAAAAATAATAGATTGTTGCTAAATTAAATAATTAATATATATACACATAGTGTTGCGTACTCCTTTGATTTGCAACTCTTTATGTATATATTTTTAATTGATTTGAAGTTGTCAAAATTATTAATATTCTCTCTGTCTGTCCGTCTCTTCGAACTAGAGTAGCAAGTTCAAGAGAGTGAGCTGAAGGCGGAGCTGGCTGCGATTGAAGCAGAAAGGAGCTCCAGTGGTTTGGGAGATATATATATCACATACTCCAATCCTCCATCTCCTATCATCAACACAAATTTAGAAAATTGAATAATGAAATTAATAATAAATAAATAAATAGTGAAAAACAAATGTTTCCTATTTTTTCCCGTCAATTTCTCAAATACTATATTTTACAACTTAAAAATACTACACTTTCTTCAAAAACAGGTTACAACCATAAGTGTGACAGAGGGTGTATGTCAGAATATAAATATGTCTTTTTACAACTCTTGCCATAATCATGCATTTTGCATGTATAATATGGAAAACACTGCAAAATAATAGAAAATCAATTTCCGTATCAAGGCACCATTGAATCGGAACACGAATGTAATTGCGTAATTTCACAGAAAATATTGAAAGAAACGTTCGTCATCTGTAGTGTAAATATTTCTCGTACAAATATTGGAGCGAGGTATCAATTAATTTGATTGAATTGCTCATATTCGTCTCTGCCTTTCTGAGATTTCCGATTATATGAACTTTTTGAAGTGACATTTCTTTAGAATCGTTAAACGAAAAAAAGCGACATTAAAAAGAGATATTTAATCCATTTAATACTGCACTCATAGAGATAGAGTTGGAAATATTTTGAAGTTCATAAATCAAATTTCAACGGAAACGAGAATTTATTATATTTAAGTTATAGAATAGAATATACTTTATTGCAAACAACGTTACAAAACAAATTCGTACATACAATCGTAATAATAAGTACAATGGGCGATCTTATCTCTGGGAGCGATTTCTTTCAGACAACCTTTGGATAGGCAGAAACTCGGTATGGATGGGGGTGGGTAGGCATGCAATAGATATAATATATTAATATATAGGTAAATATAAAAGAAACACATGGATGAAAAAATATATATAAAAATATGGATAAACTTACATATTTATCTAAATATACAAGTTATCATAAGCCTCTCGTGCCATTTATTCAAAGTGAAAATTATGAATCTGAATAATATGTGTTAATATCTTAAATATGTAATATATGAAATGTAATATTTCGCAATAAACAGTTTTTGATTTTATTAAAATATTATAAAACCAACAAAGCTGACTGTGTTATATATATGTAGTCAAAGATTTGATGCATTATTTGAGATGCAATATTGTCAATGATACATCGACAGATAACTAATTATTAAACTAATATAGCTAATCATTAACGGCGTTAATTTTAACGTTGTAAGTAAATTAGTATTTGGACCCAATCATAACAAATATTATCCCCGCAAATTGCTATTGCGCCTGGCCGCCATTTTGGTGACGTAACCGTAGCCGAACACTCAATACCGTTAGCATCACTGGCCGGCGAGTACGCTTACATATCGAGTTGCGGATGACGTCGCGTGAATGTTAATTTGACAAGGTTCCAGCGCATTAGCAAGTTGCGGGGATAATACCTGTTCGTTATGGCGATGTGAACAAAGGTTTATCGTTAGAAATATTAAGTTTAATTTACATTTAAGTCAGTTCAGAAAAGAGTTAACTTGCGAAAAGGGCGAATCTATTAACTATTGTTACGAGTTGTAGGACTCGAATTAAAATGCTGTTGGAATTATTATAGAATTTATTAGAACTATACAAACACGTATAACACAAGGTACAAATATAACTGAACACAACCAGTACAAACGTAGTGCACGATTCAATAACACGCTCAAAGTCCGTCACTATATAGATTATTGATTGTATACAGGTCTTGCCTCGCTTGTGATTATCGCTTGATTGCCTCACCCCTCCATTGGGGCCTTGCTTTATACTGTACAAACACAAAGTAAACAAAAGAAGATGGTCATAAAAGCGCTTCAATGTTATTAGTTCAACCACCGACGGTTAATAAATGTGTTTTATTTACAGATATGCAGGTGGCCCAAATTATAACATTATTATCGTTTGCACAAGCATTTTCCTGTTAGATATTAAGATGTCGAAAAGTAGATAGATAAATGTTCAAACAATGAAAAATATTTATTCGCACATTAAGTATCTAACGCTAAAGCAAATCACGCTTTTTACATGTATTATTTTTGTATGTAATGGTACATAGTTTCAACATATATTTGACTCACTTATTATATTTATCCTTGAACTAAGTTCTTCAATTTTAGACATTAAAATTGGGGTACTCTGTTATTATTTCTGCATCATAAATATCCTTTTGCATGCAATACTAGTCTCTGTAAAGTTACGCAATAAGTACTGGTATTGCATGTATCGAATGTTGTTTGCAATAGCCCGTGCCACTTAATCAGTTGAACGCCAATGTGTTTGATCAATGGCCACCTCTCATTACTGGTCAGATCCCAGGTTGCGAAGTCGATAATCATATACGAAAGTTACTGTGAACCAACATTGGAACATTGGGGGCAAAGGTCGAAAACGAAATAATGCAAAGGTATATATAGGTATATATATGTTATAGTCAAAGATCGATATGCAGTCTCTTCCCGGAATTACTGCTTTATTCAAGGTTTGATCACGGCCTTTCGACAAACCCGAAATAAATTCCAATTTCGTCCTTTGACTAAAGTATTTTTAAGCAAACGTTGATCGTAAAATAAGCTGTTTCGGGCTTTGCCTAGTCAATCTTGGGGGCGCCTGAGACAGACTCGGTGAAACATCGATTCATACTGGACTTGTTGCATGTTTATTGACTGTGATGACAAAAAATCGTAAGACAAAGGCAGAAAAACGCCATTTATTTGGACTTTGACCAAGACTGTCAGACCTGAGGTTTGACTAATCAAACCTAGGAGCGCCAGAGCTTCGATGTTTGACAATACGATATATAACTAGAGTAATACATTTTACGTCAATATATCTATATTGATTTATTACCAGCTATGCCTGTCATTTAGTTCGCGTGAGAATTTGACTTTATATCTTATAAATCTTCCAGGATATATATAATTTAATATATATTTAGTACGGGTTTAATTTTTTTTTATTTTTTATTAAAGACTATTGAGTCAGACTCCAAAAATTCTAGAAACGGTTATTCATGGCGTACATTTTGAAATCATTACAAACATTGAGAAACAAGTCTCTTCAAAGAGAATAATTTCTTCAATCAGAATGCTAGAGTTATAAGCGGCTTTGTAGGTAAATGCTTAATAATATATTCGTACAACGACTGTTACCAGTTGTCACTAAACCAACCACATTTCGCAGTATTATTATTATTGTAAATCACTGTGGATTTGTTAACAAAATTCGCTGTTATTGCCACAATAAATCATGTGGATAGAATTGACAAATGACTAGAATGACCGATTGAAATATACAAGTTTAATATTTTCTTAAGTTTTCATGACTTGTATACATACGGTTTTAGACGCGTTAATTTATTTGATTTTTATGATACTAAAAAGTAGCCGTAACGTCGGAATAATAAAAATCAAATAAATTACCGCGCTTAAAACCGTTAAAATATTGTTTTATTATATACACAAGTTTATTAATAAACATTAATATTATAATACTAGCAATGATAGCGAACTTCGTACGCATTGCCATGACGATGCATACTTGACTGAATTGCAAAAGCGGCACCAATAAATAAACCAACCGTGACTGCAGCGTATACTTTTTGGCTATCTTCGTCTATCCCATCGAAATGACGTCATATGTCACGGTAAAAAACAATATAGAAGAGTTAAGAGCATCATCCTTTTTACAGTCGTTTAAAAAGTATCCTTATTGGTCCTTATTGGTATTTTGAACAATATACATTGTTTTGCATTAGAAGATCCTTTTTGTCCATTACACACATGAATTTTAGAATCAATTACTCTATTTAATGAGGGTTTAACGTCTTAGTTAAGTCAAAGAACATCTAAAGTTAGTTATAAAATAAAAATCTTTGACAATCCAATTCCACACTTTCACTAAAACTTTATTGAAATTGTAAGGAAAACCAAGGTGTATTATAGCTTTGTACAGTTTTATTCAGTTCAGTAGTTTTCAAGTGATTCTCTAATAGACGGACAGATCGAAAAAAAAATTAAGTTGTTTTTTTTTTAAATAATCTAATCTAAATCTTTTGGTTTGAATTAGTCCCTCTGAATGTGCGGACTTTATCAGCCGTCGTTACCGCCGCCCCACTGCTGGCACCCATTTCACAGCAAAAGTACGGGTTTTTTAATTTATTTTTTATTGCAGGAGTTCAGCAGTCAGCCCACTTGATGGAAAGCGGTTACCATCCCCTATGGACATTTGCAACACCAAAGTTGCTACAAATGCGCCGCTGTTCTCTCAACTGAGACTGAAACCTGGCCACTAATGCCGGAACACAACTCAGAACTAACTGAAAAGGTTTTTCTGGCGACATACCTTAGACCAGGGGTGGTAGCTATCAAGTCGGGCAAATGCCCTACCACCTGGCTGTGGGTTGTTTTGTCGCCTCTTACGACAGGCCGCCCGGCCGCAGGAAATTGTATTCTTTCTCCGTTCCTGCACGGTAGCCCCATAGCGCTTAGTTTGATCAATTTACCAGCGTGGCAGTGTAGCGGTGATGGCGTAATTTATACGCGCACTAAGAATTAAGGTTGAATGAATGAATGAATGAAAACTTTATTTATTTTCTCACACAACAAATTACAAGTGATATAGGACCTGTTGTGTGAGACTGGTGCCCATTGTAGATCTGTGCAGATCTGTATTACAGGTCACCAGTGCTCCACTCCATGGCGAAAAACAAACTACATACTAATTATAAGATAACCAGTGAGTGAGTGTGTGTGTGAGTGTGTATGAGTGAGTGAGTGTGTGTGTGAGTGTGTATGAGTGAGTGAGTGTAATTGGCGTGCGTGCATTCATGTGTGTGTATGTAATAATTCTAATTGTAAAAGACATGTATAAATAGACGTATTAAATTGTTATACGTAGCAGACTTTCCGTTTCATCATAATTCAGTGTTTTTAACCATTTAGATAGTATTTTTTTACAAGTATCATTTAGTAGGGGATATATAGACAGCGAACGATTTATTTTGTTGTAAAGATACGCGCCTAGAAAATAATAAAATCTTTGAACAAGAGATAAATGACAGGTAGTTAAATTGCAAACTGTGTCTTTCCTATGTTTATTAATAATGACATCAGAATTGAATAAAATCTCGGAATGCTTTTTAAGGATTGATTGCAAAATAAAAATCTGTCTAACAGTTAATAAATCCCAGTTTTTATAGAGATCATTTGTTGCAAATCGATATGGAAGCCCAGCGCTTACTTTAAGAATAGCTCAGGTCACACGTAGGACGAAAGTCTAGTTGTATGTTTTAAGCTTACATTATTTAGTTTAATGCGTGGAATTACTCGTCTCGTAATTTAAATTACACCTGTAGAACAAAAACCGCGTCGCTTTGAAGCATTCCTCTAACTTTCATGAAACTGAAACAACGCAACTCGGAACTACTAAAGTTCGCCTCTTCAAACTTTTCCATTATACAACGTATTAAACTTTGTACAACCACACGTGTATGTTAAAACAACTTTATTCTTGTTTTAATGAAGTAATTTTACTTTCATTTACCTTCTCATACAAATAGTTTAGTAGCTAAGACGTTGGCGACAATTTCCAATGAAGTAGAGTTTTATATCTTCGCACAGAACATTGCTGAAGCTGTTATAGTGCATTCTGTTATAACTACTATTGTCTGAAGCAGATAAATAAAAAAAAGCTTTTTTAAAAAGGTTTTTAAATACAAGCTTTTGAGATCCTGGATATCATATAGCAGCAGAGTGCTAACCAAGACAAGTAAAACGAGCCCAAACACCACGGGTCTATCTTGGTTAGTACAGGAGTTCCTATGACAACCTTTCGACCCCATCATCAGATCAGCTCCATGGTACCATATTGCATTGTCACGCGATATACATATGTGTGCAAAGTTTCAACTCAATCGGAAACCGGGAAGTTAGTCCTAGATTTTTACTTTTTCGGAGCTGGACAACGTCTGCCGGGGCCGCTAGTATAGAAATAAACCAGACATAAATAGATTTCGGTCATAGGGTATGTCGTAATAACAACCTTGAATTGTGTTCCTGCATTAATGGCCAGGTTCCAATCTCCTTTAAGAGAGTTGTAGCGCATTTGTAACACCTTTGGTGTTGCAAATGTCTATAGGCGATGGTAGCCGCTTTTGATCATGGGCCGTCTGCCTGTCTGTTGAACTCTTGCAATAAAACATCGAATAACTTGTAGAAGCCCTTTTACTTTCACCAACCTTTCTCCTTTAGCACAATGTTCTACTGAATACCTCATTAGCATACGCCGGTCCGATTATCGATGTTATAATCGATTCTGTGCCGATTCAAACGAGTATTCAGATTGAGATAAAGGTTAGTAGGGCTTTTTAGATCTACATTGAATGCCTTTAATTTACAAGCACAAGGTAAAAAATCGATTAGAGCGAACACAAAGTTTTAATTGAAACAATTTGGTTTAAAAGCAGACAACTGAAAGGACACAACATTCAATGACATTGAATTATTCACTTTTTTGTTTAGTAAATCACTCTGATCAATTCATCCAAATTGAGAGACAGGAATGAATCGAGTAATGCCGGCTTAACCTGTATATACAACTATCTTAAACACTAAGTTTATCTTCTTTATCAAAAGTAGATAATATACTATGTATGTAGCTATGTACAAAAGAAGACGGATACGCTTTCATATATTATTGGGCCAGATAAAAAAAATTGTTTTAAAGATTTATTTTTAATATTTTTTGTTATTTTTTATAATTGTAGTGGATTTAGTTATTTTGAGGAAATTAATAGTTTGGTGTAAGTGTTTTTATATTATTAATTATTGAAATTCATTCACATAAATTTAATGGATTACTGTAATTAATAACTCATTATATTTGTTACCTTATTTTTGAGATGTCTCGTGTTCTGCTTACAGATCTCAACTCCTTACATTTCTTCGGCCCAAAAGTACACAATTTATTATATGTTCAAATCAATCACAAGCCGTGAAGGAAGGACAAATAAGCATACAAATTCTCTTTAATATTTAATTCTACTATATTACATTTAATTAATTAGCGTCCATTAAAGCCAGTTAAGGTCATTGTCCTCTAATAAATGTATTCTACATTTTAACTTTGATATTTAACCATAACAATGCGGATTTAGTTTATCAACAACAACAATCTTAGTCAAAATACAGACAACAAATAAAATATTGATTAAATATCTAAGGAATGCTTATCGATTCTGTTACTGATAAAGCAGTCCATAATTTATTAGTTATGTTATAAAGAAAAGAAGGCGTGCCTTCCTGCTATCATAAGTTAGCTATATGTATTTTTTTTAGCTCTACAGTTTACAAACTTATTAGCGTTTATTTTAATTGAACTCAGATTAGCACAAATAAGTATAAAAATGTGCTATTGCCTAGTTTACTTTCTTCACAGCTTTGCTTATTTATTAATTGAGTTATTTTATGTATAACTATACAATTTTCTATAATGTATAATTATACAAAATTCTGTTGGTTTTATTTATTTGTATATTTTTTTCATGAGTTCAGCAGACAGTGTACAAAACAAAAGGTGTTACAAATGCTGCTCTCTTAAGCGAGTCTGGGACCTAGCCACTAATGCCAGAACACAACTCAAGTTGTTATGGCGGCATACTCTAGAGCAGGGTTGGTAACCATCCGCACGGGATAAATTACCTTGCCACCTGGCTATTGTGGCCGATTAAGCTACATTTATAACTAGAATAGGCTATGTAAGCCACAGACGAACACACAACGAACTTAAAAAGAAATGCCTTGAAACGAAATTAGCTGTTATCTTATCTTAGTGAGTCTTCGATTGTTATAATGATATTGATAAAATTATCACACGCATATTATAAACGACGTTTGATAAGGAACTAATTTATTAACTGATACTGTTATATCATTTTACGAGTACATGCAACATTTCATCTGGTTTTCGGGTCGTATCTCTTTATCAAGGTAGTGTAATAAAAAAGGAACTAGAACCTTTAGCTAGGATTTATTATATAAATAGGCCCTGGTAAGTCCTGCATTCCCCTGATGTAGTTAGGGACTATATACAAACTATAAATCTAATATATAAAATTCTCGTGTCACAGTTTTCGTTGCCATACTCCTCCGAAACGGCTTGACCGATTTTGATGAAATTTTTTGTGCTTATCCGGTATCTATGAGAATCGGCCAACATCTATTTTTCATCCTCCTAAATTTTAGGGGTAGTCCACCCCTAAATTTTTATTTTTATTTTTTAGCCAAAATTTTCTTTTCTATTTTTTTATGATACAACATACAAAAATACATACAACCCTAGATTTTCAACCCTCTACGATCAACCCCTATTTTTTACCGGGCAGGACGACGTCTGCCGGGACAGCTAGTAATATTATAAAATCCAAAACATGCCGTGTCTGTACATTGAAACTATTTTTAAAAAAACATCTGGAAAAGACTGTATAGAGAGAACGTGATAGAAAACACGATGCATTTTTTTTTTATTTCTTGTCTGTTTGCTTTGGATTCACGTGAAAACTACTGGGCTGATTTTCATGCGGTTTTCGCTGATCGGCAGCTAATTCTTATTCTGAGAATGAATTAAAACGGCCAGATTTAAAAAATCGAATTTCAATGAGTTTTTTTACTGGTCGATAGCAAATTTTATGTAATAAAATGTGTGATATTTTTATCCCATGGATCCCGCGGGAATTTTCCCGCTAGCGGTTTGAAGTTGTTCGAATGCATAAAAATTAGTTTATCCCGACACAGTTTCCACTAAAATGATAGCTTACATTCCTTTTTTAAATGGTGCGATACTTTGTGTCCCGGGAATCCCGCGATTATTTCAGGTCAAGCGTGGACGAAGTTGCTGGTATACCCTAGTTTTTTATAATATTAATATTGGTTGAAGGGCCATTTTTGGGAAATGCGATTGAGTACCTGTGTGGGATTTGCCATGTTGGGGTGGTGCTAGCAACCCAGAAGAAATTCTATGATCATCCGAGTCGGAAATACCCTTCGGTGTTCCTTCGTCTTCTGCCAGGGCCATGAGTAAACTGCGTGATCACTTCACGTGCCTTGGCAGGTTGAAGGGCCTATCTGAACTGTGACCTATTACAGATGTTGTATCATCGCATAAATGCAATGATGTACTTTCACCTCTACGGGAAAGTAGGTTTCTGTGCCTTTAGCTTTTCTGTCTGTAATAGCATATTTATAATAACTGCCAAACAAGTAGGCCACTGCCATAATTTGGACAGTGGTCGATCTCGGTCTTTTAATGACGACAAATGGGCACAAACGATGAGACGACGGCGAACATCATGATTGGCTAAGAAATATTTCAAATCGTGGTAGCTTAGCGGTTAATCCACTCGCGTCCCAAACTCAAAAGAGGAGGGTTCGTATCCAAGCCGGAAAACCATGCACCACTTAGATAGATTTCTGACACTAATTTATATATTGGTACAATTATCACGCGCTGATAACCATGAAGGAAAACATCTGGACCAAACCTGCACATCGAGATAAACGATGTGTCATACCCACCAAGCTGCCTTAGACAAGCGTGGCAGGAGGCCCTAGTCCAGCAGTGGGACGTTTGTAGGATATTATAATTATTAGATTATTAACTTAAATTTATGTAGTTATTATAGCTATAAAGAGACGTGGGAGAGTAATACATAAAGGTAAATTTGTAATAACTTGCCTTTTATACTACTGACCCATGTGTAATTAATTTCCTAATTGAATTGGCCGTCGTAAAAACTACATGATAACATATCATTTGTATTTCATCCACGCATACGTAATACGAGAGGTGCTTATGAATAATAGTTTATTTAACAAAATAGTAAGAAATTAATAAGTTACTACATATTTACAAACTAAGCAAATTACGCCTGTGTTATGAACATCGGAGAGTATTAACATCCAAACCAGGAAAATTATCATCCGAGCGTTATATCTCGCTTTACGTTCGGAGCGTTCTCTTTGACTTCCAGGATCCTCTTTCTTATTAACTCTTCTGCACTTCGCACATCAGTGTCATCCTTCACAATGTCAAGCCAGTATTTTTTTGGTCTTCCCCTGCGACCAGGACCCAGCGGAGGCGGCATGGCTAAACATTTATCCCCCACGTAATTAGCCGGTCAGCGTAAAAGAGGACTTACTAATGTAAGCGGCTCTCTTGCAGTTTGTCTGGTTAGTCACGGACATGATGATTGCCGCGGATGGGAGAGTTCTTGACGCCGTCTTTTACGCGTTATTACAGACATCCATCACAACCAAACCAGTAAAATATTGGTATAAATGTATCCTATATACCGAGAGCTAAACTTGGGATTTCTGAGTTCCAGTAAGCAAACTACGTTAGTTATTAGTGTCATGGCTATTGTCTGAACGATCCAAAACTTGTACTTTATAAACGAATCCTAATGCCAGTATGGACTTATTGGGTTGTGTTAAACCCATCACCTATACACATTCATATGATAACGCTTTCTCCCACAGGGGTGGGTAAGGGACGATGGGGGATATATACGAGACTTCTCAATTTATTTATTTCATTTTCTTAACAATCCTACTTAAAAAACTTTCTTTAATAAAAAAACATTCGTAATTCGTCGTCGTAAGTCGTAATTCAAGTAAAGATAAAATTTCGCATTATTTAACGATATGAATTAATCAATAGATTTATTACGACCACCTGTTTCGATTTTTTTATCACGTCCTCCTTATTTTCTATCTACAGCAGAAAGAATTTGGCCTTGATTGTAATAAAGGCCTTCATGTCGCCGGTGGTAAAAATTAAACATTTCTTGATCACGTATTTCGCAGTTTTTCTATTCTATCGTTACGAAAGCGAAATGAGCAAATTCAATATTTAAGAGAAGTGGGCCAGCTCAATAATGTGGTGTCACAGTGTCATTTTATCAGTGGTTAAGTATTGCTCAAAGTTTTGATTCATAGCTATTTTCTATAACACAAATTAAAGACTCTTAAAATAATTTAAAAAAAGTAAAAATCTCCAAGTGCATTATTTATTTATTATGGACCGTCAACAGGAGATGCATCATATACTTCAGTCTTAAATCTAAACAATGCTCATGCTAAATATACTCCCTATATTATAGGTGGTCGCATCATTCATTATGTCATATATTGTATGATTTAATCTACAGGTTACTTCTTTTTCAGAAGTTAGTATGCATGAACAAGTTATTAGCAAACGTGAGAGTCATACGAATCATGCACAGACGGTGATGTTCGTTTAATTCAATTATCGCTCAATTTATAGTATTTTGTAATAAATTCGTTGTCAGTTTTTTATAGACTAATGCTGAATATAATCACAATCCAAAGGTGCTGTAAAATTTAGTAAATTGCGTCAACTATCCATTACAATTACAAACTAGATAGTTCATAGTGGCTAGCTTGAAAGTTTTTAAAGTCGTCGTTCCAAGTCAACACCACTCTACCGAGAGACTCGATATCCGGTTCTTCAGGCACTGGTTTTGCGGCAAACATGACTTAACCATTATCACTTCAGTCAGCTTCAGCGACTTATATTATCTTAAGTCCAATTCCAAAATTGTTAGTGATTTATATTTCGTAAATCAAGTTTAAGCGTTGGGTATATCACTGCTCATTATATGACATTGAAATTATCAAGTATTAATTGCTTTTACCTTATGTGGTATACTTATATCCTACTGGTCTACCTACACAGTGCTTTTGCGCCGAAACTAGTATTACTCGTTCACTCATTATGTATCGCCCTAAAATCCAGCACAACCTTTATATGCAATGGACCGCTCGTGAACCAAATAAGAGAAATCAGTGTCAAGTTACTTACTACAAGGCAAGTATTGAGCTTTATTAAAATAACATTGTTGGAAAAAACGTGTTTTTTTAAATAACTTTAGTAAGAAATTATTGACTTGTTAAACAAAGGTAAAGTAGCTTATCTTTTACGAACAAGATCAGCAAATGGTTCTTCTAAAATGTATATGTAAATGAAAGTGAATTTAGTTATAATATTGTTTGTTACCGCCTGAATGCCGACAAAAGACAAATTCGCACCTGCATATCTTATCATCTTTTCGGCATTCAGATTTCTTTTGTTTACGTTGTCTTAAAAATTGTAATTAGTACAACAGCTCATTGTGTATTGTAATCTTTTATGGTAATCACTAGCCAGGTGTGATTCTAAGAAATTCAGTCCACGCGGCCAAGACATATTGTATTTGTTCAGTATAAAGCAATGCCCCAATGGAGAGATCGGCAGTCGAGCGATAACCACATGCGGGGCAAGACTTGAAGTACATTCGGTAATCTATTTAGTGACGGACTTTGCGCGTGTTATTGAATCGTGCATTAGGTTTGGACTGGTTTTGTTTAGTTATATTTGTGCTTGTGACATACGTAACGTACAAATGGTGTAATAAAACAAAACTAATATGAACTGTATTTAAATAAATTGAAAATATACAAAGTTTAAATTGATTAACATTTCAGAATTGATTCTGGCTTTATAAAAGGAAGTTTCAACTGCTTAATCAATAACAGTGGAGTGGTAAGAGCACTTACGAATACACTTGATCAACTCGTTGAAACAGATCGGTTTCGACACTCCACAGGCTTAAGATCTCGACAACCTTCTCATCTGACAGTTGTCCATAATAATCAAATTGAATATGCTGCTGTCAAAATATACCTTCAACACCATTTGTATCGTGTTTAATGTGAATTAGATGCGATACACACGAACAATTTAAACTCAAATGCATCTTTCAAAGTACCTTCAATTTACAAACATGTCGTGTAAAGCTCAAATTCAAATCATTGACCTAATTATTTCTTTATGGGATTAAAATAATAAAAAAATAATTTGTTAATTCTGGATTTTGGAGATAATACAAGAGTAGTTTAAAATAACAATATTCTTGAATGTATATTGTTTTTTAAATTGTTATTATTATCATAGGTATGATATTCAATCAATAATTATATATTAATATAGTTAATCTTAAAATGAGGTACAAAATTATTACAAAAATATACATATGTAATTTTTTGTGCAAAAGTCTTAATTTGAGAGTTCACGGCTTGTGATGAGGTAAAGTTCAATGTTTGGTTAGAAATACATATCTAGCAAGATCAGAGTGTTTCCTTAGTTGTATATTCTACAACTAGTTTCTTTATAGCCTGCAGTATAACGCCCAACCGAGCATAAAATACTGCATCAACGGGAGCGGTCAGTCCACTTTCAATCGCCTACTGAAAGTGGACTGACAGTGTATAAAAGGCCTTATATGGTGCGTGTAATGAGAAATTAAACCTGTAATCGATGTCAGATTTTGTAACTTTAAGATTACGATGGTACGATATATAATACATATGATGCAAATATTTTAAGCATTAAGTTCTGACACTTTTAATGCTATACAGATGGTAATTAGACGATATCAAGTAGGAAATATTTATAATGGAGGTCACAAGAGATTTACATTCAACGGTACATGAGTAAAAATAGAACAGTGAGTATATGCAGAAAGTACTAATGCAATGAAAAAGTATCAAACACATACTGGGTTATAAGCTTCGAGGTTCTCAATGTTGGAGAATAAGGGACAAAAATAAAAACTGCATTGAACGAAAATTTATATTACAATACTTTCTGGGTTTTATAATATGAAGTATCATGAAGTTTCTAATACTTACAACAAATACACTTCATAACAAACAACCAAACAAAAACACACATTTTACAATTGTAAATACTATGAGGCAAGAAATACATAACACATACTTATTTATTTATAAATGAGTCAATGAATAAAAACACTTCATTTTTTAACAAAAAATAAAAATACGTTATTAAAAGCTAGGTACAATAAATGTTGAAAAAAAGGCAGTCTTATCACTTAAACCGATCTCTTCTAGGTAACCCCCACATTCATATAAATGTAACGTAGTGTACGCGGAATAATTCACAATTCAATCATTCACTCCGCGGCAACGACTTGCGCTGTATAAAGCGCAAATCAGACCGCATATGGAGTACTGCTCACATCTATGGGCCGGAGCACCAGCTTACCAGACTGACCCCCTCGACTCCATCCAGCGTCGCGCCGTTCGTATCGTCGACGATCCCATACTAACAGGCGGGTTAGAATCGCTTAGCCTTCGAAGAGACTTTGCGTCTCTCTGCGTATTCTACCGCCTGTACAACGGAGAGTGTTCCGGGGAACTGTTTGATCTGGTACCAACGCCTCATTTTTACCACCGCACCGCTCGCCAGCGACGGGATGTTCACCCTCATTTCCTTGAGCTCCCACGCTCAACTACGCAACGGTTCTCTAGAACATTTATTCCGCGTACAACAATGATCTGGAGGGAACTTCCCGCCGCGGTTTTCCCTTTGCGCTATGACATGGGGTTCTTTAAGAAGGGCGTTATAAAATTTCTTAGAGGTCGGCAACGCGTTGGCGACACCCCTGGTGTTGCAAACGTCCATAGGCGACGGTAACCACTTTTCATCAGGTGGGCCGTCTGCCTGTTTGCCTACTTAAGGCAATAAAAAAATAAAATAAAAATAAAATAATTTTACATACTTTTACTTTTTTATATTGCAGGAGTTCAGCAGACAGGCAGAGGGCCAACTTGATGGAAAGCGGTTACCATCGCCTATGGACGTTTGCAACACTGAAGGTGCTACAAATGCGCTGCTGCACTCTTAAGAGACTGGAAGACTGGAACCTGGTCACTAATGCCGGAACACAACTCAAGGTTGTTATGACGACATACTTTAGACCAGGGGTGGTAGCCGTCCAGTCGGGCAAATGCCCTACCACCTGGCTGTGGGTTGTTTTGTCGCCTCTTACGACAGGCCGCCCGGCCGCAGGAAATTGTATTCTTTTTCCGTTCCTGTACGGATAATAATACTTCTTATGTCTATATTTTTTCAATGTAGTATTATATCATCCGTCATCTACACTTATTGTTAAACTTAATAAAGAACAATAGGAACAAGTATGATAGAAAAACTTAATTTAAATCATAACAGAGATTATGAATTGATAACAATGTACTCGAAATAAAGCTTCATTAAAAACATAACTTCCTTGTTTCACTGACAAGCCGAGTGATGACTTTAAAGGGGCGGTGTTAACTTAAATTAAATGTCTCAGCAGGTGAGCCGAAAAAAACAACAACAAAACATAAAAATAACGATTCATTGTCAAGTTTTTGCTAGTGTTTTTCTCATATTTCGTCATTCGGTTTGAAAATGCTCACTTTTTTGTGTAATACTTTTCCATAGTAGTACTTTAGAAATCGATTTATTTATAGTATTAGCGATACTTCGTTCGCGTTGCTATGAAAACGTATATGATAGTGAATTGTAAGGGCGTCAACAGACGGGCCAGTCTATCCCACGTAAACTACGAGATTTATCGGGATAAAGTATCAATTCAATTCATTTATTCAATGCATTATGTGTGTACACAAATACGATTATAAATTCGAAAATCTTTTTAAGGTATAGCAAATGAACATTAACATTGGTGCTATTATTATTTAATTATTATATCATAAAATTGACAATTAAAACCTTATTGTCTAATCATCAAAATGTGTCTTCTTTAATCGAATAATAAGTCCTCTTCATCAAGATCATTAATTACCTTTAAATTAAGTCATAGTTTTAATATTTTTAAGAAAGAGAGAGAGGAAGATTCTTGTATATTTATACTCATAACAGAATCCTGTTGCTATAGACAGACATACGGCTAGGAATGCATAACGTGGTATTGTGCCTGTATGGCACTTTATGAAGGTCTCATAGTTTTTAAGTCTTTCCTAGTCACAATGCTTGCTTCATAGATATATGAAGAAGAAAGTGTTAATATTTTTAGAGCCAGAAAATGTGGCTTACATGAATCTGTTTGACGTAGCCCAAAAATGGCAAGAACCCATTACTTTTGCGTTTTAAAAGCTCTTTCTTTATCTGCAGGGTTCCCCTAAGTGTTGGCCCGATATTAAACTAGGTCTGTTGCATTACAATTCTTGTGTACATGCGGTTACGCCCGCAAGCCCATATTCCTTAATCTCAAACAAACTCCACCACAACACAGCCGTGTTTCCGTGTTTACTTCCTCTCATCCCAAAAGCGCCCCGAGCCGCGTATCATCGTCACCACATCATCTGTTATATATTTAATGGCAACTAGTAACTTGAACAGCAACTTAGTATATATAGTCAAAAACCCCAGGTTGAAAAATTAGTTGCCAGTAAAATTTGTTTATTGTTTTAAATACATAATTAAATATACTTTTTGAAAAATAAGGATAGTTTCAAAATAAAATGCGAACCTTAAAATTCAACTAATATTAAAAACGCGAAAGTTTGTAAGACTGTATGGATGTATGTTTGTTACTCTTTCACGCAAAAGCTACTAAATGGATTTTGATGAAACTTTACAATAATATAGCTTACACATCAAAATAACACATAGGCTATAATTTATAAAAATAACGTAACGTAAAAGTAACGATTTTCCAACACCACGCGGGTAGACCCGTGGGGCGCAGCTAGTATATGATTTATTGTGATTGTATTTAAAAAAATATAGGATGAACAGTGCCATCTAGTTTTGAATTTTGTAACTGATGTATAAAATCTACCGGTAAACAAGATGAAGAATATTGTAAGAGGTAAAGATATTTTTTTATTTTACGAAAAATGTATTCGCATCTTTAAATCAATAATAAATAAAATACATGGAATATCTAAAAATATTTTTGTATATTTTTCAAACATCGTCATTAGTTTGACCTCCTTGGGGCAAATTTGGACATAATTGTTCTCTCCAAAAGATTAAAAGGGCTTAACTCGCCAGTTTCGTAAGTTAACTTGAAACTTAACTGTCAAATATAAATTGGGTTTAATAATAAAGTACCGCTCAACGATAACGTTTACGCCTTGAATGCATTAATGTCTAAGGCTTACGCGTGTTAAATGAATAACAGATAGTGTCTTAATCGGGCGATCTCGTTGCATAACGGAATTGTATCAAGCTAAATGTGAACAGGTATAGTTGTTGTGTAAGTTTTTGTACAACACATACAAACTATGCAAATAAAAATAATATTATGCAAACTAAATACCGCGCTTAAAACCGTTACTAATTAGTATTCATTGTGCTTACTAGTCACGAAAACTTAAGAAAAAATAAATAAAATATTGGAGGTAGCCACTGTAAATAATATTGGTTGAATTAATAGATTATTTGACAAATTTAATGAACTCATTTAATGCGTCACATGTGAAACGTCAAGCAAACTTCTTTTGCTGTGGTATTCTACCAGCCAGTATTTTTTGTCACTGGTAATAGTAAATATTGAGCTCAAATTTATGTAAATCAAATAATAATATAGCGAGAAGCAATTTATGAGTCAAAAATCGTGTTACAAATTGTTGATATTTTTAAATTACAATTTTGGGTCGCGATTTAACAGTGGCTGTTTCGACATGGTTGGGATAGTTTTTAAATATTTTGACAGCAGGGAAAATCGATTCCCACAGACGAAAAGCGCTGTTTTCATCCCTCTGATCAGGTAATCAAGCCTAATTTCCGGATATGCGAAATGAAAAAAGTTCTTTCAGTCTGCATAATCTCGTGGAGTATCGTTAGTGAAATCTTGAAAAATTATAAATAAATCAAGCTTGTAAAGTTTCAAAACTGATTTCCCTAACAATTATTAGAACAAATAAACGGTGAAACTTTTTTGAGATATGTCGAATTTTTAACTGAATGCTTTTCTATGATACCGTATCCAAAAAATTAAAACAAGTTTTTATCAACTCTGCACGCCTCATCTCTTACTTCATCCTTCAGATATCAATTTAGTGATGCTTCATTAATGTTTATTAATTCAGAGCATCTTGTAATGATAGTTATAAATACGAAGAGCAATACAATATATTCAAAAAGGGCGTAAACACACATTTAAAATGTTAACGAGGGAGGCAATGAGTCGGGTTCTTTAACGTTGCAGTTGTCCACGGACGACTCGAGATGAGAGCGCGAGTGTTCCGCGCGCGCTCATCTTTCTTCCCGTGGGGCGCGTTACAGACCGCCCCACGCCCGGAAAAGACCGAGAAGTCGCCGGGGGAGTAGCTCCCCCGGCATTGGAAGAGGCCCAGTGAGCGGGGCCCACGCCTGCCAGGGCATGCGGAGACGGGATTGCCTACACCCGTAGCCCTGGCATAAGGTGCAGGACGGAACACCCAGGGGTTTTAGGGGTATCCCTAACTGGAGAGTGGCAATAGCGTGGCACTGGTTTTGACCGGGCACGCTAGTGCCACACCCGATCTGGCGAATCCCACACTCTCACCGGGTCGCGAACATCCCGCCAGGCTTCTGCACCTGTCGCGGCTTAGTGCTCAAACGGATTTCCCCTGGCCAAAAATGTCCTCGGACGACGGTAACCGTTTACTAGCTTGCTGGCAACCTAAGTAACGCTTACCGTTTTGGTAGTTTACCTGCGAGAAAATACAAGTAAAACAATTTGGATCATTTTGGATAATAAATACACTACGACAGTTTTTTTAGAGTAATTAAGAGTAAAGGTACACCAGATGTCGATCTGTATGAATCACAAGTGCAAAATTGCGCAATCACAGCACGTGCCACTTTCAGGCCATTGTGTTATATAGAGAAGTGACCACTACTATGCCGATTGCAAACGAAGCCTGATTTAAGAGTCCACCCTAGGCATTCTTTATTTATGTAAACACTGACACTGATTGCAAAAAAAACTATATATCAGCGCTAATTTTTGCAGATGTTTTTTAAAAATATTATTGTCTAGCAAGCGAAATTTTAAAGAGGAATTGAAACAGCAGCATGGAAAAATGCGGTATCAGCGTCATCGTTACGATTAAATTCGTCTATTAGCTGATACCCGCCCGCTTCGCGTACCGTAACATCCGTTCTGTTCTCTACTCGGCGAAAGGAAGGTTCATGCCAAATTTCAAGTCTATAGGTTCTCGAGATATAGTGATGAGTCACTTAATTATTCAATTATATATGTATATACACGAGTAGATTCTACTTATGGTCCATCCATAATTTATGTCCACGTTAAGGGGGTGGATGGAAGTCGACGAAGTACGACTTGTCACACAATGTTCTACATTTCGTGACGTCACATTTCAAAATCTTAATCTAAGGGCCGCTTGCATAAGGTTGCTTAAATTTATTTAAGAAATACAAAACGTATTTAACACCCTTAAATACAATTAGCGTCTTGCACAACGCAAAATTTACCGCTAAATATGTTTAAAGAACTGTCAAAACGTTTTATGTAAAACGTATTTAGGCAGTTTAATATGATTAATTAATTTTATTTAAAGCCGATCGTTATGCAAGCGGTCCTTAATATTTAAGCTAATTGCCGAAACGGCTGTTTTAATTTAATAATTTCTCGATGTAAAACTGCAACATATGTGATGTCACACTAGGGAAGGAGGAGTCTCACGATTGTGACTAGCTATTGCAAGGACGGGGCAGGGATCAAAATATTGTTACAAGTTGCAGGACTCGAATTAAAATGCCGTTGGAATTATTATAGAGTTTATTAGATATACACAAACACGCAAATATAACTGAACACTACCAGTACAAACATAATGCACGATTCAATGACACGCCCAAAGTCCGTCGCTATATAGATTATCAAATGTACACACATCTTGCCTCGCTTGTGGTTACCGCTTGACTGCCCCACCCCTCCGTTGGGGTATTATATTGTTTTATACTGTACAAATACAATAACAAAAGAAGACGGTCATTAAAGCGCTTCAATGGTATTAGCTCAAACACCGACGGGTAATAAATGTGCTTTGTTTACAGATAGAATATCATGAAATTCCTGATGTAATTTGCGTATAGCCTTATGGACTGGAATACAAAGGATCCTAAATTATTTTATTGCCCGAGCCTATTGACCCCCCCTTACTTTTCAATTAATTTTAAAGGTTTATGTTTTGTAACTGTCAATGAAGACATATAACATTATGATTATTTTATGTGAACTTCTGCTGAAGATTAAGGTTTTATTTTCGGGGTTTTCTAGACTGGTAATGACTAGTTTCTTGCTGGACAATTTAGATGTTTTTAGTTTATATTAAATAATTTAGAAATTAGTTTATTTTTATTTATATCTATTATCCTTTTAAAATATTTTTTCTGCCATCTGTGGAGGCTTATCAATGGCTTCGCCTTGTTTATATATATATGTACGCTAGTTTTTAAGATCACGGCTGTTAGTCCTCCAAATACAATAAAATAAATAAAGAAATTATGAGAACGATTTAATAAGCTAGCTTTGTGTCGAGTGAATCCGCTCAGTACTTCCACGTGATACAATAACATACAGACATACACCCTAAAAGTTGAATTTTCGGAATCAACTGGTTCGATTTAGTCCCCTTGAATTTTCTTTTCTTATAATCCACTTTTTTTTACCAGGGTAAATCCATTTGAGGACTAAGCCGCGACAACGGTAGAACCTTGGGGGATAATTCGCGACCTAGTGTGGGATTCGCCAGATCGGGGGGTGGCACTAGCATGCCCAGACAGAACTGGTGCCATACCATTGCCATTCCCCAGTGAGGGACCACTAAAACCCCTGGGTTTTCCGTCCTTCGCCTTATGCCAGGGCTATGGGTATATGACCTAGCCTCTCCGCAGCCCTGGCAGGTCTTATAATCCATTGTACAAACATGACTTAACCACATATATATTACAGTATAGATTGTTTACATTATTACATCGGTGTTAAATTCACCTCCTATATCAGGTACCTTGTATTACAGTATTTCAATGGTAAGGACCACACCATACGTCTGTGCCTCATTGATATACGATAGTGGTCTGAAACGCGGTTGAGCTGAACTAATGAGTCAAACAAGTATGAGATAGGACACCGAATCTGATCCAAACGAGACCGAACAAGCCTTCGTTTAAACTAGTGTACTGGACCGTTAACTTTAACTGTTCTAGTCAAAGATATCGTTTAAATATCAAGTGAGTACGTTCTGTACTATAAAGTACCATTTATTACATATCTAAATTTATCAGTAACATGCTTTACTTGTCTTTGAACATGATTTTAACTAGCTTTCTTTTTTAAGCTAAATGACCATTTTGAAAATAAGTATATTGGACACTTCGAACATCCTGGATAATTTAGGATACATGATAAAACTACGTTTTAACGGTTTTCAGCGCTGTAATTTATTTGATTTTTGTTATTCTGTGGTTTGGGCCACTTAGATTAAGGCTCCCATAGAGTAAATAAATAATAACCATAAGTGGGGAAAACTTAAGAAAATATTAAATTAGGATAAATTCATCGAATTGGTTAAATTAAAAAAAAACTTAATTGAGAGACCCTGGTTTCATGCCCTAATGAGTTAAGATTATTAATTATCTTTACTACCTTTTAGAATGTAATCATGCAGTTCAGACACGGACAGATTCTATAATTTTGCATTATGGCTATATAATTTAAGTACTTTATAACCGTAACAAAATAAACAGAATATACTCTTATTATAAATTTTATGGTTGTTTGCATAGACGTGGGCTGTTAAAACTTTACGACATTGTAATTATTTGTCGTCGAGCGTTTTGGTTGACATTTTCAGACGAAACCGTTTTATTTTGTGATAACGGTTTAAAGACACACGTTATTTTATCATTATCACTTTATTAACTGCTATAACATTATCAACGGATACAGTATAAAATGTCTCGGTTAATGAGTTTGAAGTATGCAATTTTTGTATTAAGTACATTGGCTCATATAATACTGTTAGTACGATATGCCGTAATGTTCGCGATGAATATAATGCTAAAACATACAGCAATATAATATTGCTTGGAATGGAACGCACGATTTAAATTTTGACAGCTGTGACCGTTACCAGGGCTTTCCATTCTTCACACACCCTTTGAAATAATACACGATATTAACTTTTCTCTTTTTTTTCTTCAATCATTTAATTTAGATTAGAATATACTTTATTGTATAACTTTAAGATACAATTCAAGAAGTTTAAGTTCAGAAGACAATAGGCGTTCTTATCACTAAAAGCAATTTCTCCCAGACAACCTTAGGGTGGATTAGAGTAAAATTGTGTAACATGTGGCAATATAACTAGAATTAAAAAGTATATATATCAAATTTACCGGGACCAAATGTTAAACTAAACTAATCTTAAATCCACTCGAACAAACAAAAAAAATCACCAAAGTCAGGCCCAGCGTTTAGGAGGAGTATCGCGGCGCCACCTACTCGGAATCGTTTATTTAAACCATTCCGGGACAAAATTCAACACATACAACAACAAAAAGAATACATACATTCTGGTACCCGATTGCAGCGCCATCTAACTGGTTCAAATTAAAATCTAAATCATCCCAGTAAAAAAATATAAAAATACTAATATCGCTATAAAAAAAGGGTTTGATCGTAGATGGTTGAAAATTTAGGGTTGTATGTATTTTGTAATGCTGTATCATAATTTTTTTTATTAAAAAATAAAAAAAATAGCGATGGACTACCCTTAACATTTAGGGGGATGAAAAACAGATGTTGACCGATTCTCAGACCTACCCAATATGCACACAAAATTTCATGAGAATCGGTCAAGCCGTTTCGGAGGAGTATGGGAACGAACATTGTGACACGAGAATTTCATATATAAGATATTGTGAGATGAAAGTAGGCTTTGACTGCTGGCTCTAATTTACTCACATAAAAACTTAATTAAGTTTTAAATCTTCAGTGAATAATTATCTAACTGTTAGTGAACTGATTAAAAATTCGTTGCGTGATTTAGGAGTTGGCGGATACACAGACAGGCGCCAAGAGCGGCTTTGTTTTATACAATGTAAAGAAAAGAACAGGGTTTTAGGGCATCGTAACAATTTGGCAAAAAATAAACTCCTATATTTTAGTCATATACGTCCATTCATGTCACGTTCATGTCTTTGTATGTAATCTATAATATTACAACATTCTAAACATGCCGAGTCAACGCGGTTTTCGCTGATCGACAGAAAATTCTTAGACTTACAATCGCTGCTACTTTTCACTCTGGGAACCCGGCGGGAATTTTCCTGGGAGCAGTTTTTAGTTGTTCGGGAGCATAAAAATTAGGTTATCCTTTTAATAATAATGTTCGCAGAAACTACTAGGTCAATATGGATGATATTTAGAAAAATACGTAGTTTATCAGCTGCAACACTACAGTGAGAATGCAAAGACTAAGTAGTCGCCGCTGTGAAAATGATAGGTTGTTTTTTTTTAAATCAGCCCTTACAATTTCAATTCATGCTTGGGCTTGTCTGGAATAGATAGCTTTTTAGCGATGCGATCGCCTTATAGATACAATTAAATATAATTTTTTATCATTAATTAAGTTTATTTTTGTATTGGTATACTATAAAAAGAGTTATTAATTATCTATAGATGTGCGTGTCTTTGGTGTTATTGACCGGACGTTCCTAAACTATTCTTCTGTTTAAGTTTATAAGTGGCGAGATATTAACTTGAAAAGTCGTTTAAATCGTATCCATTCTAAATATAAAGTGTAAATTAAAAAAAAAACTATACAGCATAGCTTAAGAAGTACTTTCAAGGAGTATTAGTTTGATAACTTCTATCCAGTAGTTTTTGAGTTATAGAGTATTTACAATTGAACCTTACCGATCTTTTCAAAACAACCCTGGTTACGCGAATTGGCAATTGTTACCCATATTCATTTCATTTCGATGTAAAACCACAATGATGGAAATATAGCTGCACAGAACACGGGGAAATATAGGCAGTTATATAAAGGAAGGATGGCACAGTACCTTTGCGTAGTGAAGCGATGGTTTCTCCGTGATTCTTGAAGTTAGCACGACGAGCACAATTTCACGAAAACTAGTAAAGTCTATGTATATAAAGTATATGGACGAAGAAAGTTTTTAATGTTCAAAAGCGATGCGTATGCGTTGCAGTTCGTAAGCGAGAAGAACAATTCTATACGATGACCACTATAGCGATGCAGTTGACGTCTCATGCTGTCTCCTTTCTTCTGCTTGCTAGGGTATGTACCGGAGAGGAAAAAAAGATAGGATGTGGTTTTACATGATTTGAAGTATTACGATTCGTTCCATTACTTTAAGAATTTTCAATATAAATATTAAATGAAATATGCGCGACCATCCGCCCCGGCTTGAAGGTACGACTTCAACAAAATTGCATTGCAATCTAAATGATATACAACTAATACGACATGATACAAATTTTCTAATCTATTAACTAATCTGTATATATAATTATATAAAGGGAACTCTATAAATTATTGGTTGGGTATAGGGCAAAGACGTATAACTGGACGCAAATAAGATCCAGTCACAGTTTTGATGCGCACTGTACGAGTCACACCATCAGAACCCGGAAAGACTTCCTCAACAATGCCCAGGGGCCAGTGGAGAGGTGGACAATTATCTGTTATAAGAATCACCACAGTGCCAATCGTAATCGGGTTCACAGGTGTGTTCCACTTATAACGTGATTTTTTTTTTTTTTTTTTTTTTTATTGCAGGAGATCAGCAGACAGGCAGACGGCCCACTTGATGAAGAGCGGTTACCATCGCCTATGGACATTTGCAACACCAAAGATGCTACAAATGCGCTGCTGCCCTCTTAAAGGAGACTGGAACCTGGTCCACTAATGCCGGAACACAACTCAAGGTTGTTATGGTGACATACTTTAGACCAGGGGTGGTAGCTATCCAGTCGGGCAAATGCCCTACCACCTGGATTGCAATGTGTGCAGGTAGTCCATTCTCCAACGCTTCCAAAAAGATTGAACAAGTTTGTCTAAAAGCTCGTAACGCATCAGAGTTCGAATGCCTTCATTAATAGTGGTAGCAGGTAAATATTTTAAAGGGGTCAGATTCAAAAAATGGGCGGGAGTTAACGCAAGAGATTCTGAAGGGTCACTCGAGAGTGTTCTACACAAAGGTCGAGTATTCATAACTGCTTCTACCTGGGTGAGTACAGTACTCATTTCCTCAAAACTTAAAATTTGTTCTCCAATTACCCGGAGCAAATGTACCTTTAAACTCTTTATGTTTGCCTCCCAATTTCCACCAAAATGACTAGCAGCAGGAGCATTTAGTGTCCAATTTATACGATTTTCCGCTAGAATTTTACCAAACTCTGTATTGTGATTATTTGAACACAGTAAGTCATGTAATTCTGATAGTTTCCTTTTAGCGCCTATAAAATTAGTTCCGTTATCGGAATATACTCTACTTACGGGCCCACGACGTGAAATAAATCGTTTGAAAGCTCCCATGAAACTTGCAGTACTTAAATCACCAGCCAATTCAATGTGCACCGCACGGGTTGTGAGACAGACGAATAAGCAAATGTATGCCTTAGTTGCACGAATACCACGCCCACGTGTCAACGATACCCTAAATGGGCCGGCATAGTCTGTTCCAGTGTGAATAAAGGGTTTCACACATTGTATTACACGGCATGCTCGATGATCTGCCATTTCGGGAAGGGATGGTTTAGGTCTGAGCCGAAAACAAGGAAGACATCTATGTAATCTACTCCGAATCACTTGACGAGCCGATATAATCCAATATCTATGTCTTAAAAGCGACATTAAAAGATCAGGACCTGCGTGGCAATTGATTTTGTGGTGATAATCTATAAGTAAATTTATCATGTGACCTTTTCGCGGTAACATGATTGGATGTTTATGAGCATAGGATAGATCTGAATTAGATAAGCGTCCTCCTACTCGTATAAGACCATTATCTAGGAATGGCTTTAGATGTTGTATTGAACGATCACAAAATTTCCCGGCATGTAGTCTGGAAATTACATCTCCAAAATGAAATTTTTGGAGTTCACGAAAGGCTAATAATTCAACAAATTCTAAATCAGA
The DNA here is from genome assembly GCA_012273795.1 of Dendrolimus punctatus. NCBI lineage: Eukaryota > Metazoa > Arthropoda > Insecta > Lepidoptera > Lasiocampidae > Dendrolimus > Dendrolimus punctatus. The sequence continues at coordinate 4,886,817 of CM022529.1, read as the reverse complement.
CGAGCATATTTGATTACGACGAGGTAGTAATTTTGCGAATCTACAAATATATACCAAACAATTTAAAAACTTAGTCCAAGACGAGAAACGGTCAGCTAACGAAATGATTAAAGATTCTTCTGCAGATGGTGCAGTAACTAACGAATGCCTTTTTTCTTCAGGTACCTCCGAAACTGTTGAAGGGTTAAAAGGTTCAATTGGCCACAGTGTTGAATCTAAATTAGCCCATGACGGCCCCGTAAACCAAAGAGAATGTTTTATAATTTGAGCAGGTGTTAGACCACGAGATAAACAATCCGCCGGGTTATCTTTTCCATCTATGTGATGCAAATTTCCTGGTAGTAAGTAGCTCTGTATTTTTGTAACCCTATTCGCAACAAATGTGTCCCATCTATGTGGGGAAGAATGGGCCCAGCAAAGAGCAACCTTTGAATCCGAGAATGCAAAAATATTACGAATATTAATGCGGTTTTCACATCCACTAACTATAAACGAAATCAACTTAACCAGAAGTAATATAGCACAAAGTTCTAATCTAGCAAGAGAAATAACCTTACGAGGAGCTACTTTAGATTTGGCACTAATGAGATACAAACCGATACCATCATTATTTTTGACGTGGAAATAAACTACTCCTCCGTAAGCCCTTTCACTAGCGTCCGCAAAAGCCAAAACATTAATAACGCTATCTTGATTAATTCCCACATACCTCGGAATCTGTAAATTGGTGAGTAAGGGTAATTCTTTTCTATATCGAGACCATAATTTAACAATATTTTCAGGCGGAGTGTCATCCCAATCACATCCACACAACCAAAGTTCTTTGATAAGTAATTTAGCATACAGGACAACGGGTGCCACAAAACCCATTACGTCCCATAACCTTGCGACACAAGATAAAATGCTGCGCTTAGTACAAGAAGACGCAGGATCATTAATTTTAAGACTGAATTTATCTGTAAGAGGTGACCAACATAAACCAAGTATTTTATGAGAATCAGGGTCGATGAATTCTTTTAGTGCAGTGAGGCGATGCGATTCCGGAATAGAATTCAGAACCACTTGGGAGTTGCTCGTCCATTTAACGAGATCAAATTTTCCAGCCTTCATCAGTCCTATCATCTCCGACGCTGAAGATATAGCCGTGGATTCGTCAGGGACGCTATAGACAAAATCGTCCATATACAAGCCTGAGTCAATTACTGCCTTAGCAATAGGATATCGATCACCTACGTCAGATGCAAGCTGTTTAATAGTTCGCAGCGCGATATAAGGGCTTGATTTAATGCCAAAGCAGACACGTTTAAATTCGTATACTTGAAGGGCTTCATTGGGAGAGAATCGATATAATATACGTTGAAATTTATGATCATGTTGGTTAACACCAATACTGAGAAACATTTGGCGAATATCTGCAGAAAGAGCTACTGCGAATAAACGGAAGTTTATAATTATATTGAATAAATTCCCTTGCAGATTAGGTCCACTGTACAAAATATCATTAAGCGATACATGAGAACTGGTCTTGCAGCTGGCATCCAAAACAACGCGTAATTTTGATGTAACTTTATCTTCTCGAAGAACCCCATGATGTGGAATAATATATGAAGGGTCTTTCTCGTTATCTTCTAACTCTGTGGTTGCTAGCGCGATATACTCCTTTTCTAAATATTCCCTTATAACATCATCGTAGGCAGTTTTTAATGATGGGGACGCGAGCATTTTCTTCTCTAAACACAGAAATCTACGTTTGCACACCTCCTTGGAATCACCAAGAGTGTTAATGTCACCTTTGAATGGAAGAGATACAACGTAACGACCATCCTCGTTACGTGTAGTTGTACGAGTATAAATTTGTTCGCAGAGCATATCATCAGTGCTAGGTAAAGGCGGTACATTAACTTCCTCAAGTTCCCAGAACTTACGAAGAGTGGAATCGAGAGAATCGGCAGTAGAACAACATGTTACAGATATCTTACTATGAACATTAGCAACAGCTTCTCCAACTATAACATAACCTAGAACTGTTTCTAACGCAATAGGGGACAGTTACGAAGACGAACCTTGAACCCTTTTAGACAAAAGAAGATGAGGGAAAATTCCTGCACCGATCAAGATGTCTATTCCACTACTAATTGAATAGGTGTCATCAGCTAAAGGCAAAGTAGAAAATGACGATAGCGAAGAAACATTTACAGAAATAGTTGGTAAATGTTCGGTTATTTTATCAACCACTAATGACTTCATATTATAGTTAATGTTACGATTAAAACGTGAAGAAAAGGTAATGTTCACGGAACCCTCTACAGGTTTCGTTGAACCCCCAATTCCCTTTACTGTTGAACAAAGACTTGTGTTTAAATTCAAACCTAGGCGCCGGCAACAATCTTGGGTAATAAAATTGCTTTGCGAGGCGCTGTCTAATAAAGCACGAACATTATGTTCCCTACCATGCGAATCGATAACAATGACACGAGCGGTAGCGAGTAGTACAGTAGTAGGTTCATATGTTACTTTTTTGGTTGCTGCCTTTGGTGAGAGCGAACAAAGAGCGACGTCATCACTACGGATGCAGCGTGCGGTGCAAGCGCACGCGCCGTCCTTTTCAGTAACAGATGCAGCGGGTGCGTGAGCCCGCAGCGGTGTAGAGTGCGCAACTATTAAGCTATTGACAACTGGGGAATAATTATCACGCTTGCTATCGTTGTTCTCTGTGAAATGAATCAACGTGTGATGTTTTCTATTACATTTTCGGCAAAGTGACTTGGAATTACACGTTGAGACATGATGGCCTCTACTTAAACAATTGATACACAAGTCATTAGATTTAACAAACTTAAATCGCTCATTGGGATTATAGCTATGGAATACCGAACAATTATATATATGTTCGTGAGCTGAATCGCACAAGGAACAGGAACTAAATTGAGTGTCGGAGTCAGCGTTAACATAAGCATACGTATGTGGTCTATATGACGCATCTGGTCGACGGTCTGTATTTTTCTTTGAAGCCTCTTGTTTAACCGATGTAGTACGTTGTAATATTTTTATATGATTGCGCACGAAGAGCACCAAATCTCCAAACGCAGGCATTTCACAACCACGGCTATCTAACTCGAAAGATCGCGCAGTATCTGAATCTAACCTTTTAAGTGCGATATGTAAGAATATGAAATCCGACAAGTTGTCCAACTTAAAGTTTTTTAAGGCTGCCACGGAGGTCGCAAATTTATCCAAAAACAACTCTAAATTATTAATTGTTGCGGTAGACATGCTTTTAAATTCAAATATTTGGTCTAGGTATGAAGAAGCCGCCGATCGCTTATCTTCATATTTATTCTTTAACAAGTCGAAAATTAACGAATAATTTTGTGCAGAGGGCGTTATACCAGCGCAGATGGAACGAGCCTTTCCCGTAAGCTTGCCAATAAGGTAGTATAACTTTTCCGACTCTGAAAGGGATGGATTGTTATGCACTGAATTTTCGAAACTGGCAAGGAATAACGGCCAGTGCTTGATGTCTCCGTCGAATTCGGGAATCTCTATAGGAGGTAGTTTAGGCGACTTATGTTGAACAATAGGTTGTATACTGAGTGCAGACTGTTGTAACGTTCTACCGGCGCGCTTTACACTGCTAAACAAGTCATCAAACGACGAGAGCGGTTGATAATCTAGTACATATTTAGGATTCGAAAATAGCTGTAACTCGTTAATTTTGTCTAGCACAATTTCAAAGTCTGAGCGCAATAAGTCTACAGTTTCTAGCTCGCACAGAAACCTTTCGCGATGACATTCCTCATGAAGATCGTTCACGCGATTACAAATGCTCTGCATACGACTAAACATTCGATCTCTTTTAGCATATAAGATCTTTAACTTTGAATCAACTGCCAAAGTGCCTTTATCTGAACCTGTAGCCATTTTTAAATATTCAAGATTCAATTAATTACAGATTTATTACCAAATAACAAGTACAGTGATAACGTAAAGCTTTGGAGAATGGATTTATAGAAAATTAACAATTTATAGAAAAAATGTATTATAAGCGTCACAATTACTAACAAAATATAGATACCTATTCCTAATATTGCCCACTGCTAATATACAACGTACGTGTAAATTAAGTTATTGTATAATGTGTGATATATAAATAATATAATATTGTGAATATATATATTATATATTTTAATTATAAAACAAATACTGAAAATATATTTTGCACTTCTATCTTCAGACGGCTGATGGCCGCCTGGCCGGTACTTGTGCTGAATTTTACTACGTAACTCAAAACAAGTTGTTTTCGAACAACTATCAATAAATATTTATATAATTGATTTTAATTAGCAACCTAACAGCCTATTAATTAAAACAGATTAACTAAATAAGCCTTTAGTACGCAAATACTATATTAAATAAGAAAAATATACGACAGATTGTAGGTACTTTCGCAAAACACGGGAATCAATGCAATACAACTGTGTTGAAGAAATTACTAATTATTATATTTAGATCCGGCTCGTATGGTACCATTAATGGTTACGCGAATTGGCAATTGTTACCCATATTCATTTCATTTCGATGTAAAACCACAATGATGGAAATATAGCTGCACAGAACACGGGGAAATATAGGCAGTTATATAAAGGAAGGATGGCACAGTACCTTTGCGTAGTGAAGCGATGGTTTCTCCGTGATTCTTGAAGTTAGCACGACGAGCACAATTTCACGAAAACTAGTAAAGTCTATGTATATAAAGTATATGGACGAAGAAAGTTTTTAATGTTCAAAAGCGATGCGTATGCGTTGCAGTTCGTAAGCGAGAAGAACAATTCTATACGATGACCACTATAGCGATGCAGTTGACGTCTCATGCTGTCTCCTTTCTTCTGCTTGCTAGGGTATGTACCGGAGAGGAAAAAAAGATAGGATGTGGTTTTACATGATTTGAAGTATTACGATTCGTTCCATTACTTTAAGAATTTTCAATATAAATATTAAATGAAATATGCGCGACCAACCCTGATACATGTGCGATTACTTAATAAGACTTTGCAGTTGTCTCATTTCCCTAATAAATGGAAAGAAGCAGCGGTAATTGTTCTTCGGAAACCGGGTAAACCGGATTATACCCTACCTAAGGCTTATAGACCGATAGGGCTATTATCAGTTCTAGGGAAAGTACTGGAAAAACTTCTTATTGCAAGAATCAGATGGCATATATTACCAAAACTTAATCCATGCCAATATGGATTTATTCCACAACGTTGTACGGAGGATTCATTATACGATCTCGTGCGACATATTCGTGAGAATAACGATAAGAAGTTAATAAGTATAGTTATTTCTCTAGATATAGAAGGCGCCTTTGATTCTTCTTGGTGGCCTAGTATTAAATGTAGATTAATGGAAAAAGGATGTCCAAGGAATTTAAGACTGTTAGTAAATAGTTATTTTTCTGATCGTACAGTGTGTGTGCGTTATGCTAATAAAGAATATAGGAAAAATACAACAAAAGGTTGTATCCAGGGCTCAATAGGCGGTCCTACATTTTGGAATATTCTTCTCGACTCACTTTTGGATGATATAGATCAACGAGAAGTTCACTGTCAAGCTTTTGCAGATGACATCGTGTTAGTCTTTTCTGGGAAATTAATGACCGATATCGAAGCTAAAGCCGAACATGTGCTTCAGCATATATTTGAATGGGGAATTAATCATAAATTAAAGTTTGCCCCCCAAAAAACCAATGCTATGGTTGTGACAAGACGACGTAATTTAATCTCTCCACTCATTCGTATGGGAAGTACTCTGATACAAGTAACAAATGAAATTAAAATCTTAGGCTTACTTATAGACAACAAACTATCTTTTGTTAGTCATGTAAAGGCAGTAAGCCAGAAGGCTTTAAACATTTATAAGCCGTTAGCTCGTTCAGCTAAGCTCTATTGGGGTCTTAGCTCTGAAATTGTAAGAACTATATACACATCTGTAATTGAGCCTATAATACTATATGCAGCATCTGTGTGGGCACCATCTGTACGGAAAAAGTCTGTAAGCAGGATGTTTAATACAATTCAAAGAGGATTCGCTCAAAAGATTTGTAAATCATATAGAACAGTTTCTTTACATGCGTCATTAGCGCTAGCTGGTATTATACCTTTGGATCTACGAGTGAAAGAGTTGGCACAGATATTTGAGGCCAAAAGAGGAATCGCACATGAGTTACTACAAGGAAAAGAAGTGGAAAAGAGAGTTAGTTTTCTTGAAATGACACACCCTGCTGAAGAATTTAATGTAGATTTTATTACTCTAGATGATTTTAGCGACAATACTATAAAAGAACATAAAATGGAAGGTCTATTTATATTTACTGATGGAAGTAAAAAAGAAGATAAAGTGGGTGCAGCTATGACATGCTGGAAAAATGGAAGAGAGGTGCACTACCAAAAGTTTTGCCTGGCATCATATTGTACTGTATTCCAAAGCGAAATGTATGCATTGTATCAAGCCACAAATTATGCATGCAACTCAGGAATGTCAAAAATAAATATATTAAGTGACTCAAGAACTTCATTGGAGGTGCTTAAGAAACCCGGACATACAAACCCACTTGCGTTCGCTACTAGAAATAATTTAAAAATATTTGCTCTTAAAGGTGGTGAGGCTCGCATATTTTGGATACGATCTCACGTTGGGGTTCAAGGTAACGAACGAGCAGACATATTAGCTAAACAAGCAGCAAAATACATCACAAATGCTCTTGACTATGATAAATATCCAGTTGCATATTTGAAAAGTATCATTCGTCAGGATAGTGCAAAGGTGTGGAATACTAGATATAAAGATGGTGGAACTGCAGCAATAACAAAGCTATTCTTTCCTGATATCGTACAAAGCCACCGATTGATAAGGGAATTAAAATTATGCCCCCTACAAGTACAGATGGTCACAGGCCACGGCGGTTTCGCCCATTATTTATATAAGTTTAAACGCAAAACATCACCAGGCTGTATATGCGATCCTGAAATCGATGAAACAATAATTCACCTCCTGCTAGAATGTCCCAAATATGGTAAAGCACGATTTGAGTTGGAGCAGAGGATCGGAGTAAGAATAGAAAAAGAATCATTGTCTAGTATAATAGCTAAGAAAGAAATTAGTCATGAGTTTATTAAATATGGTGTGAAAATAGTTAAAGATGCGTTACAGAGAAATAAAAGTAGATAGAATAGAATGTAATTAATAATAATTGCCGACTACTAATAAAATATAAACAACGTATAGATATATAAAATAATTATGATAGGTAAGAAATAATATGTATAACGTATATTTATCATAATATACATAAAATACATATAAGTAAATATTGATGCAAAAGGTCTCCATCATAACGGTGGAGGAAAATATACAGACAAACATATAAAAAAAAAAAAAAAAAAAACCCTGATACATGTACCATGTTAGAGAAGTTCAATTTATGTTCCTCATAAAACGAGAACATGAAACTTAATAATGTACAGTCGTTAAAAACTTTGTTTAAACACTTTTCGAGACAATGAAAAAATAATTTGGACCCTCAAAGACAGCATCGGCATTATCAAACGTCCATCAAAAGTTTTGACATTAATTACACTCGTCTGAAACACCACTTAAATTGAATTAGGTGATAAACCTCGTAACTTTGAAATAAAATATTGTAGAAAAGAAGAATATCGTGGAGCATATTTTAATGTAATCATATTACAAGACAGATATTTGACTATAATTACTTGGGCGGTGGATCTAATAAACATCAACAAGCCCCTGTGAATAATATGCATTAAGTGTTTGTTTTCGACAATTTTTCACTGAACTTGCTTGGTAATACTGAGTATAACCTAATAAATTAGCTCTGTTATCTAATACTCTATCTTAATCGAAAAAACATAGCTAGTAGTTAGTGATCATTGTTTATTTATTATTAGCTGTTGGCGCCACTAGTTCGCGCGGGACTTGCACTTTATTAACTTCTGAACCGGTAAAATCTCGAAATTAACATATACTACAATTTAAGATAAAATACCTGTTTTAAACTCCAAAATGTTCATTAAATCGCATGGAGCTGTTTTGGAGCCTATTCAAAACAAAATTTCAGACAAAACGACAGACAAATTCTAAAAAAGGGCTACAATTTTATAACAATGAAATTTAATCAAATAAAATAAAACTGAATAAAAATTGCATTAAGTTTAATACTAACCATTTACATAACAAGGGCTTTTGAATCTGATGTACATAATAATATATAGTTTTGTATTTTTTTTTATTTTAACTCCTTAAAATAACGTAACATGTTAGTCAAAACCTAACACGCAGTAGACAGCTAGCATTCATTTACGGACGCCCTGTTTGCAAAAAGATGACTGGTATAAGTAAAAGACTAACCGTCTATTAATGTAACGGTAAACTTTCCATTAGATGTAAAAAATCACTGGAAACTTCTGCGTCAACCCTCATAAAACAATTTGTTAAGTAACTTGCCAATAAATCTTCCTTACAAAACAAACAGGATAAATCTTTCTAAATTGTCACAGATTTACATGAGATTTTCGCACTGTTGCAAAATACTACAGAATCCTATTTTTTCATGAGACTGTACCTATATAAACAATTCAGACTTTGTAAGCTTATTGTTCTGTCAGTAGGTACAACATTTTAAGAGTTAAGTATTCGCGAGGTTTTGTATTCGCTTGTACTTACTTTTTTCTTGATCTTTGCGCTGCTATTTGGAATGCCTTTGAAAGCAAACCTTTTATTCTTTTTTGATGTTGAATATTTGTAAAAAATTTAATTAGTCGTGAAACTTTGTACTTACTCGGCACCAGATTGTTGAAAGTGAACACTGTTACTGACTGTATATATATGCTTACCTGAAAATAAAATATATATTATGTTAAAATTCGTAACGAGCACTAAATGCCAATTATTTCAAATCATAAAATAATAGTTATAATGTAAATCGTTTAATATTAGATGATTGTAAATATTGTAAGGAAAAAATTGTTCTTCTAGAAGTAACTAATACACAGCATTAGACTTTAATATTATAATTGATATTTAAAACTAGTTATTGTTAGGTTAACTTGTTGTAAACATGAAAATGTTTTGTTAATGATCAGTGCTAATCCTCTTTCATGTTTAAAAATGATTGTTTGCCTGTATGTCCTTTATAGAATCGTAAACTATACATTTGACCATGTGATGATGTTTAGCATAGTTGTTGTGCATAAGCCAGAGAAGGTTTCTGAGTTGGTTCACAATTGGGCCCGGGTAGGTGGTGCTCCTGTCGGCATATAGATTGAAGCTTTTCCGGGCAGGACGACGTTTGCCGGGACAGCCAGTATTACGAGTATAATAAATGAACTGAAAGGCATTGTATGATTAAAGTCGGTTAAGTGGCTGCAGGTATTACATAATGCCGAATTACGTGATCCGGCTACCGGATCAGGTAATCCGGCACTATTAAACGTTACCAGATACGTTAGACTACCGGATCCGGTGATGGCAATTTTTGAGAAAATAATAGCGCTGTTGCATGAGTAGATATTTTAATTGCGTTACGCGTTGTGTACATGCTTGTAATAGGTAATATGAAGGTGTTTAATAAATTAAGTTATGTATTTGTCGTGCTATAAGGCACTGTTACTTAAAATTGAGGGTACTTATGTTTTTCTTAACATACCTGCACTTAATTTATTGAGTATGTGTGTTTTAGCTTAATAAAAACTGGGTTGTATTTATACGATAAGGTTTATATTGTTGAGCACTTTATAAATGTATTTGGGATTTTAATAACCTTTGTAATCAGTTTTAGATTATGAAGATTGCTTAAATGTGAACACTGTATTATTGTTTGGACAATAATTATAAAGGAGGAAGGAAATCGCCTAATATGCGACATTCTGCAAAAAATGCAACGGAGCTTGTTCATAAGAATATTTGTTGAGCCTATCTTTAAGGCCTTCCAGCTGGATTTTTATTATAACGATACCTGGAACAATCATAAGAAAGTTAGTTAATGTACGAGCCATATATGACCAGCCACATATGTCGTAAAGAAGCGTGATCAAAAATACAAAGAAAGTTTTAGATTTATATATTGGTAAGCGATTATTAACTTAAAAGTTACTTCGCACTTTTCTCAATTACTACGATTAAACTAATCGTACATTTTTCTCGTTAACATTATTTTTTTAGCCAGGGGAAATCCGATTGAGGACCATAAGCTTCGACAAGGGCAGAACCATGGTGGGTCGTTCGCGATCAGGGTGGCACTAGCAAGCCCAGTTAGAACTGGTGCCATGCCATTGCCATTCCCCAGTTAGGGATACTCACTAAAACCGGGCTATGAGTGTATGACCTAGTCTCTCCGCTAGTCCTGGCAGTTCTCGATATCTAAATTTAACGTTACATTCTTATGACTTATAAACTATAAAGTCACCTTTGCCGACATTGCGCCATTTGCAGTGAGAACAAAATCAATATTATCCAGAATGGATTAAAATAGACCGTACTGTAATAATATTCGGATGAAACAAACGGGACTGTTTTGCGGTGTGAGAATGGTTATTATGTGAAGGCAGTCGCGAAAATGTATTTATTGTCAGTTGTTTAGAATTAATAACAATGAGCGTTTTAAGTATATACATGCTTTATGTATTTCATTATGAGTATATAAATCTATATGTATGTAGCTTGTGTATATTTGTATATAAAGTATATTTATTATTAAAATGCATGTAAGTAATCGTACAATAATTATGTACACCACCATCGCCATTCCTAAACAGAATATTCTTGCCACGGGTTGTCTGGAAGAGATCGCTACTTAGCGATAAGACCGTCCGATGTACCCAATTAGATTATTACTAGTTTGTAAGTTTTCTCTAATGGTGTACAATAAAGTGTTATCTATCTATCTATCTATAAATTGAACGAGGATTTTTTTGTGTTTACCCCACAAAACTTAAAAAAACGTATTTTCCATGGACATATTCTTGTAGGAAATTCAATTCTCTAAAAAAGCTCCGATATGTTTTTCTCGTAATCTTTACAGAGAATAGTTATCAAGCTTTAAACTTTAGCTTCAACCCAACCATATCAATAGTAGAATTAATTGTGCACTGACTAAACGGGACAGATAAATTGTACTGTACAAACATGTTGTAATTTGACATCCTTCTATGACGATAACCCAACGTCATGGGACTGCAGCCTAGCTTACCCTACGATCTTAAGCCTGCAAGCACGCCACTTTCATATTGCCGAAAAAATCTTAGACATTTTTTAAAGCTTGAGCAGGATTTTGTTTGCAGTATATAAATCTCATTTTTAAGCCAAGATTTAAAACGAATATATTACAACTGAACAACTTGAATATAATCAAATCCGAAACAAGGAACAAACGTTCATTCTTTCGCTTCTATGTAAATGAGGTATTTCATAAGCTTTCAACTTAAACAAAACAAAGAGCAGCGTAATAGTATCAAAATAGAGATAGCTTTGTGTTTGTCATGTGGGAGTAATTTATTGTTTGCCTTTGTAACAACAAATTGGCGAGATTAATAAGAGCACCTGTACAAATTGTTTACGTTTATGTAGTAATATAATATAATAGTTTATGTGACTAATGTTATTTTTTCCTATTTACAAAATAAATATCAGTGCACTTAATGAAAGTTTTTTGGAGAACATGAAGTCATAGTCGTCATGGATTACATTCAAAGTTTCATTTATATTTCTTACTAGCTGTGCCCGCGAATTCGTCAGCGTAATGGTTTTTCCCGGAACCACAAAAATTCAATACAATACTCCTTATAACATCAGCTATCTGCCAGTGAAAGTCCCGTAAATATCAGTCCAGCCGTTTCAGAGATTAAGCGGAACATCCAGGCAGACATGGGAAAAAATTAAAATTGATTTTTTGATTAAGTGTCGTATATATACTTTCATATGCATTTAGTAAAATGCGGTTATTTTGACATTACAAAAATACACTTGAATTTGATTTATCTGTATAGATGAGCTACCGAGTTTCTAATTGAAGTTGTTATCAATACTCGTACATCAATTTCTTTAAATTCCTATCGAAAAATCGTGATATTGTTACAGAACATAGTACGCGAGACCACGCTAGATAAGTTATGAATGTAATTATTAAAATTGATTATACTGGCAGCTGGAATATTTAGCTGCTAAACGTCTGAAGAACAAAATAATAATATATTGACATAATCCGCCTTGGACGAGCGTGGCAGTTATATCGTCCGTTTGAGCCCAGTAGTTAATTTATTTTTCGTGCACGAACGGAGAAAGAATTTTCTGCAGCCGGACGACCTGTGTCGTAACAGGCGACAAAACAATTCACAGCGAGGTGGTAGGGAATTATCCGTCTGGATAGCTACCACCCCCGGTCTAGAGTATGTCCCCATAACAACCTTGACTTGTGTTCCGGTATTAGTGGCCAGGTTCCAATCTCCCTTAAGAGAGCAGCAGTGCATTTTAGCACCTTTGTTGTTACAAAAGTTTAATGCGATGGTAATCGCTTTCTTTCAGTTAGGCCGTCTGCCTGTCTTCTGAACTCATGAAATAAGGAAAGGAGTGAGATGCTTCTTCTATCTTAACTTTTTGGTTTATAAGATAACTCAAAAATCACAATGAATAGCTTTCAATTTGTCAATTCATTTTCAGAAAACTATATTATGAAATTATAGAAATTCATCTGCAATAGTAACGACCCGAAACTTTGACGCGTCAGTGATCCTATGAATAAATACAACTAAATCTTTAACCCAAAAACATCCCTACGTACATTTTCCTCAATAAATTCCGCTCATACATAACGAAAAATGCATAATCTCATGATACCAAAGAACCGCCATATTCTTTTGATTAAATTTCGATGTTGCCGAAGAGAAAATTGTTCATAGCTTTAGGGTGTTCATTGATCAATGTAAATACATGCGAAATATGTAAAAGGGGCTGGTTTTATATACATGAGCCCTCAAGCTGCTTTAGAACTTTTATATATTAATTTAATATTATTACACTTTTAAAACGAATTCTTATCGAGAGATTAACGAGTTCTGGAGTGGAGACAGTCTCCACTCCAGAAAAGAACTGAACTCCAACTTATTTTAAATGTAGGCGCTGGGTGAGGACGCTCCGAACGCAACCGGGATTTAACGCTCGGATGATGATGATTAATATATAGATGTTACCTACACTACCCTTATATCAAAATAATCATATTTAAATGATTTAAAGTAATTGAAACAAAAAACCAAAAAGTAATTTTAAACGCGTTACACCCTTAAATTATCAAATCTTGACCAAAATGACCGCTGTTGAAATTGACTGTGGAGACCAACAAGGGTTTGCGTTTCCGTCCATTTGCCATTTTAATATTCAGGATTTTTAATTATAAGGATCTATTTTGGAACCGGAAATAACCCGAATATACATTTTTACTGGTTAGATTTCTTTTTATAGCTTTGTATGTGTCATGTGCAATATTGAAACGTATTAAATGAGTTCATTAAGCTCTTAGAATTTGCAACTAAATTACCACCCTGAGGAATTAGAAAATTTATTAGTTTAAATTATAGTTCTATTGTAGGTACCATGCAACCAAAAGTGGGGAAACCCACTGGGAATTGGAGCAGGGTTTTTTACACCAGGAGCCCAATTCTGCTATTTCAATATCGTTTTGGAGTTGCCAAGATATTCAAACCACGATACCATTGCGATAGCGTTAATAATTCTTATTCTACTCAATTCGTTATATTTTCTCGATATCGCCGCGGCGGAATAACAATAAAAAAAATTGGCATTACCATTAGCAGAAATGGCTTTAGCCGAAATGAATATTTAAAAGCTACCAAAAATTTTAAAAGTTATTTCGCACGTTTTTTGATATATTTGTAAAGATAGAGTGGCGTGACAATGATTGGGGCCTGACGTGATTGGAATTAAAAGACGCTAAGCAGTTGTCGACAAACAACAAAATCCATTTACTATCAAACAGATCATCCACTCATATAATTTCCATTAATTCATAAATGTTGTACCAATTTTTTATTTTTAGGATCATGTACCTAAATATTAAAAACGGAATTCTTGGTACTTCGTGTTGTTCCTCAGTCTGTTTATATGTCATATTTCTCAGAATCTTCTGTTTTTAAAACGGTCACACCATTGTAAGAGGAGAAACACTCCATACAACTTAACAATGGCTTCGCGCTACGAAGTCGACGACTCTCAATAGGTGTCCATAATTAAAACGTTATCAATAGACGGAAGTTCATAATCGACACTTATCGCAACAAGCTATTGTTACATTTAAATAAATTGTGTAACCGACATAAGCTTGATACCCGGTGGGTACTTTTTCCCTTTGGAAAAAATTAAAAGTAATCCTCCGGCCAAGTACGTTCGTTTTACGCTCAGTGAAAGGTTCCGTTAAGAACATGCATTGTTTTTGCTGCTTGGCTATGGAATTTCAAAAGGAATTAAAATGTTCTATATCTCAAAAACTGCTCAACAGATTGTGATCAATCTACAGGCAACGGTAATAACATCAGAAACGGTTTTCTTTTGTTTTTTTGTTTATTTTCATTTTTTTCCACTCGTAATATAGTTTAAAATTTATACCGCATACACTTTTTACGATATTTACGGCCTTACTTATAATAATCTCGTTAAGAAACAATTAGGCATCTCTTAAGTAAGAGAATCAGAATCAGACCATAATCAATGAATATCTTATTTTTCACTTATAAATGTGTATTACCTGTTGTTTACCTAAGAGGAGCACAGATAAACGAAATTTGAATGATTAACGTAGGTTGTACCTAAAATATTCGGCTAAACAGGAGTTTATGGGTAAGATTTTCACTGATCAGCTGCTGAGCAGTTTCTTTAAATTTAAAAAACGATTATAAGGCCCTTACTGTTTCAAATAAAACTTGCCATCTTGCCTCTTAGCAATCACTTAAACTACCTCTCGATGTTGGTTATTTTTGACAGTTATTTATGAGTTACTTTACCACAACCTCTTATCCTTAAGAGGAGTTCATGGGTAAGACTGTCGTTAATCAGTTGCTGAGCAGTTTCTTAAAACTTAACAAACGAGTATAAGTAAGGCCATAAGTTTTTCTGTGTTTTCTGTAATGGTGTACAATAAAGTCTTATCAAAATACATCTAATCATTGCGTTGTATCATATGTATTACAGACACAGTTACAGATAGACATGGTATACAGAAATAAAATTTACTCTTTACAACAATTCTAATCGATTTCTTTTTACAAACTTAGCACGTCATAAGTTGGTATGCTATATGTATGGTTGGTATGAAAATGAAAAGTATCTCAATTAATTTGATTAATTAATTTTTTAGATTCGTATTATGAATGAGACAAGTATCGAATTAAAGTAGAACTTTACGTGTCGGTTCCACTAAGCGATTCGTCATAACGGTTCGCTACAGGCACTGAGATCAATAATTATACTATACTATACTATAACTTCACGCCAGGTCCCTTGCGGGGTAGGCACGAACAAGAGCGCCATTTAGGCTCATTCTTACACACCTCACAGCAAGTGACTCTTTGACATGCATAACTCTTGTCATGCACGCTCGTCTGTTCTTAAGGCTCCTGACATCACCTTCTGCTAATACGCGATCAATTTGATATCAAATCAATAATAATATTATTACTATTATTTTATTAGGATCATGGGAACAATGTATTAATTTGCCATATTTTGTATACCTTGTTTGTAGCAAATAAATGAATTTAATTGAATATTAGTTTGAGTAAGAAACACTTATACACATTTAAAAATTTGAGTATTTGTCTATACAATAAATAGGTCTCTAATATACCATAATATATTATGACTATCATAAAGAGCTCCAGATAAATGAACACAAAGCTTAAGTGGTCGTATAAAAGAAACCCATTTAGTTCGGTTTAACTCGCCATTACCCCCAGCATATAAATTACCCAACTAAATAATTCAGGGATTTGCTTTCTGCTTTGCCTCATTTAGTTTGCCCGACATATGTACATATTCTGAGAACCTATCTTGTTTTATAACAGCTAAGGAAGCCCTCAGAGAGCTGTCTGTTCGCGACGATAGGGAATAGAAAACCATTTTATTGTTCACCAAAATAAACAATTAGAGAATGAAAAATTACAATAATTTAACGGCAAAATCAAAGGTGGCCTTATTGCTTAAAGCTTATTATTTTTTATGTCTAGTTATAATTACGATTATAATGTTAAGAATACTACTACGAGAAATGGAACACGGGACTGAAAATATCTTTAACCGTCACCGGGGATTCCCCCTCTTAACTAAAGCTCATTGTCGATTTTAATACAGATAATTAAATTTTTCAGGTTCTATAATTCCAATATTAGCTGAAGAGTATCACCATCATATTTCCCGGCTTCTTTTATCTCCAAATCATACCAATTGATTTTTTTTAATGAAACTATAATCTATTGAGCGAAAAATAAAACTACTTTTTAAAATATAGCTTTTTTTAGAAATTTCTATGAATAATATTAAATGGCCATTATCCATTTATATCTGAGTACGAACTGTGAAGGTTAGATCTCTAGACAAAACTTAACAAGATTGCTAAAATTGTTCCTGTGTCCCGTTCATGTAA
This sequence comes from Dendrolimus punctatus, assembly GCA_012273795.1. Lineage (NCBI taxonomy): Eukaryota > Metazoa > Arthropoda > Insecta > Lepidoptera > Lasiocampidae > Dendrolimus > Dendrolimus punctatus. The sequence continues at coordinate 4,870,091 of CM022529.1, read as the reverse complement.
TTTCTAATGGGCTGGTGTTAGTGAGAATGTATAATAGCCATTATTCAGGTAAGTCACCTGGCATTTTGCCTATCATAGCCCAAATACGTTACTAGCCAGAACTTAGTTGTTATCTTACTTAAGCCTTATAAGAGGTTAACCTTGCTAGGTCAATGCCCGAACGACTCGCAAAATAAATGAAAAAGTATTCTACAATGAAGAGCTTGTACTTTTACCATCAATTACTTTTTTGCCCGAAGATCGTCGTGATTCCCTCAAAATGGAAGATCTGAGCCTATTAGTGGGTTGTTTGCTGCTAGTATTATATTTTATAATACAGTGTTTTTCTCTTTCGTTCCATTGTAAAAGATTTTCTTTAATAAATAAGTATATTTGTGGGAACTTCGGTGGAAACCTGATGGGCGATATTTACTGTGAAGTATTTATTATTTTCAGGAAAACATAATCTTGATTAAAATAGTCTATAATATGTATTGTGTAAGGCATCGTGTTTCAACCTGGGGGCATTTGTTATAAAAGGCGGTCGCAGTTTATTAAAAAAAAATTAGACCGTTTTACAGAAAAATTAATTCAATGAAACGTATAAATAAACTATTAATTAAAATATTATTATTTGTTGTAAAGAGGTCGCCAAACTTTTTACTACATTTTTTTGTGGGTCACTACATAAAAACCTCTGAGAAACAATGGTGTAGGGTATTGATTCTTTATTAACAAGTATTTTGTATTGACATTGAAAATAGGAGCTAAGTAAATGTATTAAGGCATGTTTTAATTTAACTAAATATGAACAGCCTAAGAGCTGCTTGCATAAGGTTGCTTAAATTTATTTAAAAAACACAAATCGTATTTAACACCCGTAAATACAATTAGCGTCTTGCACAACGCAAAATTTGTTTAAATAACTGTCAATACGTTTTGTGTAAAATGTATTCAGGTAGTTTAATATGATTAATTAATTTTATTTAAAGGCGATCGTTTAGCAAGCGGCCCTAAGAGATGCTCAAGATCGACCTTCACCCATCTATGGGTTGGTCGATAAGCAATGGGAGACATTTTTTTATCAAATTATATAATTGATTTGTAAACACGCCTATGATAGATAGCTTGCCGATCGAATAGTGAGCTATTTGTAATTAAATTAGTTTTATACATTTTTTCATAACCTTCACTTTTTTGTTAACGGAATAAATTTAGTTTCAAACAGATAGTTTAAATACTACACCGTTCTGTTAACCAATAAAAATTGGTTCATAAGAAAGATAATTTAATTGTAAAAAAAACCATGCTTTGAAAGACTTCAAAAATAGCCACAGTACACTTTTCGATTGGCATGCTATCATAGGTGTGATTAGAAATCGATATAATTTGATAAAAAATATTTCTCATCTGGTTATCAAACGGGTGAAGATCGATCTTCATTGTCTCCTAGAACAATTGACAATAACTACAAAAATAAAAAATATCTATTAGAACAATTACGACGTATCTTAGAGTAGTGTCAAAATTCTTTGACGTAACTCAAAAACTCAAAGAAGCATGATAATTCAGAGCAGAATGAAAGTATAAAATAATGTATATTCCCGTAACGGTTTTTGACCTCCAAGGTTGAAAAGGTTATTAACTTAATTCAGCGAATAACAAAGGCTGTTTTTTGCCATAATTAAGTGCTGCACAACAAACGGAAGCACGGCACGCTGATAGACATTGTAAGAAGTTTTTCGTCTATTTAAGTGAATTAATAAGATTGGTTCCGTGTTGATTGTACCTTTTATTGCGAATGAGGGAATCGTTTTGTACAAAAAACTTGTCGCAGAAGAACACAGAAAGGAATGCCTATTTATGTAGATACATCTCAACGAATATATAAAATTGAAATGACTATTTTTTATCGTAAATTAAATGTAAGTCGGCCAAGTGTATGTCTGAAGACGTAGAATACAAAATTCCACGTTTTTGTCATTTGCTTACGAAACCATCAGAAATACCTTCTGACTAAATACTATCTAACATACCTTATTTAAACTAATTATCTCAAATATATTTTCTAAGTTCTATTAGTCTGCAATTACTCAAAATTTTCCACTAAACACGGGAAAAACCCGATTTTGCTATTACTGTTTCCTCAGTCACCGTACACTATTGTCTCAGTCGTAGTTTTGCCTGCTTTCGGTATTATTTCAATTCAAAAGGCGTGCCCGTGGCAATATCTTTATAAATATATATATACTTATAAGCAAAAAGTCGCGAAATAAAATGTTTAAAACTTTGGTAGGATTTCAATATTCATTTCAGCTACCAACATTTCTGCTGATGGTAATACCATTTTTTCTATTATTCCACCGCGATAGTATCGAGAAGATATAAGAGGAATATGAATTTTTGACACTATCGCAACAGAATCTTACTTTGAATATTTTCACAATGTCAAGATTTTGCAATATCAAAATTGGGCCCCTGTTGAAAAGTTTGGAAAACACTTGTTATAGCTTAAGATATAACTTTAATTCGTTTTAATACCTTGATTAAATTGATAAACTTAGTTTCAAAAACACGATTAAGTTGTATGAGAATTGACTTAAGGGGGAAATCAGTACATAGATTTATTTATTACAATGGTCTTTCGGGAATCTGGGGAACAATGAATCAGTATCATGATGCTAGCCAGAGATTGATTAAGCAGGTTGGCCACGACTCAGCTTGTCACGACAATGACCTGTTGCCAATGGACATTTTGACCTTTTTGGAACTCTTCCTCGATGTGTAGACTATTTGTTTATGGCAAAAACTATAATATGTAAATGTTCTTAGTACAATGTTGCTTTTAGGTTGTGTTCTGGCAGAGTAAAACAAGTTTTATAATGCACAGTGGATATTTAATCACGGGTTTTACAATGATTTTAGGGAACGTTCTTTTAAGTGTTAACTTCTTATGGGAGGGTAAACCGCTTCGTTACGTAACGCGTTACGGCGCCAATCTATGTGGCTTTCCTTTCTCTCACACATGTTATCACTTCTGTCGGGCGTCCCGGGATGCCACTTTTTTATTGCAGGAGTTCAGTATTCGGACGGCCCACTCGATGAAAACCGGTTACCATCGTCTATGGACATTTGCAACACCAAAGGTGCTACGAATGCGCTGCTGCTCTCTTTAGGGAGCCTGGAACCTGGTCACTAATGCCGGAACACAACACAAGGTTGTTATGGCAACATACTCCAGACCAGGGGTGGTAGTCGTCGAACAAATACTCTTCCATCTGGCTGTGGGTTCTTTTGCTACCTCTTACGACAGGCCGCCCGACCGCAGAAAATTGTATCCTTTCTCTGTTGCTGCACGGATAAAATCACTCATGGATTATTTAACGTGGACACAGCGAACCAGCGGTAACTTGACAACACTGATACAGATAAAACATATATAATAGGCATAGACAGTATTCTTTTTAAATTAATGGCATGGTTGCCAGATTAATATATCTATTCGTTACCATCATCTCTATATTCCTGCTCTACCTGGCTGCGTCCAAATGCGACTTACTTATAGCGTTAAAAATTAACGCGTTAACGATTAACTGTGTACATGCAATGTCACATCTCAAATAATTCATTAAAACCTTGGCTACATCTGTCTAATATCTTTATTAGTGCATTAGCTACACAGCACTACGCCGAAAGTGTAGTAGCGGCACTATGGATACAGTCCGTTTAAGAGAATTATCCCACACATGGAATTTTCTGCCGTTTTGTAAAGGTATTATATATATTATATATTTTAATATTTTCTTAAGTTTTCGCGACTTGTATACATAATAAAACTACGTTTTACGGTTTTAAGTGCGGCAATTTATTTGATTTTGGTTTATCCGACGTTTCGATGAACAAGTTGGCGGTAGGCTAAATAAAACTTTAACAATACTCGTTGGACAAATGTCATCATTGTCGTCCGTGACCACGGCCACTGAAAAACGGCCGAAACGTCGGATAAACCAAAATAAAATAAATTGCCGCGCTTAAAACCGTTAAAACCTAGTTTTATTATAAATCCTATTTTTCTAGTGTTGGATTCCGTAGCTATTTTTTTAAAAAGACCCTTACATTGTCGTGCTTATCGTCTATTTGTCTGTGTTATAATTATTTGTTTGAAAAGCTAATAAGAAAAGCTACACGTGTTAAATCCATTATTTTATATATGGTGAAATGACAAGTTTTATATATTAGGTATAATCTATGGTGGCAGGGAAGCTATGGTCTAATTTCAGTACACAGTATTTATTTCTTTAAGTACAGTTATAAAGAAAGTGCAACACAGTGACCAACCGGTTGGTTCAGTAACTTAAAACGTTTTTAGAACAAATAACACTCGAAACACTATTTTCGGACACTGTTTGCACTAACGGACAGAGTAAATTCAAATAACACTAAGCAATTTATCTACTTTCCAGTCTTAAATATATTGCATACGATATTAAAGCTTATTACACTTGAAATTAAGGTTTAAATTACATATACACAAATTATTTGTTGTGTTTTATTAGCACTGGTCCTGATCCTTATTGAAAATTACTGTGCGTATGTAGTTGTATTTTTTCTTGCTAGTCCTTTCTACTATTTGGAGTGGAGTTTATTAGGTTCCGTAGCTTTTTGTAGATTTAATTAACGCAATGCAAATAACTAAATAAAATAAGAATCAGAGTTTATCCATAAATATACAATAATGCAAAATATATGAGTATAAGAGCATAAGATTGTATAATAAATGTTATGAAGGAGATGGGTACGCTTTAATACATTCTTGGGCCCAGATTTTAAAAAAGTGAGATTTATTTAAAGATTTCTTTTTATTGTCTTCATTTTCTTTGTAATTGTAGTGGGTATAGTTATTTTGAATGCATTAATCGTGTTATGTAAGTGTTTTGATATTATTAACTGTTGAATTCATTCGTCGCATCAATTGATTAGGGAATTCTATAACTTATTTCAATTGTGACCTTCTTTTTAAGATTTCTCTTCTACCAGATAGAATTAAGAGCTGATGTGTTCCATATTGTAACCAATCAATCGCATTTCTTTAGCCCAAAAGTCCCCGTCTCCTTTTTAACTTCCAAAATAGCAAGTGCCAAACCTTTTAATTTAGACTTAATAAATAATTATCTTGGGTGGGAGTACTATTTTAAAATAGGGAATACGCTATGAAAATAATAAACAAATGTACAAAATTGTGTTCAAGAAATAAGAAACCATAGTATTAAAGAGCGAATTAGGATCTATTAATAAATTTCATATTCATAACACCGAAACAAATTTAATTATGCTTTTGTAGAAGATCGGAATAATAAAATCATTTTAGAATAAGCTGATTACAAGGAGTATAAATTTAATAGACTCTGTCTAGTAAATTAATTTCGTAAATTGAAGTATTATGGTTTGAAAAATGTTCAATTAATTTTAGTTATTTAAAGTTTACGATTTTTGAAGTGTGTCTAGGTTGCGAGTCTTATATGTCAGATCTGATGGCAATTCCTTGAACGGCAAGGGAGGTGGAGATGCTCATTTTTAGATGAACGAACTCAAGCTTTTATTACACTACACAGTTTTGGGGAAGTTTTTAGTTGGAGCCTAAGCTGTCCTACTCTGTGGTGAGTCAACGTCGCCAGACCGAGTTATACCATATAGTGACGTAAATATACGACACTAGTTGTTGCCAGTGGCTTCACTCGCTTAAATTAAAAATAATTATAGTCCGAGTAAAGTTAAAAGGTAGCCCGCCCGTTATTAACCCCCTTAAGAGGTAAAATTTCCAAAAATGCCAATAGGTACACGTGTACATTAGTTTCTAACCAGGAGAAGGTATGTACAATTTTGTATTTCTTATTTTAAAAATGACGTATTTTCGTATCAACTGTAATCCTCCTGTTCACCCACGCTCCTTGGGATCAAATTTCCAAAAACGCCGATACACGTGTAAATTTATTTGTAACCTATAGCAAATATACAAAATTTCGCGTTTTTTCATTTAAAAATGACGGATTCTCATATAAAATTTCACCGCCTTAGGGGTTGAATTTATAAAAACTCTTTCTTAGTACTCTACTCTACTGTGTAGAAGGAACTCGCATGCCAATTTTTATGATCCTAGTTACAGTAGTTTCGGCTGCGCCTTGATATATCAGACACTCAGTGAGGTAAAGATATTTATATATCTATACATAAATCCATATACCGTTTACTTTGTTGCGAATAATATTTGTAAAATGATCGCAATAAAGCTTCCAATTCAAAAGCTACTTAAGAACCCTTTAATACTAAGGGACGAGCTCATTCAAGAACCTCCCAGGGGAGAGGCTAAGCATGTCCTAGCTACTGAATCCAACTTTCTTACCTTATTACATAATCCTGATTTAGGCAAAGGTCCGAAAATCAGTATAGTGTAATAACCAGTTTAGTGACCTCGCGGACTACGCAGCCATGACCAAGACTGGCCGCAGGAGCTCTGACAAAGATCTGGTCGTGATGCTATGACTGTAGCTGCATTCGTGCTAAGCTTCTTTACAATACATATCCGAAAATTAGGGCAGCAGGTTGTTTGCACGAGTATTGCCTCACGACTATTTGGACAGCGCGTTCTTCGACGAATTAAAATTCTTAAGTGGTAAGTGTGGGATGTGTGAATGAGTTACGATACTTTACGTGGACACTGCGGCAAGTGGCTAAGTATTAGTCCATGGGTTACCTCTCCGGGGAGGGGTACCTTACTGAGTCTCCACATAAGCCGGAAAAGAACCCGGTAGTGTACGAAATGTATTTCCCCTGCCCAGAAAAAATAAATGACTATGATTGCGGCCGCTTAAAGCATAAACTCTCTTGATAAAAGCGAATGATTAGGGTCGCGAATATTTATTAAAATCATATCGGAATCCAAATAGGTACTACGTTTATGTATAGAAAAGCATATAAAAACAACAGCTATGATGATGCTAGTGAAAGACTATTCCCACACGATTGCAATAGGAAACTTGAGGCTTTGGTATAAACGAGGAGCTTCTTAGATTATTCGCTTTATGTCAGTTTAAAGCTTATTGGTGACTTCTTTGGATTTCTTTTATCATGGTATAATAGGTTCGCGTTTGATAGCTATCTTCCCTGGTGTTGAATGACGATGCGATCAAGGATGGAGCAATCTAACTAGTAGATTCTATTCACTAGTGACTTGAAGGGGATTTGTTTATATATTATGAATCTAGGAACAGTGCGACAAATTGTTCCATTCGACGATGGTGCGCAAAATAAAGGTGAATCATGTGATTAATGTTGTCAAAGACATTCCCCAGGTACTAAAGACAGGATAGGTATTCTTATCCAGGTAATTCTAAGTAATCCGATAGTAACATTGGCAACTTAGTTATAAACAAAGTCACAATTTGTAAAAGAAATACATAATTACTGTTGGTTACGTGAAATACGGTCAAGGCCTCAGTAAAAGTGAAAAATGGTACACTTGTGTAGTACACGACACGCTGTGTCGCCCTCGCTAATTTATGTATGTATACGTTCAGTAATTTATTCAAAGATATAAGGTAACCGTTGTTTCATTTCGGTTTGTTATTTCGAGTACTTAATTAAGTACGACTGTGAAAATATTTGAAATATTATAATAACAGCCCTTAAACGTCCCACTGCGGGACTCGGGCTTGCCATTATAGGGGAACGGTGTCAACTGGCGCCGACTTGGGGAGGCTTTCATCCAGCAGTGGACCGCAAGTGGCTGACGACGACGATCTACCTACTTTAAAGTATTTTTTTTACTTTTTAGAGTATTTAAATAAAAGCTTGTTTCCCTGATCCTAGCAGCCCATATGGGCCCATAAGCACTCCCCACTTATTGGCTCATATAATTTTTTATTTATATTATGAAAAATATAAACCAACACAGGACAAAGGACTTATTATAATGCGATAAAATGGAAAGAAATAAAAATTCTTGTCAGAATATAACTTATCTCCTTAAGCTACATAAAGCGTCGTATGAAACCTCTCATCTCGGCAACATTGTTGCGCAACTCGTGTAACATCCGATAAAAGCAGCAGTATTTATTACAGCCCAAGACAATATCGCACAAGATATCCTTAAGCGATAGCCAACAATATAGACACATCTGACTGCCTTTACTTCCTATGTATTTGCATTTTAAAATCAACAAAAATATTTTATTTTCCATAGCAGATCAGGGGGTTTTAAACGGCTCTTTCCGCAGATTCGCACTAAGAATCTGAAAAGTGTCAAAATAAAGTGACATTTTATGTTATGTCTTACACCTATGACTATTAGGGCTTTCCACTAGCAGCTAGCTCACAACTCCCAAAATGCTCAGTCAGCCGTTCCACAAGGCGATCGCGGCGGTCGTGATCGTGGCGAAAATGTCACCAATGACGTCATCATTTTCGATGACACAACGCTCACAACGACCCATGTCAAGAGGTGGGTCGAATAGCCGTTCCACTTGGGTAACACCGCAAGCAAGTGAAACGGGATAAATCGCGGTCGTGGACATGGTCGTTGTGAGTGACTTGTGGAACGTAGCCTATAACTACACATATGTAAATTTCATTGAACAATTCTCCAGAAGCAGTTGCTTTAGGCCTCCTGGTAAATAAAAAGTGGGAATATATTGCTTGTACATGTTTGTCCTAAAAACATTGCTCAAAAGCCTATTGACAAGATGAACTTCGTGAAAATTTTTATTAATAAAAAACACAAAGTGAAACGATATGAAATTCCCAGTAAGAAATGTTGAAAACAATTTTTTGATTCAGTAGATCATAGGTATAATGTTTTTATCATACAATATGCGAATGCTATATATGAATAACTTGTTTTATCTTACGAGATATTTTTGGAAATCAATTATAGTAAGTACATTGTGTGTTTAGATGGTAAACATAAACATTTTCTACTTTAATATCTAACTTTAGATTTTCCTTAAGTTGACCAAGATATGTCAACATCATTCAATAGTGTAATTGATTGCAAAAGATCCCCTTTATGTATCAAAATGATTTTTTAAGGAAAATTAAGTATTAAACATCCTTTCCTCAAGTCGCATTCTCAGTAATGTTGTAGAACAAGTTTGCCTGTACTGCTGCCACGCCACCAAACCGACTTCTCAGCTAATTGAAACGTCAAGACGATCGCCTTTGGATATGTGGTTATAATTCCCTACCGGTTCTATTCCGGGACTAAAAGCAGGTAAATTTAATATAGAATTACTATATTATAGCTAAGATAATTGAATAAAATTGCTTATTCCGTTGATCACAAGAGGAAAATATGTATTTTCTATCTAATACCTAAGAGGATGAGTACTTGGGATGATTATCCTCCAGTAAAAATCTTACGCTAAAAACTATTAAAACCTTTTTTACACTACACTAATTTAGAGACACGTTCTTTAAATTAGGGTGGAGTGATTAGAATTGTTAATCCATGACCATCCATGTTCTAGAACCCTATTAATGAAGTCATGCAGTTTATCAAGAATAAGGGATGTTTGAAGTGCTTCTTCTTAAGAATCATTGTGATTTGAAAGTTGATGAACGAAAAAGCGACACTAAAAAGAGATTAACGCATAAATCTATAGCACTAAGCCTGCGAGAGAAGAGATAAGAGTTTTACATTATATTAAAGTCAATGCAAAAGTGGATGGATGCAGAAGTCGCGGAAGGCCACGACACACCTTCCATGAACAAATTGATCATGTATTAGTAGACGAGCGTGCATGACAAGAGCTATGAATGTCAAAGAAGCAAGTGAGGTGTGTAAGAATAAACCTGAATGGCGCTCTGTTGTTCGTGCCTACCCCGCAAGGGACCTGGCGTGAAGTTATGTATGTATGTAATAAGACCGATGATTAATCATAGGTCCAATTTGCAAAGACATAAAACTGATAATAATATTTTTTAGACTACGACAGTGAAAAATTGAAAGTGATACTTAAGAAGTATATTTTGAATTATAATATGTAGACGGGATGTAGGGTAAACAAATTATATTTATATTAATAAAAGTTAGAGAAGAATTATTTGTGAGTATATTCTCTAAAGTTTCACTTCTACTGCGTGTGTACTATGTATTATATAATTGAATTATGTATTAACACAAAGTACATATTAAATATGTTTGTTTCTAAAGTCTTATAAAAACTTAATTTAAATTTATTGCATGAAACGCTACCTAACTGAATTATGCGTCAGTTGACTTTCTTTAAAGTTGCATGTAAAGAAGATAATTGGTAATTGTAGACAAAAATGAAATTATAAATTATTTCAAACGACTCTATTAGGGCACGCAAATTATTTTTTAAATTGCTATGTGAAACTAAAGTGAAAGTTATTAAAGATATTACCTATTGGTATATTTATTACGGGGTAGGTTTTCATTATATTTAATGAAAACCTACCCCGACGCTACAATATATCTTAAATCAACAACCGAGTCAACAATATCAGTAAAGCTGCTGACGTGTTATCAGCAGTATTTCTTTCACTGTCCTGAAATACCCACAGAGCGCACACTTCGATTTGTCCTCATAAATCACAGTATACCACTTGGACTGCAAAATTCACTGAATGTCCTCATAGCTCGAATACAATATTCTTTAGACTACAAACTTTTTGTATGTATACTTGAATTAATTTTTTATATTTATGTAAAGTGGGTTATATGATAAAATTTTAATGAATCCACATCAAACTACTAATAAAAATATTAACCAATCTAAAAGAAATATATTATCGCCGTTGAAACTCAACTAACTCTGCTTTAATGGGTCGCACTTACATATCCACAAAATAGGCATGGACTTCCTCAGCAATATGCACACCATTTACTGGAATTCTGAACATATATGCTTAATCCAAAACAACTGGGTTCTTAAAATTTGCAATGAAAATTAGAACACTAAAAAACTGTTTCTGACTTCTTATTGACTGGGAGGGCATAAACCAAAGGTATATTAGCAATTGACAATAGATGATAAACAATTAACATAGTCATTAAAAGAACTACAGATAATTTAAATTCCAAGGGTTAATAAAACGCGTGTTCACAAAGGATTACAATCGGTATCGGCCACAATATTTTAAAGAATTCATAATAAAGCTTTAATAAAAATATTCACAGGTTAAAAGTTAATGTTTAGATGAATTAATGAACAGTATTATGATATTCTATAGCTTTGGAATATTTATGACCTAGTACAAGATAATTAGTTTAATAATTTTTGAAACTTGTCCTTCTGGCATAAGTTCGATTTCAAAGTTGTCAAAGTTAAACTTATACAGCGTCAACCGAATAAAATCCGCTTTGAAAAAGCCTTTTTTTGATAGTTGGAAACCATTTTTTTATAAAAAATAAAGTGATGCATTATATTCGAAACAATTGTTAAATATGTAAATATATTTTGTTATTTATTACTAATCGTTAATATCATATACTTGTTACTTAATGATGTATGGAAGGCATTTAAAATATTTTGTATTATTTTTAAACGACTTCCAAAAGGCGGAGAATCTCAACTTGGCCGGAATGTTTTTTTTATGTATGTAAAAAGAGATGTATGATCCGATTTACGTGATTCTTTCTTATTACGATGCGGAATAGTTGCCATTTGGTCCCCTAAAAAGTTAACATACTTTGGCCCAGTATTTTCATTATATGAACATTTTTTATGAAAAATTTTTTTAATTCCGTTCCTTATGTACACCGATTACTCTGAGATTTATGATCCGATTTACGTGATTCTTTGATGCGGAATAGTTGCCATTTCGTCTCCTAAAAAAATTAGCATAATTTGGCCCAGTAGTATTCATTTTACGAACATTCTTTGTTCCCGTTTCTTGGGACCTATATTTTTTAAGGTGCGTGGCACTTTTTGTGTTTGTTGTCTAACAAAACAAAAAGTCTGCCTGGAACAAGGAAAATGGTTTGTTGTGTATTAAGTATCTACTCGGAAATAGTAAACCTTGATACTGCATTTTAGTTTATTGGTTCTGACTCGGCTTCGATTGAGCTAATTCGATTAATTCTAAACTTGTTTTGTGTCCATTATCGCCTCAGAACTTTGTAATTATGTTGCAAGTTGAATGTTTTAAAGTCAGCTATACTCAACCTTTTTTTCTAAGGGCCACATAAACGTATTAGGTGAAGTGCCGCCGGTCGCAACATTATTGGAGCGAAGTTCTTTTACACGGCTTACAGTAGAGTGAACTGGTAGAAATCAACACGTAAAGAAAGATGGTTAAAAAATCTAAGCGAACTTTTAAAATACAATTTCGAACTTTAATACAAACAAACAAGATGTAAAATAACATTAATAAGTGTGACATACAATATTTTGACATTCGAAAGCTTTACAACCGGCCTTATTTGGCCGCATTCAGGCGCTGTCACTGCGCACATGTGCATGCTGAAAATGATGTAACATTATGTTCCAGGGTTGTCAGTAAAACTTCGATACAATGTTGGAACTACCCAAGGTTCTCGTAGCAGAATACTCTAGACCAGGGTTGGTAGCCATCCAGACGGGCCCATTACTTAGCAATGGTAATGTCAAGAATGCTTTGTTAGGATAATCTTTAAGCATCCAATTTTTAGTTTAGGATAGTTTTCATTTCGAGATTTACGCAGGGCACAACTTTTACTTCTTAGACAATTCTAACTTAGATAAAACTTCTTACAAAACATCATGATTTTATAGTCTGATTAACTAAATCTCCCCAGAGGACTATGTGAACTACAAAAACGATTTGCATCTTCAATTACATAATATATGATGACTATCCTTAATTTTTAACTGTTTCGATATTTTACGAAACCATTATATAGCACACTACACCTTTTCAAAGATCCTTCTAGACCCAGCAGATACTGAGAAAAATTACTGTGAAATACGATTATATAGATCACATAAGTCAGACGTGTTGGACATATCAAAACATGATGGTTTCGTTCTTCTCAAGATAACTACTGTTGAACACTTCTTTAATAAATAGTATATGTTAACGGAATGTATTTATTTATATAAAATAAAAACAACACCGGTCTCGGACTATAACCGCCTTTGGTTTTACCAAGTAACTATTGTCTTATGGTGCATTTTTTTGTAATTTTTGTTTTGGTGTACAATAAAGTGTCGTCTATGTCTCTATAAATAAATGTAAAAATAAGGAGAAAAAAATAAATTTTTAGAAAACAAAAACATAATTATATTCCATTTTTAAAATTATTATTTGTGGCCAGCACGTAATTATGACAAAGAGGGTCGAGGAGGTAGAACGTTGTAGTGTCCTGTTGTGTCGATTAAAAATTAAATTGAAAAAAAATGTTGCTTAAAAGCAAAAAAATACACACGCAATTTCCTTATTAAAAGTTGATGTCATCCATTAGCTTAATAAGTCGAAGATTTACGACGTACATATCACCCAAAAAAGTACAGGCTGATCTATGTCGAGACAGTTTACGATCCTATAAAATATATAAGGACGCAAACGAGATAACAATGTTACGAAATATAATTTTCACGGCTTTACGACATGTTGTAAAATTAACGTCCCCAAATTGTGTCACTTTTACAATATCGTTATTTAATTTTATGTTTTTGTGTCTGAGGTTTTAATTACTTTAAACAATGGTTTTACATTCTTTTTGTGACGTTGCTTTTATCACTCTTCATTACTTGCCCATACCACCTAAAGGTTCTTCCTCTCAATTGTTCAGTCAAGGGTGTAACTTTCAAGAATCCCCTTATGTATTCAATTCTCACCTTACCCATTCTTATAACACACTTCCATCTTAGCATTCTCATCTCGGCTGAATGACGACGTTTGTGGTCTATCATTTTCCCAACATTCGGGCCCGTAAAACATGACCGGTCGTGTGATAGATTTATATTTATAGATAGATATGCCTATATAAATATGTTAATATCGATTTTCGTGTTCATAGACAATTTTACGACGCTTATATTATACTAGTTGTGCCTGCGACGTCGTCCGAGTGGAAATTGTTTTCAAACCCCCCGATTTTGAAACATTCCTCTTTGGGGCACCGCTCCTATTGCTCTTAGCGTGATGATAAGGAGCCTAAGCCTTCCTCAATAAATGGGCTATCTAACACAGAAATCAGACTAGTAGTTTGTGATATTAGCGTGTTTCAATCAAACAAACCAACTCTTCAGCTTTATACATTAGTATAATATTATCATATCTGAGTTATATTTCCCTAAGTGAAGGCAAAAAATAATACAACATACAAACGTGTTGAAGTTTGACATTTCCAAATTTATATTGAAATCGTGTTTAATGATTTAATATTTGCCTATTTTAAATATTCAAAGCGAAAACAAGTTGCTACAAGTAACATTTACTTTTGGTGTTAGTTAATTACTTTATTAGGTATTCTATTCAAATATTGTGCCATTTTAATTGCTCCATTTACTAAATGAACACCTGCGTTTTTAGAATTACCAGCATGCTATGTTGATTTAGCTTTTTTTTATTGCAGGAGATCAGCAGACAGGCAGACGGCCCACTTGATGGACAGCGGTTACCATCGCCTATGGACATTTGCAACACCAAAGGTGCTACGAATGCGCTGCTGCTCTCTTTAGGGAGCCTGGAACCTGGTCACTGATGCCGGAACACAACACAGGGTTATTGCGGCATACTCTAGACCAGGGGTGGTCGCCATCCAGTCGGGCAAAGGCCCTACCACCTGGCTGTGGGTTGTTTTGTCGCCTCTTACGACAGGCCGCCGGGCCGCAAGAAATTGTATTCTTTCTCCGTTCCTGCACGGACAAAAAGCTCTACCTGCAGCTTCACTCGCTTTAACTTCTTTAGTAATAATGAATTACCTCACAATTTGTACATAAAACGATAATCACGAGGGACCAAATAAACTCATTAGTTGCGCCTTTATTTACTTTATCTGTAAGTGTGATACCAGACGGATCAACCAAATTGAATAAAATTTAGTTGAAAGGCACAGAGCTGAACGCACCCGACGGTATTCAATAACATTGAATTATTCCAGTTTATTTTTATAATTTATATGGATCAATTTGATGAACCGTCTAAGAGCTCTTACACACAACGTTTATTTAAGGCACTGTCGACGCGCGTTTCGCTATCGCGCCGCTAAAGTTGAAAAAGGCAGATTACTTGCGATTACATCGCTGCAAGCTCACGAATAACGCGCTACCGGCGCGCGTGAGCAACTCCCTTTGCAAAGTAAACGCGCCTAGCACACGCGGGAACGAGACACACGTGCGTGTATTGCACTGGAAACGTGCCTGCGCGTTATCTTAGTGTAGCCTTAATTGATGCCATCGTAATCCTGTCGGCAAAAATCTGATTACAACGCACTGTAAGTGTGTTTGGAGCCAAGCAGCGCCCTTTGCTAGCTCGTCTGTATTGATGTAACTCCGTACTAGTAACGCGTCGACAGCACGCGAAAAAGTCATCTGCATACTACAATTTTATGAACGTGTGAATAGGTTAATTGGTTGCGATATCATCGCGTTTGCAGCGCGGTACAGTTGTGTGCGACGCGCGGCAACGGTGCCTGATAAAAACGTGGTGTATAAGGGCGCTAATGTCGGCTTACTTCCATTCTAATTTTCACCCACATCCAGGGTCTGGTTTATTTCATAATTTGCTCGCGTATTATATTACCTAATGCTTAATTACAGTTATTCTGGCAAAAATAAAACCCATATACAATCGTCATGTCGGTTCGACTGTCAGTCTGTGTATATGAGGCATCTTTTGAATACCTACTTTCATGCATAGCAAAAAAAAGTTTTCTTCAGCAGACAGGTAGACGGCCTACCTGATGGAAAGCAGTTTCCATCGCCTATGGATATTTGTAACACCAAAGGTGTTAAGATAATAAGATTTCTGGCGTGAGTGGAACAGAACAGAGGACGGAGGTTAAAAAAAATGCATAACAGATAAACAAAGGCTTAGCAAGACAACCAACTATTTAAATAGATGTTATTTATCTTAGGATTTTAATAAAATGACTTATGTCAATAAACATCGATACCATACCGATTAAATTATAGAAACTTTTTAATTAAATTGAAGTCGATTGTGCGAGATTGATCCGTAATTAAAATCTCAAACACCTAACAGGTACGTAAAGAAATCCAGTTAACCTTGAATCACAAGCCTGCATGCAAAGTAAGCAATTAGAGCAACAATCAATCTTGTTAAAAATTGGCACGTTACTAGTGTTTTTATTTAAACTAAAATCTTCCAGTGTGATGAGTGTTACTCATTGCGATATTACTTGGGTTTGTTTTTGTCCTTTAATTTTGATGAAGCAAACAGAAACCAAAACTTGAATCCTTCAATTTAATTGAATGGTGTTGGGTTTATTTAATTCTGCGCCTTCACCCATTTTTTTCAACATAATATCTGCTCTAACTTTTGATGTACGGAATGGTTTTTTTTTATAAATACTAAAAATCTTTTAACTAAAATTGATCTGAAAGATATCTGTTGAATAATTTTAGCGATGTGGAATATGTTCTTTTAAATACTTTAGAAATTATTATTGATCAAATGATTCCCGCAACACTTGAGACGAATTTCTTCGAGTAGCGCATTCTCCCCATCATGACATAAGGAGCTGAGACGTAGACACTGACGACAGGATTGGTCCACAAAATCCAATTCGCTTAACAGGCTATGGAGCGTGCTATGTTGAGTTTTTCTTTTAAGGTTAGAATTAGAAATGAGGATAATAGAACTAAAGCAACGGACTTAGCTCGCAAAATTAGTAAGTTGAAGTGGCAAGTGACAATGAGCTGGCCATGTATGCCGCAAGACCGACTGTTGATGAGGCAAACGATTCCTAGAGTGGAGGCAAGGTCTTAGTACACGTAGTGTCGAACGCCCTGCAAGACCGATGGATTGACGACCCGCGCAAGGTCGCCGATAACCGCTGGATGAAGAATAGGGAGGACTGGAATGTGTGCTGCAAATTGGAGAGGCCTATGCCTAGGAGTGGACTGCGATTGGCTAACGAAGAAAAGCTTTGTGTGGTTCCATAACCAAATTACGATAATAATGGGTGTGTGTCACCTCTACAGAATCCTTCTTATGTGCAAATTGCTAAGCACTTACCTAATTTATTTATTACGTTTTATTTTGCAACGTAAAAGGTAATTTACCTTGTTTACAGACTACTATACTAATACCTGTTAAGTCGGTGAGATCATTCTTACTAGCAGCTTTACCTATGTATAATTATAATCAATAATATTATCATTGTTTTAATAGTCTCCAAGATGGTTAGTTTGTATATATAACACGTAATGGTTTGCTGTTTGCGATATAAAAAAAATCAAATTCAAGATTTTGTTCAAACTAAGTTTTCTAAGTAAATATATATTTTTATTGTCTAATTATAACTTTACTGCTCTGTTTAGAATGTGTAATGTTATATGTTATAGTTAATTACCGTTTTGCGCAGAGTTGGTGATAGTTTTAATGCGATATTTGTGATGCGACATAGTTATTAATTGCATTGGTAATGACTTTAAATATTAAAAGATAACGTATTATACCCACTAATGTAGCTACTTGTTAATGGGGTTATTTTTAACGCTATATATGACGTATTTGTGTACTGTCAATAAATATAACATTATCCCAGATGGAACCCGAGCATAATATATATATATATATATATAAGATCGTCATCCCGTTAAGTCCCGGTCGCGTTCACAGAATCTGCTTCGGTGCCCGAAGTCCGCTTTACTCTTTCTTCTCCAATTTGGGTGATTTTTACATCCCTGAGGCCATTATCAATCACATCCTTTGCGATGTCAAGGCGTAAAGAGCTTGTTTTTTGTACTAGGTTCTGGTGGAGGCAATATATCAAGCCGGTACATAGCTGGTTTCCATGAAATGAGCCGACTCATATCAGCACAGGCAATTGTCTTGCAGTATGTCTGTCCGTCACGGATATATATGAGTTCAAATTCAAATTGTCCTTTCGTATATATAAGAAAGAGAAACGAGGAAAAGGACATAATCAGTTCTGTGTGTGTATGATACTAGCTTCTGCCCGCAACTTCGTCCGCGTGGAATAGTTATAAAAAAAAGTTGGTATTACCGTGATGATATATAGCCTATATGTAGCCTTCCTCGATAAAAGGGTTATCTAACACTGAATGATTTTTTCAAATCAGACCAGTAGTTCCTGAGATTGGCGCGTTCAAGCAAACAAACTCTTCAACTTTATATATTAGTATAAGATAATATATAACCAATAAATTGAAAAGTCGACTTATTACCTCATTTTTTTAATCCTGAACATTACAAATGTTCTCTATAGTAATAACAGCAGTGACATTTTTTGCAAGCAAGCCATCTTTACCCGGAGGTGCAAAGGATTTTTTTTTTTTTTTTTATGGCAGGAGATCAGCAGACAGGCAG
This sequence comes from Dendrolimus punctatus, assembly GCA_012273795.1. Lineage (NCBI taxonomy): Eukaryota > Metazoa > Arthropoda > Insecta > Lepidoptera > Lasiocampidae > Dendrolimus > Dendrolimus punctatus. The sequence continues at coordinate 4,851,590 of CM022529.1, read as the reverse complement.
ACGGCCCACTTGATGGAAAGCGGTTACCATCGCCTATGGACATTTGCGACAAAGAAGGTGCTACAAATGTGCTGCTGCTCTCTTAAGAGGGACTGGATCCTGGTCACTAATGCCGGAACACAACACAAGGTTGTTATGGCGGCATACTTTAGACCAGGGGTGGTCGCCATCCAGTCGAGCATATATATAATACCCTACCACCTGGTTGTGGGTTGTTTTGTCGCCTCTTACGACAGGCCGCCCGGCCGCAGGAAATTGTATTCTTTCTCCGTTCCTGCCCGGATGATGCGGAAGGAGGCGTACATACCTACACAGAAATGCATAATCTGCTAGTTTTAAACAGACGAATTCATTAAAAAATCAAAATCTTCCGACGTTCGAAAATATATCTCTATAATAAGTTACGTAAATATTACTTTTTTTTTATTGAGACTGGTTTTCGTATCCTGGTCCCCAATATGGTTAAAAATGGCTCGTTTAATAAATAAATGTATAGAAAAAAGTACAATAACTTTATCAAGGGCCTAAATAACAACATACTTCTATAAACCAGGCAATTAAAAACCCAACGAATTAAAAAAAACCATTCACATCATCTAATTTCACCAACAAGTTATTAATTTAATTTGACCGCATAATAATAATTTCCCTCGCAGCACAAAGGGTGGGCATGAGGAAGCAATCTTAAAGCTCTGGTAAGAAGTTCTTATTAAATAGAAAGCGGAGCTTTTGCAATCCGGTCACGTTGGCCAGATTGAATTAATCATTTCGGGTGGAGGGGTGACGACGGGTAACCTTATCAAAAAGGTTTGTGAAGACACCAAATGGGCTGTCAATATGAGCACTAGCAAAAATATTAAGATTTAAAAGATCCGATTCAAAATTAAAGAATACTTTTACTTTGTTGTGTTCCAGTATCAGCGGCCAGGTTCCAGTTTCTCCTTCAAGGCTGGCAGCAACATGGCAGCACCACTTTTCATCACAGTTGGGCCGCCAGCCCGTCTGCGGTGCTTCAGCAATAAAAAATAAAAACATGCGGAAATCCGTTTGAGGACTGTCCACCACGGGGAAACGCAGCGGAGAGTGTTGGATTCGATAAGTTAGCACTAGCACCGCAAGCAAGAAATGCTATTGCTGCGCCACGGTCGGAAATACCCACTAACACCCCTCGGGGTTTCGTCCTTCGCCTTTATGCTAAGGCATCCCATCTCCTCTATCGCATTCCTCCTGTGTGATATTTTCATCCGACATCCCCTTATGCTATCCTAAAAGTTTCCAACGCGTTGATTTCGTACCTGGTGTTGTAAACGTCTATTGGCGACATTAACCACTTTCCATTAGGTTGTTGGTTGTCTGTTTGCAACCTTCGCAATAAAAAAATGTATATTTTTTCTGAATGCGTTTTAGGGTTCTGTAAGTAACGTTTGTCATCTCTTACGGGTCCTTCATTATGCATGAAGCTACATGCATTACACCAGTCTCTCAAAATGTATAATTGTTACGAACATAAAGCACAACAGAAACAATAAAATCATGAAGCTTCATTCATAAAGTATGTGTTCCTGCTTGGCCATAATTCGTCGTGTTTAAGTTTCTCAAACGAAGAAATCATGCTTTATCTGGCAACATCAAGATATAATAAGGTGCGTTACATCACGGTATTTCCATATAAAGACGTGTCTCCAGCCAGACTATATTAAGCTCATGACGCAGAAATGCAAATGCATTCGCCTTTTTGGTATTCTAATTTTGATGTGCAAGAAATGCTGTTATAGACATTATAGTACGTACTATGTATAAGTATATTCTTTCAGAAATTATACAAACAGATTACTTTTGTTAAATCTTGATTCGTTCGATACATATATTAAAAAAAATTACAATGAATGTTTGTATATAATATAAGTATGTATAAAATATAAACTTAAGAAAACATTGGTGAGTATGTTACGCCGCTTTTTCTTCTTAAACAGTAAGAACTAAAATTGTTATATAAGGGTTGGTAGGGTCATGACTATCAATAAGAGAAAGAATACTCATTCAAGCCCTGTCGTAAGAAGCGACAAAAGAAGACCCGATAGAAAGACATTTGCAGTCTCTACTTCAAGAGTGGCAGCACATTAGTACCACCCTTGGTGCTGCAAATGTTCATAGGCGACGGTAATTACTTCTCATTGGGTCAGCCTGTCTTTTGTTCTCCAGCAATGAAAATTAAAACCGTTAAAACGTAGTTTTATTATAAATTTTAATTTTTGGATAAATATACGGTTATTTTAGAGAAGTCACATTCATTTTTGTGCATTGTGCGAATTTACGAGACAATAATGATCGGTTTGTCTCACGAAAGGTCATCGATGACATCATTCCAAGATTGCATGAAAAGGAACTTGTTGTGATGATATTATCAATTCTGTTTTTGAAGGTGTAGGGAGAAGTCCTTTAGTCAGTGTAGCGTTAACCATTCGTTTTTTAGCAATTTGACTACGGTACTTTAATTATGGTTTTTTCTTTTATTTGGGATCGGCACAATATATTTCTTCCTTCTTTCTACACTTCCCTACGAATCATCATGTCATCCTTCACACAATGCAGTCACTCTGCTCTCTTCTTTCTGGATGTTCCGGCTAATCTGAAACGGCTGGATAGCTTTTGACGGGACTTTCACCGGTGGATAGGTGATGTTATATAAGTAGTAGCTTAAGCTACGTTTTTTAGGATTCCAAGAAAAAAATCCACGCGGTCGAGGTGATGGGCACAGCTAGTAACCGTTTCTTGTACTCGTGCCAGCAAAAGTTGACTTTAAGGTGACGAACATTTTAATTCCGTGACATAAATTCTCTAGAAGCGGTGCTCTAGAAAGTTTATTACGATAACGACTTGAAGTTAATTTCTCGCCGAGGTATTCCCTCGGCTCTACGACATTTAGCCATTTAAGAAGTTTATCGTAGACTCTTCGAGGCTGGCTTCGTCTTGGCCACCCCAGGTGTTGCAAACGTCCATAGGATGCGGTGACCAATTTATATCAAGTGAACGGCCTGTTTGCTTATCAGGCTTTGGCAAGAAAACATACTCACGCTACTGTCATAAAGCGTTAGGTAGTATGTTCTCGTATATTCCATTTGTTGAAATAAGGTTGTACAACGATCACTTCCAACTTTCGAGTCGGTCGAGTAACGAATGGACCGAACGACCTTGTTAATAATAGTTTTAAGAACATTTTTGCATGCCATTCGTGTAATTATCAACAGAGGTCAAGTGTACATACTTATTATGATAATATAAGTGTATATATTTATATATACTAGCTATAGTTATCATTTCGTTCGTCTCATCTGCTAAATGCTGTATATATATAGAAATAAAATATACATGAAAATTATTTACGAAACTCCATAGAAACGCAGACACTAAGGGAATAATGCCGCATTGGATTCAAATTCTGTAGATGTCTACATATTTCATGCGTGCTATGTATTATAATCCCTAAAACTTTAATTGATAGTTATTTCAGTGCTGGTTCGAGATAAAGTTTCAGATAGACGACATAATTCTAAAAAACGATTATTCATATTTAAGCATCGTATTTAAGGTAGTTTTATTTTCTCCATAGTTATTTTAACCACAGACAAAACAAACAGCTTTTTTCTTAAATGTTCCTATGTATGTTTCATTTAGATATCTAGTTAGATTTACAAGTTCTGAATATAAAGATCCACGCAAAGGTAGTGGCAACAAGCCTCAGATAAAACTAAAATATTATAAAAAATAAACAAATTAATAAGAAGGAAACAAAAGGAAATATTTATTTCCAAATACGATACACACCAAACAAATTACAAAATGTATTAGAGCAAAAGTAGAACAAAGCAACTCATCGATACAAATTACTCCATATTTCGCGTACATTCGAAGCACCATTTACTTACATTACTCTAATGTACCTCTATTTCCCAGCGATCCTTTCAAATGGACAAAAATGGGCCAACAATACAATGGGCCCAAAATATGGAAAGTTCTGTGAAAGAAAAGAGCGCGGGCACAGCCTTTTCTTATAAGTAGGCCGGTACTGTGATAGTAAGAGAAAAGTCGACTATTGAAAATATGTGCCGTGAAGGAAAAAAAATATGCGAGCTTTGTAACTATGACCGAAAAAAAAAACATATTTGCGCGTATTTTCTAGTCTTATAGACATCTCCGTTACATAAGCTTTCTTAAAAAGGGTTTTTAAATACAAGTTTTTGAGATCCTGGATATCATGTACCCGCAGAGTGATAGCCAAGACAGCAAGATGAACCCAAACAAGACGGGTCTATCTTGTTGAGTACAGGAGTTTCTATGGCCACCTTGCGACTCTATTATCAGATCAGCTCCAAGGTATTATTGCATTGTCACGATATACATATGCGTGTGTTAGAATCGTATTTATTATTGTAAAGGAACCATATGACGGGAGTAGTCAATAACCGGATAAAATATTCATTAATGTAGTAATCGGAAGTTGTATAACCGGATGTTAACGTAGATGTATTTATTATCAATTCAACGGATATCTAAAATAGAGTAACCGGAAGTTGGAAGTTATACGGACGACGGAAGTGGAGTGGCGCCAAAGTATTACAGGATGGTGTCGATGCAGACGCACCACGAGGATTTTATAAATACTCGGCGTCCGGGCAGAGTGGGGGCAGTCTTCAACCAGTCTACACCCAGTCTACAAAAAACAGTATTCAACGAGAGTCTGGAAAAGATATTAGAGTTAGTCCACAACCAGCAGTCTTCAACAATAGTCTAGGTGCACCGATTAAACAGAGCGAAAGCTCTGTTGGGCAAGACACCCATAGTATATTGTGGTCGATAAATATGGTTCGATAATCGCAGTATTCTTTAAGGGAATATTGCTGCTCGACACCTGACAAGCGTGGAGACAGTTCTTGAAGTTGTCTTAATATTTCTGTGTATTATTATGCTGTATTTAAATTGTAATCAATTCTGGTTTAATAAACTTTGCGTATAATATTTCAAATATTATTATTTTATTATGCTATCACGTGCAAAATTTCAGCTCAATCGTAAACCAGAAAGTTGGTCAAATTTAACTTGCAAGATTCCACCCGAACTTACATACATTCATAGATACATCCATTGCAAGTTAAATAAATGTTTGTAATAAAGTACCTATATTTTATTTATTTACACATCTATCTTTCTTATTTGTAACTATTTAAAAATAACAGTCCATCGTAAACTTAAGATTGCTATAATATATTTAAAATTGTTTAAAGAATGAATTATAATGAAGATGAATCATATCTTCTCCCGACCTTGGCTTACGTTTTGTCTTTATAGTTTGCACTATAGAGACAAGTTTTAAGTGGAAAATGCTAATTTTTGTACCAGTTAGAGATTAAGCAATACTTAGATAATCCACTATTTTATGTTTCAAGGTCCGCTTGGTGGTAGGTGCTTAACGACACCCATGATTACCTCGTTGAGACTTTAAGTGTCTGTTAACTGTCTGTTCTTGAAGATCCCCATATTATAGAGTTCTAAACCGCGCGAGGGACTTGCATGGCATGAAAGAGCGCGCACTACGTGCAGTGAATGACTTCCAAGTGTCAAGGACGTGTGGGTGAACTCTTAACCACCGGAGAGTGATGAGATAGAAAGGCGGCGTAGACACGAAATCAAATAGCTCATCAGAACACTCCCCGTTCTACAGATGTTAGAAGACTCTTAAGAGCATCAACGTTCGTTCTAAGGTTGAGAGATTCTAAACCGTGTGTACTTTCGGGATCCTCGGCAATCTGTACCTCTCGGCGGTGCAAAGAGTCAAATGCGTGCAGCTGCTACCCAAACAAGAGAGCAGTACTCCACATATGGACGACCTTGGGGTTTATATTATAATAATATATAACCCTATGTCCCGGTGTGAAGTACTATTTAGCATTCTTGAACACAAAGCTTTTTGAAGCGATTTTCACTCTCTAAATTGGACCTCGCTCAAAATGTTGATGCCCAAGGTTCCAATAGTGTCCCAGATCTTAAGGGGAGTACCACAGAACTGAGGCGTTAAGAAAAATGGGGCTTACTAATGCAATAATTAATATAACAATTTAATTTCAATTACTTCGTATCCATCATAGGTTAGTAAGTTAAACAGTAGTTAGCAGCCGCTTCTGATGATAACATCATGCAATCACGTTTTAGCACGTCCCTTATTAGTAATTTGTTAGTTAGTATACGTGAATCACATTTTGAGTCATGCATAAAGCTCTCATCACGTTATCCAAATATTTTTAATCATAGTGCCATTATATAAAATCATCATAACAAAACAATAGAGGAGGGGACTGAAATCAACTAACATACTTTTCATCACACAGTGTAAACTCTATATAAGGACACTGAAGAAACTGCACGTTTTGTGGCGTTATAGAGAGTTGTCGTTAAATGGAGAGAAGTATATTATTTTTTTCTATCGTCTGTTGCTGCACCAGTAATTTTGTTGTATTTTTTTTACTTTTTTTTTCATATCTTGCGATATTGAGGCATTTTGGTGATAAAGGAAGTACATAGAAATATCGTTTTAACGGATTATCGTAGAAATTTTGGTAAACATGATGCTGACAGTCGAGTTTATTACGCACTAGTATAGTAAAGCGATAAAAGAACGTAAACTTAAAAGGTACTTTTACTACTTAATTTTTGTTGCTATTGAGAGTGGGTGTAATGCTATATAAAGTGTATCATTGTATGGAAGACAAACTTTTTTTTAACCAAAACCAAGTTATATCGACGCTTAAGGAAGTTTGTCGTTAAATCGAGTGACATTACATGGAGTTTACGCTGTATTATAAAACGTACGTAGGCTTGTACAAAATCTATGAGGCTGCGCCATTTTATATAAGATAACAAAAAGTACCTCAGTTGATTTGACTGTCCGCCGTATTAATACTGAAAAACATAATTTACATTAAAAGCTATAACATAACAATCATAACCAATTTTGGCACTTGTAATTGGTATACATGAACATACACAAATATGCATAATATGATGTATGGTATTATAATGAGTATATAGTCAAAATGAACAGGCAGTTGGCAGGCATTATACAGTATGATGCGCAACATACCCTGTACCAACTGGCCACCTGCACAGCCGGAGACACCACCGAAAACAATATACATAAATATAAATTAAAAACATACAAAATACAAATACATTTAATTACTAATAAATATATACCACAAATTAATTAAACAAATTCGTATATAGAGTGTAAATAACGTTTGTTAATGTCTATTTATAAAATTAAATATAGTTATTATTTAGGAGAACATACATGTATGAAATCTTATTAAACAATATTATATTATGTTAACAAGAATGTTTTAATAGTATACTTAATATGCTATTAAAGCCATTGGAACGTAGTTTTATTATGTATAGTAGTCGCGAAAACTTAAGAAAATATTATATATTAAAGAATATAGTTGGTATATTAGACTACGTAATCGTCCTATTTTTAAGGGGCGGATTTATGTTGTACCAGCTAGCCAAGGGTGTGCTATTCCCCTATAATAATAGTCATTGGTCATTTGTTATCAACATATACATATGTTGCTGCATAAATCGTTCAATGCAGCATAATGTTACATGCCGACAAAGGTAAACGCACACCTGCCTGCCATTAAGCGCAGTTCATTACCCTCCCGCATTTTTTACTTCTTTTGTTTACTTTGTGTTTAGAATTTGTAATTAAGAGAAACATTCTATTGTTATTGTACTTGTTTTATGGCCGTCATTAGGCAGGCGTGTTGAACTAATTCTTGTTGTTATTGTATTGCGTCGAAGCTTGCCAGGTATGACATCGGTGCATTATAAAGCAATGGAATGCGGAGAGGGGCAGTTAAGCGAGGATTACGATACGAGTAAGACATTTGGCAAGTTATATAGTGACGGACTTTGCGCGTGTTAGTGAATTGTGCAGTTGGTACTAGTAGTGTCTAGTTATATTTGTACCTATGTTTTACGTGTTTGTATAGTTCTAATAAATTCTATAGTCATTCCAACGGCATTTAAATTCGAGTCCTGCACTCGTATCAATAATTATATTAACAGTTAGATACATCAGATAATCGCAATGAGAACAAAATTTTATTATTTGTCCTGTATATACACAATTACACATATAGGTATAGTTTATATCCACGTGTAGTATTATATTTATCCATGTTAATCTGTGAAAGTGTTTGACAAGTGACAGTGCATGTGTCCCGGGCAGGGTTCGAACTCAAGTCTTTTAAACCACGAGTTTGTGACTACTTGTTAGCTGACTACGCTATCGGAAATTTTTAACTACGTTAATATTGCAAAACCAAGTTGTTTCAACATTAATTAACATCAAAAGCTATGACAACTGAAATGTAGGACGCTTTTGGATTTTTTCTCTAAAGGGAATTAAATATATACGTTAGAAAATTCAAGGAAAGTTACAGCAATTCCGATAGAAGTGTTGAACAAACTTACCCAATGCTTTCTATTTCCACGGCCGTATTGACATTACAGTCTTAATAGGATAGATTCGAATCGAAAACCTTCAAGGGCCGACAACTTCGTTTAAGATTTAGAAGATTCTATTTAATAGATTAATGTAAATAGATTTTTTTATTCGAAGACTCAAAATATCAAAGCAACAAAGACTTTCATTTCATCCTATATTCAACATCTCTAGCCAAAGATCATTAAGGAGCTGAAATCACTAATAAATATTTTTATCCTTTCGTAGCCATTTTAGGTAAAACGGAACTTTTATACAATAAACAAATAAAAAAAGTAATGTGATAGATAAAATTTCGATTGAAACGTAAAAAAAGAAAAATACACGTTACAACTCTCTATACAAAAGAAAGAAAAAAAAATACAAGGAAAAAGCATGTCAAAGGATAAAGAATCTTTCAAAACTATCTTGTAGATAAGTACATAAGAGGGAAAGGATTGGATTTAAAAAAAACGTGTATACAATCGTCACGTATACGCAAATGTATTTGACAGGTATTTTATACTCTCCTTCAATAGATGCAATAAAATTGCGAAAACACTATATACTTATATAGTGTTTTCGCAATTATATATATATATATATAGCGAGAGAGAGAGTCAAACCTTGAAGACTCATAATTAATAACGTTTCTCGTTGACTTCTTTATTTTAATGCCAATATCGGGAGATGTGTGCTTCAAAAGTTGTTAAAAGTGTGCTGCACTGTTGTTTGACCAAAATGCAGCAGAGTCTATTCAGGATTAAAACACATTCTCGTATTTTTTTAATTTATTAAGCTTGTCAAGTGATTGAATGATTGAAGTGAATTAGAAAAAAAATCAAGGTAAAACACTAGACTTAAGTTTTATTAATTAATAGTGACTGAATTTATTTTTCCTATTAACATTCCTATAACCTTAATAACCTTAAAATGACCACAAACAGCTAATAGCTCGCGTTTACTACGTAATGTAGGGATTCTGAAACGATAGATAAATTATATACGACATCAGATATGACAATGACTGTCGATGACATCATTTTTAAAATTAATTTACATAGATGTAAGTATTATATGTGTTACAAACAAAACAATTGTGCGTCTTTGCAGATACTTTTATTTATTGAGAAATCAAATGGACTAAATGATACTTCATAATGAGAAAAACTTGCATTCAACCACGAAACGAGATATTTAAATAAAACTGCTGTATTATATTCCACAGTGTATTTCCAAAGGACTTCATTTGCATACAAATGAAGAGCTTCCGTCATACGGAGTAACATTGAATAATCAACGGATTCTCGAAGCAGTGAGATTTGAATAAGCGAAAGTTATTAAGGCTAACATGGCCGTTTGTACTAAACCGTAGCTTACATTAGCTGAGGTCAGTTATTAGCTCCGTGAGAGGCTCTATCTAGCCTGTTGTAGTACTCTCGAGGTCACTGACATTATGATGGTGCTTAAAGTCATGATGATGTGATTGACTTGAGACATCAAAATTTGTTTATACAACACGTGCTTGCTTTTAAAAACAGATTTCACTTTATATATTACATTTATGTATTTATCACAATATTCTTACGTACGTATTATGTATACTAACATCGCCTTTATAATTTCTCAATTCATTCTCATTCCATTCAGGATTATCTGGAAGAGATTGGTTTTTAGCTATAAGACCGCCCTTTGTGCATAAATAGATGATTCGTTTTAGTCTGTAAGTTCATTTTTATTTTGATGTATATTAAAGAGTTATATATTTATCTTATTATTCAATAACCGTAGAAAGGGAATTTGAGGGAATCAACCAAATATTTATAAGCCTGAAGTTTCGCTTAGTAAGCAAATATAATTACTTTTTTTTGCAGGAGTTCAGCAGACAGGCATGCGGCCTACTTAATGGAAGCGGTTACCATCGCCTATGGAGATTTGTAACACCAAAGGTGCTACAATCTGACTACTGATGTCGGAACACAACTCAAAGCTGATACGACGGCATACTTTAGATTAGGAGTGGATGCCGTGGACCACCTGGCTGTGGGTTGTTTTGTCGCCTCTTACGACAGGTCGCGCGGCCGCAAGAATTTGTATTCTTTCTCCGTTCCTGCACGGAGGAGGTCTGTCTGCCAATTTATTATTACTATAATGTATGTCTTTGACGACCACGGGCCATAAAATTGCCCGGACATTTGGTGGGCTTTCGCGGGGCTATGGAAGGCGAACACATAGAGGCCCTTTGACAAATTTAATGTAAATGTGGCGTGACACTTATTATTAATTATTATTTATCTTTTCATCTGGACTTACCTTCCGGATAGTATAAAACACTGATGGATTCAACAAATGTAGTAATAGAAGATCTCATAATGACTATATTTTTAAAGCAACTGTCTGACTCTGAGTGCGGTATGATACTACAACAACGTGAATGTAAGCTAGTTTTAGCTGCATGTAATAATTATTCACGCTCCACCGCTTCCTTTTAGCAAATTGCCGTGCCGGTTTTATCATACAGCGCATATTTCGGCGGTATCTTAATTAAATTGCATTCAAATTTATTCATCGCGTCTATTTTAGTGGGTTAATTGAATGAAATTGTAGCGAATTGTGTAAAAGTGTAACGGAATAACAAATTATGAGATAACATTGTCGCCATGACAGCTCAGCGTCTGACGCCACCGCAGATAAAACTAATTTAAATATAAAAGTCTGAACGATAACTATGAAAATGTCAAAAGAAAGAAAGATAAGTTACATGTTTTTAATGGATATACATATTTGTTTATGTAGGGTTAGCCATATCTTTTTGTTTCCGAATCGATATTGTTGTTTATTTTTGCTTTGTATTCAATAAGGCTTCAGTATAGTCCCAAATAAACTTAATTGTTATGGGATTTTTTATACTAAAAAATTGTATAATAAAAAAAAACTAGCAAAAATAAATCAACTTCAAGAGTCACTAAAAAGCAAAAAACAAATGATTTCAACAAAATCTTGTAATCGGTGCCAAGTAAAAAAAAAACAACAAAAAATTTGCAAACTATACTAATTTATACCTATATATTTTACTTTGCAATGACTTCAAGATGTTGTAGAAGATATCTTTTTTGCTTGAGAATTTACTCTTGAAGGCGGTTTCGACCTGGTGGAACCAGGTGGTAACCTGGCTGTGGGTTATTTTGTCGTCTCTCACGAGATGCCGCCCGACCGCAGGGAGTTGTATTATTTCTTCGTTCCTGCACGGAAAACTAGCAAGTAGACACCATAGCAATAAGTTATTTGTACGGAACTGACCTTCGGCAAGGCGGCTAGACACTGTTGCTTGACGTCCCATATTAGCTGGTCTCTCGGGAACTGGAGGCTCTTTTGCACGTTAAGCTCGGGCACGTGCACGCGTACCAGCAGCCAGCCCTCCGCGCTCTCAGAGCACTCTCCCTCCATTACGCTACGCCATCTGAAAAGAACAGAAAGTCATATTCAAGTTCGGCCAGCTGCGTGTCAGTTCACGAACTATAAAGGTTTCCGTAGAGTACAAATTTGATTATGGAACCTAAAAAAGAAAGATTATACCCCATATCTCTTAATTCTCTTCGAAAGAATTTTGTAAGCTCTGCCATTTTAATTTTTTTTCATAATTCTCCACCACTTTAAGAGTTAGAGGAGAACATACTTTACGATTTCGAAAGCACCTCACTTATCGGCTTAAATATCCAGGAGAATTATTATGGTTTTTTAAATCTGACTAGCGATATTCGACACGCCTCTGTATAATAATAAGTTTTAATCCCATTTATTTTACACTCCTGATTTTTAATATTGTCGCGGTTTCACTATATCATCGTATGATGCCGTGTAGAACAGTTCTTTTTTTACACACATTACACCCAGTAGTTTCTGGGAAAAATTACTGTGACATACAGACATACATACCAGTACATACCAGATACCAATTATGCATGAGTTCCGTTTTGCAATAATAGCTGCGGAACTTTTAAAAGTCAGAAACAAAACACGCAGCTTTACAAACAAAATACTATTTCTGAACTAAGATATGGAGCCAGTAGCATTCATGTAACGCGAACACGTCACCAACGTCCGGTAAATCTCAGAAACAAAACATTAACAATGCAAAGTCCACTGGCGCCTTTACTATCTCGATTCAAGGAACCCTACGCCTTGAGTTTTGATTTTAAAATAACTACTTATAAATATCAAGGATTATAACTCATTGTGGAAGTATGCAGTTAATAATTAATCAATTAAGGTAGCTGGAATTAATGATAAAGAAAACGTTACGTACCTAGTGTTTGAGTTCTTGGAAATCGATATTGATAATGACACACGTCCATGGCCAAACGGCAAGTATATCAAATCAATAGGAAAGTGGATTTATTTCTATATAATAAAACTACGTTTCAACGGTTTCAATCGAGGTAATTTATTTGATTTTTATTATTCCGACGTTTCGACCACTCTTCAGTCGCCGTGATCACGGAAGACAAAGATGACAAGTGTCAACGAGTATTATTTAACCTACCGCCAACTTGTTCATTTGATTGATTTAGTTTTAATTTTGTTTATGGTTATTATTTACTCTATGGGAGCCTAATCTAATTTACCGTCGCTTCGCACCATGTTATGGCTTGAAAAGAAGAAGCGCAAAAAACTCTTCAGCAAACATGCTGAACACTAATTTTTTATAATATTAAAATGGGTGGAAGACAAAGTAAAAATAAATTATCAGTCAAGTTGGTTTGTGTTCCGTTGCACGCTGAAAGAGCTCACAGTGTCTTGAGGTCTGGCAGTTGGTTTTTGCTGGGTTTGGGTCTTAATAGTTATTTTTATATGTTTATTACCTTTTATACGTTCATTTTTCATGTTTATTTCTATTATTCGGTGTTTTATTACTCGTGATTTATTTTTCTATACAAAAATAAAATAAAACAAAACGATGCCAGATTGCTGTACAGGCTTCCGGCCAGTGCTATCAGCATCAGCAAGTGACAGGTTTGACATGCCAACACTGAATTATTGTAGTAGCAAATGTAAAGTTAGCACAGCAATTATAACAAAAGTTTAGGCTATAAGTTCTCCTAACATTAGTTTTTAAGTGTTTTATGACATTTGACTAAACAACATGTGAGTTGTCACATAATTCCAAAATACTTTCAAAATTATATGTTCTACATACATATTATGTTCGATCTCATTTAGAATAAAATTCTCAAGTTTGGAATCCAGGATATGATATCTAAATCAGACGCTTGGAAAAAATACAAGTAAAATTGATTAAATATCTAAATTGTAAGACCGAGAGACGTAAAAATCACCATTTTCTGATACTCGCACAGCTTCGGGAAATCGTTGATTTAATTTTCCTAGCTCGTATTGTTAACTCACCCAAATTCCGACTGTCCCGAATAACTTAACAAAATAAATATATATACGATTCGAGACTCTTTCCGACTCTCTCTTTTCTATTATAAGTTAAAATTGGCTGTCACGAACTATCGCCGAAGTAGTTTTCTGTATCGTGTACTACCGATAATAAATTAATTCGCAGCTATGTTTTGGATATAACGTACCCGTTATATCCAAACCTCGGGGTCTGGTTATAGGAATAAACTCAATGATTTATATTTTGAATATTCATGTGTAATGATGCAGGACTCCTTATTATGTTAGATGAATTTTTGATGTTTAAATTATATTATTTATTTCTCTGTTTTTTAGTTCTCCGATTAGATATTTAATTTATTTATATCTCTGGTGACTTGTTAATAGGTCACTATCACTAATGTGTTATTATTATTTGTATGTCTTTGACGACCACGGGCCATAATAATGGCCCGGACTTTTGAAGGGCTTGCGCGGGGCCATGGGAAGGCCAACACGTAGAGTCCCTTTGACAAATTTAATGTAAATGTGGCGTGACACTGACCGGCGATTATCCCTGTCTAAACCATATAATAATGCACCCAAGGACAAGCCCCGGCCAGTGTAGGACTATTATTATTATGTGAATAGCTGATAATCATCTGAAAAATATAAAATAAAAATTAAATTGAAAGAAGAAATAAACTGTCCGCCGGCAGCGGAGCCTGGGGTCCAAACTACCGGTGGTTAGGGCTCCAGAGACAGGAACCGCCTCACTATTTGCGCCGTATCCAAGAGTGCTGTCTTCTATATCTGGCCATTCACTCAGCTTCCTATCGAGATAGCGGTTCAGGCTCTTCGTGAGCAAGATTTAATAAATTTTTTATTTATTTAATATATATATATATATATATACTGTTTTTCCAAAGAATTTTTATTATACCTCGGAAGCCTTGCCATCAAAAGAAGCAATGCGGCCAGTCTTTTGGGAACGTTCCCCACTGATAGCGGCCTGGCACTAGGTTTTCTAGATTACTTTTAATTTGTATATATAGGTATAGTTTATCTTTTAGGTATAATTAAAAAAGTTCTCATGAATGAACTTGTATGAACTCATTTATCAGCATAAACTCATCATTGAAGTGTTTACCATTGATAATGTTATCTGAAACACACCTAAAAGCAAAACAACGTTGAAATACCTCAAGTGTTTATGTACTTATTAACTATGGAAGAATACTAAATCCAGGTTTCTGTGTCTTACTATCCATTCTTTTAAAATTACTATTGGTAGAGTATCGACATCAATTGTATGGAATTTATACATACATACATAACTTCACGCCAGGTCCCTTGCGGGGTAGGCAAGAACAACAGAGCGCCATACAGGCTTATTCTTACACACCTCACTTGCTTCTTTGACATTCATAGTTCTTGTCATGCACGCTCGTCTGTTCTTAAGGCTCCTGACATCACCTTCTGCTAGTACACGATCAATTTGATCATGGAAGGTGTGTCGTGGCCTTCCGCGACTTCTGCATCCATCCACTTTTGCATTGTATATCTGTTTAGTCATTCTTTCATCATACATTCTTTCCACATGCCCGAACCACCGGAGCATTCCTTTCCTTACCTTCACCCCGATACTCTCTTGTAGACCAACTCTCTTTCTGACTTCGGTATTACGAACGCGGTCCGCTTATTTAATACAATTATTTTTTAATTTATGTACAATTTTAACCATTAGTAACGCAAATATATGTATAGTACATAATATAGAAGTACCATACAATTAACATAGTTACCAATGGTAAGGCGATTCAATAAATAGTAAAATATAAGTCAATAGTAGATTAGTCATATTTGTGCCTGTTTTATACGTGTTTGTACAATTCTAATAAACTCTATAGTAACTCCAACGGCATTTTAATTCGAGTCCTGTGTAGCTCGTAACAATACATTTTTTAAACGTATTTGTATTCGAAATAAGGTAGGTAACTCTTGTTTTTAATTTTGATTAAAAATACTCAAAATACTATCAAACACAACCTTTATTTTATTTTTATTGCAGGAGTTCAGTTAGACAGGCAGACGGCCCACTTAATGGAAAGCGGTTACCATCACCTATGGACATTTGCAACACCGATGGTGCTACAAATGCGCTGCTGCTCTCTAAAGGGAGACTGAAACTTGGTCACTAATGCCGGAACACACTCAAGGTTGTTAAGGCGGCATACTGTAGAATAGGGATGGTAGCCATCCAGTCGGGCACCTACCATCTGGCTGTGGGTTGTTTTGTCGCCTCGTAGGTACAACATGCCGCCCGGCCGCAGGAAATTATATTCTTAAAACTAGCAATAATTAGGACTTGATACAGAAATGAAGCTAAAGGTTGTTTCTTTATGTCGTAAATTGTGATGAAGTTACTGAGGCTTGATTAATTAAACCTATCGTAATGAGCTATCATTGATTGATGAAGCTAATTAAGGGCAAACACTAAGTTATCCAATACCTAAAGGCGGCGAAATTAACGTAGATTGACCTACTTGATATAATATTCTCTTAATATTAAAAGTGGTGTACTTGTTGCCGATATAGCACCAGTATGAACGAACAAACTTCTTTCAACGACAGTTAGTGAATGTCAAGTTATTCATTATTGCTGACTAATCTTCAGCGATATTTTGATCTGAGACAGAAATAATATCTAGATATTATTTCTGTGGGCTCTGCTGTTATACAATGCAACTCTGATATTAGACGAAACAATCAAATTGCATTAAACGGTTGAAAGTCACAGAACATGAGAACATAATGGTATTCAGACGAAGTTACGTTTTTTACTGGCAATTATATTATGGTAAAACATATGATAACTTTTGTTCAAGCTTCTGCCTTTACTTCAGAAATCTTGCGAAAGATCTAGAATACAATAAATCTATAGATGAGTTGAATTTGTGAAATACATAAAAAAAATCAGGGGCCTAAGTCAGGTCAGCAGATTCCGAACGTAACTTTTAACATTTTTGTCTCTCTATCTGTTAGAGCTACACCTGTAAACTGATGAACAGATTGAAATGAAACTTTATAGCCCAGCTAGCTTACATCCTGGATCAACACTTGATTACTTCTATCACAATAAATTACTTCGTTTCCTTGGGATAGACGACATAGCAAACAGGTGGCGCTGATGTCGCATTCTATTCGTGCCCCCGTTGTAATTCACTAATAGAAACGTAGTACTCATGGCAACGCAAACGAAATTGCGCATGCACATTCTAGACTTTTTTTTCTGAAGAGCAGCATACACGCTGACCGGCCACATTGTGTTAGAAAGTGGTTACTGTCTCCTATGGACATTAGCATTACCAGATGTGCTGTCAATGCGCTGCCGGCCTGGAAGGAGAAACTGGAACCTGCCCACTGATGACAGAAGACAACTCAAAGTTGTTCTGGCGGCATACTGTAGACCCAGGGGTGGTAACCATCCAGGCGGGCAAATGCCACCTGGCTGTGGGTTTTTGTTGTCACCTCTTACGACAGGCCGCCCGGCCGCAGGAATTAGTATTCTTTTCCGTTCCTGCACAGATAGTCTAGCTCTAGTCTAATAATAAATCCAACTCTTTCGCCTTTCAGCGTCTAAAACTACCAATCAATAATGTGCTTGTTATGATCACAGTACTTGGATGGTAGTTAAGAATGTATACAAAAACTAATAAGATAATAGTTAACACACCAATTAAGATAACCGAATCGTTAACCCGTGGAAATGTACTTGACTTCATTAAGTGCAGGTTAAGTGATATTTAAGTGGCAATCGTTTCGATAAGACATAAATGTTATGATTTATGAATCTTTCGTTGAATCATTTTAACCCGAATGACGGTATTTCGACATATTTGAGATAAGGTTCGTTCGGTTGCGCAAACGCAGCATAATTGGATTTCATCTTTCGTTCCACATATATTATACTTTTGTATGGCATTTAAACACCTGTACTTGAACGATAAAAACATCAGATTGTTATGGAGATGATAGGTATATGCAGCTTGGATGTGTAGTCACGCAGAAAGATTGCCTTAAGAATTTATGCAACCGTGGCAGGCATTATGTTTGTTACTTATCTTCATGTCCAACAATACCTCGATTTCGCTACCCTGACTATTCTTATATTAGATATTACTGTAAATTCTAAAGCGAATTGAAATATTCTTTAGATATAAAAATATAAAGCGTTTTTTATAGCATGAGTTCTACAGAGAGGTAGGCGGCCAACTTGATGGAAAGCGGTTACCATCGCATATGTACATTTATGCCACCACAGGTGCTACTAAAGTGCTGCCGCTCTCTAAAGAGAGACTGGAACCAGGCCACTATTGCAGGAACACAACTCAAGGTTGTTATGGCGGTATACTCTAGACCAGGGGTGTGGCCAGGGAAAATGCCCTACCACCTGGAAAGAAGAGATGAATGATTAAATGAAACAACCAAAGTGCTCCATGTAAACATAGACTTGCATCATTATCATCATTATTCAATTTGGTTGATCCGTCTAATACTGGCGTCAATATGAAATAAAATATAGCAAGAAACCCTTTGATCACGAACCATAGGAACAAATTTCACAATGTTAGTCAAAACACATGTGTAATTTTACTTCACACCACGCCGTTTATTAATCAAACAAACCGCTTTCCCAATATTACTATATTTTGGAGTAAAATGCGGAAGAACCTGAACTGGTCCAGCAATCGTATGTGGGTAACGGTACTGCGGTGTATTGCAACAGCCTCGATGGTCTGGCTCGTGTTTATTAGCTAGCACCAGCCCTATACTTATTAGTGATGTTTCGTGGCGATATCGATTAAATGTTTTAAACTTAAGAAATAGTAACGGATGAAATACTCGCTACGCTTCTCCAAGGTTGATTTCATATATCAGGATTCCAAACCACGTCACTAAAATGAGATGTGAGTGCTTGAGTAATTATTTGATAAGAGACTCTAACGTGTAAGAATCTATAAAAGATCTAACAGGGCCATTAAAACAGACTTACACTATATATTAGGGTGGGTCAAAAATATTTTTTTTTTACAAGTGACACGGAAGAATGGGTTGCTAGACACCTTAAAAAAAATCTCAACAAGCATGAGCTCTTAATTTTAATAGGAAGATCCTCCGCATCGCAGTTTTGTATTTTTTTCTCAGTCCAATAGAAAAAAATTCATACCTCATCATTTATAGATTGAACAGAAAAATATTCCGAGAGAATTTTTTAGGAAACTTAATGCTCTACAAAAAAGGTATCTTATATTTTTTCCGTAAACCTCACAATTTGAAAGACATTAAGGATTTAATTTTGATTATTTTAAGACAAATTTCATTTTTGTTTATGAATTTTATAACTCGACAATAAATGACTTTTACAAAATGCGCAATACAATTTTTTGTTGGAAATTAACTGCTCTATAAAAATGGTTTCTTATGTTTTGGCGATGAAATTAACCGTTCAAAAGATATTAAACGCTTTATAATTTATACCGCAAATTTGAAATCAAATTATCATCAATAAATTGTCTCTCGGCTCGGTACTGACCTACACATGATATAAGACCATATATTTTAATAAATATAGATACTCGAAAGCAAATAAAAGTTTATTTAGTTTTATTTATTTATATATTTAGTTTATTTTAATATTTGATTGTATTTTTTTAGTTAGTGGATTTTCATAGTTAAAAAATAATCTATTTTTATTATTGAAAATAATTTTTAATGTTTATAAAAGTATTTTTACTAATTTACAGGTTAACAATATCTAGGTATTACATTAAAAGACCATATAAATAAAAGGGATAAGATGAAAAAGATTTTATCGATACTAAGCGTTTCAGCACTAGACCGATGTAAATATTTGAACGACCGCACTGTAGTGAGTGCATCACGTAGTTAGTTTAAACAAGGTATTAGCGTGTGAGGGTACCTTAATGGTTTTACAGTTTTGATAGCGTGTACCAGTCCTAAGCACGTGTTGGTTGGGAATTACAGTCTACCCCAGTACATTGTATAATAGGAGTACGTGTAACCACGGCATTTCTGTAAGTTTGGAATGTTACTACTGGACTGTTATTGATAGTTTCATGTTGAGCTGTGTTCTCAATCAGGGGAGGTTAATAATACGTTGGCTATTACGTCTTATAACAGTACGTTTAATGTGGGCTATTAAAGTATTAATACAGATGTGGACATGTATTACAATATATTCTAACATGGTTATGCTTTTTCAGAGTTCTGGTTATAGAACAGACCTTGTTCAAATAAATTTTCCGAAAGTAATTTTGAAGTCCTACAACCTTAATTTATACCTCATAGTTTTAAATAGAGAGTATAAACACAATACGGAATGGTACTACGGAACCGTAAAATGTAGAAAAATGTTATCCAAATAAATTATATTATACTAGTGTTATAGGTAGGTAATAATCATCGAACACCACTAGGACCAATCGAAGAACTCCCAGACCAGAATAAAAATGGCTCATCTACGACATTTTCCCTACCAGCAATCGATCCCAAAACCTCTAAACTCTAGTAATTAAGCGGGCAAACTTCAAAACTTCTGAACCTCGAGGAATAAAGAACTGGAATTTTATCTCATACCCCGAGAGCGTATAGAGACCTTTCCCATATTATCTTTGACCAAACGTATCAACCTGTCAGTCAGAGAACAAAAGAAACATATTAAACAAGATAAGACCCTGAGAACTGATTGGCTGTAACGTGGTAATTATGTTTAATACGGTCTAAACAAAATAATAGCTTTAACACGCCCCGACTTTAATGTTTCATAGATCATTTGATAAAGTAGGTACTTGATAAATCTTGCAGTAGAGGCTGAGTGGCTGACGGACCCAAGTTTCATTACAATAATGTTGGTTCAAATAGACACACAGAGCATACATGTTTGCCTTTCTGTATGACACATTTTTCTCAGAAGTTATTGGGTCTTTATCGATGAAATTTGACGGAAAGTGTATTTATTCTATACCCGCTGCAGAGAGATAGAGTGTAACTTAAGAACTAAAACTAAGGGTGGGTCTTATAAACTGTGTAAATAAAATATTTTTAGTGGACATAGACGCAGGGTATATTTCGTCAATCTTAACAATAGTAACGATGTTTTTTTATAATTTTTGTATTTAAATCGATTAATATAACATTAGAATTATAAGAAATTCTAAACACAACCTAAGTAGACTAAGAATATTTTTATCGATTTGATATTTTTCTAAGTTTGTATAGTCAAAAATAGCAAGCGGCGAACGTCAGTCACCTCTAAGAAACCTTCTCTCTGTGCGCGGAAAGAACTTGTCGATTTTTTATTTGGATTTGGTTCTTGGTCAGTTTTGTAAAAGAAAATAATCGGTTTGGCCTAGCTTGATTTCGCGACCTTACAAGATTACTAGGACTGTTACAGCTTTTAAAATCTAGTATAACAACTTACATGTGGGCTTATCTAATAAAGAAAACAAATATTACAATGGTTTTAGGCTACTTTGAGTGTCGACAAAAAAATTTAAACGCACCCACGCGCCCCAAATCGACTTCCCATTTATGACCGGTTGATAAATACGCAACGAAATCTATCGTATACGACATACACTAGATGAGAATAAAGTTGGAGTCACAGTAAATGCGACGCAAAAGCGGAATAAAAGCGTGAAACTCATAAATTTTAGAATACATCTTCGCTTAACATCTCACAAGATGTTGAATGAAGATAATGGTATTTTTATATCTCCGGCGAATGCATTTATGCTTCATGCTTCGTCGGACCCCGGGGAGATCTTCGAGGGGTATGTGGAGCTTTTGACGCCCGGCTCTGCATACATCTTCTATGAGGAAGGATTTGTGAGATACTAGCCTCCTCACTACCTGCTAAACTTATCAGCTTTCCTCTGCTTCGTTATGAGACGGATAATCTAGGACAGCAATATTTAACCTTTTCTTTATAAGGGTCACATAGACGTGTTGTTCGTATAGCTAGAGTAAATCAACACGCTTGTGGCCTACATGGTGGAAAGTAGTTATCGTCATATATGGACTTTTGCAACTCTAGACGCGTTACAAGCGTAAATCCATTGTATTATAGAAGTATTAGTATGCCAGGCGGGACGATCTAGGATGAAGCACTTTAACATATTCACACGAGATTTAGAGACAGATCAGGAAACGGACTGTGGTAGAGATTCACTATTTTATTTTTTTAAACAATACTTAAAAAGACGGATGGTATAATGGGTAATAATGGTTGCTTAGATACTACGATACATATTTAAATATAAAAGAACACATACTACAAACCAGTAATATATACAACAACTATATAATCCTATTCTATTCAATTGTTCTGATGGTTTAAAAAAATACTCATCACTCAAACACAACGCACTGAGAGTCTCATACAGTATCGCTTGTACTAAGTGATGAGCTTTACCAAGTTGTACGGAAATTGCTTAAAAAGTACAGTTACGTCAATATTATAACAGTTAGCTGCGCTGCGATAATTCGGTGATATAATGTTCCCGTGAATTCCCTATCTTCGTTAATTAGACTTTATTGCTTAATGCCTTTAAAATTTTAACACCGCCGTTGCGTAATTTCCGAATACATTTATAAGTCTGTTTTCAATCAACTATGAAACAGCTAGTGGTTAACATATTTCCTTTTCACACAGATTTAGTGGATTTATATTGGGTTTTCTCAATTAATGTGCATATTGTTACAATCACCACGTGATATCGGTTATGAAAACATCGATGAGATAACCGATGTATGAATTCCGTCAATTCGCAATGGCTAAACGTGACCGGTATACTTCGCTCCTCTTTAGTAAAGGGCTGTCGGAGCCCATCAGTGGGGCGTTTTTGGGCTTATTCTGATTTCATGTATTTCGAGAACACTCGATACACTAATAATAAACAGAAAAAAAATATTTTCTCTAAATTTAGTTTGGTCAAGAAAGTAACAATAATGGCATTATTTACACAACATCAAAACTCTGATGAGCAAAAAGTACAAAAAATCAAATCGCAGTGAATCGGAGTAGTAATTCGAGGTAGTCTAATTCTGCGGAATAGCAAAACTAATAAGTTTTTACCAAATCCAAATAGACGTAAAAAAAACAACAAAATTTTATACTAATCAAGCGGTAAAATTGTTGCGTCAACAATACTTCAGTTGCGTTTGCTTGCTTAAGTACAGTTACGAAAAAAAATGTTAGTAGATATATTAAAATATAAAGTTCAAATAAATATACAGTTTAATAGTTAAAATGATATTTCATCTTTTAATCGGGATACCTAATGTCAAAAGTAAAAAAATATAATTTGATATCTACACTACGCATAAATAGTTTCGAATGAAATGCGTTTTGGCCACGATACTAGAATCTTCATTTAATGCTACACGAAAATGCAAATAGAATACAGATTTTTATGTCTAGGTGCGTATTCACTTTTACAATGAATAATAAACATTACTTAATCAAAATTGAGAATATATGATTTTTCACAATCTGTGACTTTAAATACTTATTGTTGATAATTTTAGAATGTCATGCTTGCCTGTAGGCGTTTAACGTATACGGAAATATGTTCTACTGCAGTAGTATTTTTTGTAGTCACGGTTTGAGACCGATTTGTTCTAGAACGCGGTCTCTAAATTAGTAATTTCAATATTCTGCTCAACAACCATGTAAGTAACGATTAATATGCTAAAACATTCAAATAAGGACTCGCGGAAGAGATCTTAAGTACTGAGTAATGAAGTATTTACTGTGTTTATGTTTTAATGCCGTATAACTATAATGTATACACGTAGGTATATTTAAACACAGTTTAGAATTTTTCATGTTGAAGAAATTTGATTCCTTTAAATATTTAGATGGCCGATGGAGCAGACTAATCCTGGAGTGGAGACCGCGTCTCGGTAAATATAGTGTCCGGACGTCAACCAGCCCGATGGACCGACGACCTATGCAAGGTCGCCGCTAGGCGCTGGATCAGGAAATCGGAGGACAGGGAGTGGCGCCGTCTTGGGGAGACCTACGTCCAGCAGTGGACTGCGATTGGCTGACGAACAACGAACGAACGAGCGGAATATTTCTAGGTTGTTACCTAGTAATATTTCCAACATTTACATTCAGTATAAAAACAAGAAGCTTATAACATAAAGATTGGTGGCTATTGTATTGCTGTCTAAGTGTTGCAGATGGAATCACACCCCTGACCTCTGCCTGGGGATCCTTATACCCCTGGAGCGCAGGGGTATAAGGATCATCGCAAATACGTAGATCGTACTGTTAAACGACTAACTTAACGTAGTACCTTTGTGAGTAGGCTGCAAGCCTTGGATACGGTTTCAATTCCAGGTAAATAACAGAAACATAAAGGAAAACAGAGTTTTATTAGTGCGGCTAGTATCAGTAAAATCGATACAATCAATGCTATCAGTGTACACAGTGAAACTAGGGTACTAGTGCGAACTTGTACTAATTATTCTATCGTGTGGTTTAGTATCAGTAGTGCTAATTATTGTCATTGTTGTTATAATCACCTATAGTAAATACAGTCCATATAAAGGGAAAAGGGTGTTTTATTTAAATAGGAAACCAGCACCCTACACTAAGGTTGACATTGTTTCATAAATTAATGTTTTCTTGATAGAGAAAAATAATATAAATCACTATTTTCATAAATAAATACAAATTCAAAAGTTTTTATTCAAAATAAGCTCCATTGGAGAACACTTTTTAAAGGTCAATACATATAAGTTAAAATTAAGTTTTACTTCCTAGTCTATGTACACCGCTTCGCAACATGTTAGTGCTGTTAAGAAGACGAAGCGGCAAGAAACTGCCCAGCAAGAGGTATCAACAATAATCAGGATACTTCTCAGTGACCAGCTTTTTGTTGACAGGCAAACAATTATATTATTTATTTCCTGTTAAGAGGAATGTTCAACGAAGATCTTGAGTTCCCCTGTGAGTAACACTAAGAATAAGACCGAAATAAATATATAGGAAAGGTCATTTCATGTTAACGTTACTTGCAATTAATTCGAACTTGCTTAGCTAGCTTTTGTGTTTATTTGAATAAATTTGTTAAATCAATCACTTTTGTCACCGACAGTCAATTATAGACAAAAAGTGTACAACGGCTCCGTTGTCCGGCAGATTCGTACATAAGATCAGATCGTGAAGTCGTTCGTGGTCAATGCCCTGAGTACCTACACAGTAATAAGCATGATTTTCTGCTTAAGTATATCTGGATTCTGTAATCGATACATCCAATACCACGACACGTTGCATTATTTTCGAAAATTAATCTCAATACAATCTCAATCTCATAACATCCACAGATTCGACCTCTTTTAAGAAAACGAACGGTTTACTAAACAGGTTCCAGTCTCCCTTAAGTGAACAGCAGCGTATTTGTAGCACCTTTGGTGTTGCAAATGCCCATAGGCGATAGGAACCGCTTTCCATCAAGTGGGCCGTCTGCCTGTCTGTTGAACTCCCGCAATAAAAAAAAATTCGTTACACTTGTATAAAGCGGATCGGTTGACTTCACACATCAGCAATCCCCATGTTTAGATTTCTTCATGATTTTTTTTCACCATTAGTACGTTGAAGCGTTCATTGTGTAGGTATTTTTTCTGATTAATTCCTAGTTACTGGGCAATTACCCTTGTTGGCGGGCGATTGTTCTATTCGCATCACTGGTCTCAAACAGATTTTTTTAGCTAGTGCTAAATCATTTTTGACTAAAATTAATTGATTAGCGCTCATACTTGTTATTAATAAAGCAGTTGAAACGGAAATATTCTTAAAAAGCTATAATATTTTCAAAGAAAAACAATCAACCTACCACGCCACGCGTTCATGTAATGAAAACATCGTGGGACTTATATATATCGTGTTGATGGTGTAGGGCGTTCCCCAGAAAGGGGAAAGTTTAAGGCCAGCAGTGGACTTATGGCTTTATGTTATCACATAAGATTATATTACAGCATTACTTATGCTTATATCTTAGACCAGAGTTTCTCAAAGTGGAGTTATCCGAGGTAATCGCCGCAAAGAATTGTAATACTGCATTACGCTTCTTAAGTCGGCTCAATACGATAAGAAGAAACTCACCTATTAAATAAATTAAGAGCACTTATTTATATTGCTCTTGGTGAATATTTTTTTTATAAAATACATTATTTTACTCTATCTATTGCCAGTTTTTAAGGGGTTAAAAATCGTCTTCAAAACTTACTTATAACTAATAAGTTTGAGAAACCCTGCTTAAGACACAATCATACTATTAATTTTAATACTATACCAGTTATCAATGCACATTTAAAATTCACGTTCATAATAATGAGACAAAGCTTTAGACCTACATTCAAACATCCACATCAATAACTTCTCTTAACGTTGAGGCCAGGAAACAAGCGCTTTTAATCATTCCAATAAACTTACATAAATAATGAAATGATAGGACTTTGTAGTAGATTAAATATTACTACCACAAATGGGGTAAACTTTAACATATGTAATAGTAACGTGAAAATTGCATAAATATTGTCAACTAGTGCCACGATTTAAAATTTAGCTACAAAATAGTCTTACAAAGTTGTATTTAAAATTAAAGTATAATATTCGTTAAAAAAATATAAGTCACGTGGGTTTAAAAATTGTATGAAATATCAAATCTATATTTTAATAACTCTGTTTCAATACGATTTTAAACCTTCAGCACAAAACAAGACGAATGCAGGTGATTTCGAACGAAAAAACCGTGGTGCGCATTTATATTTGAAATGAATGTTTAAGCATTGTTTTGACTAATCTATACATATAATAAAACTGTAGAGGTCAAATTTCTGGACAATGAAAAAAAATTGCTAAAAATCGGGTCAGGGGATGTAAGAAGTGAAACAGAAGTAATTTAGATATATTTTTTTTATTGTTTCTCTGTTTGTACGGGCTAATTTCCGAAACAACTGGACCGATTTAAATTAAATTTTGAATGATGGTACCTTATATCCCTGGTGAACACAGGATACTTTTGATCCCGAAAAGTTAAAGAGTTCCCGTGAGATAGTTAAAAAAACTTTCCACGCGAATGAAGTCACGGCCAGAAGCTAGTCTTTAAATAAATCGTTGGAACAGAGCTTATAACTTTCAAGAATACAGTAAAAATACGTATCGTAGCTTTTTGTTGGTTAAAAAAATAATCTCGTCGTATTAGAAGATAATCATATAAGTGATTGTGATTAAATCGCCAGTTTCAGAGCCGTTTGCATTAAACAGCCTCAATTGAAGAACGCGTGGGCGAACCAGTAGCATTCAATGTGTTATAGAAAATCTAATGTCAGATATTGCGTCTACAGTGACTTCATTAACTGAGCTTCCTACAGTTTGCTCTGCAGTACATGGGAATACAGTGTGTTTAGGTTCTACGAGACTACTGTGAAACCAATAAATTTTGTACTTTACATTTACACGAAACATTTACAACGACGTGTAACTCAAAAAAATTCAACGGAATTGCCGAAATACTACACTTCAATTATATATTTTTATTAACTTAAATAAAATAGAAAATTAGAAATAAAAATAAAATATCATTCACATTTAAATATATTTATATTTCAGCTTACAGTTATGTTTTTTATCAACTAATTTTTAACCAATCGCATCAATCGTGTCATTTTCGGTAACAAGTTAGTAACATGTAACTTTTAGATTAACAGTTATTTAATATTTTATAGTCCAATAATGTCGAGATTATCACGAGATCTTTGATCATAAGTTATTTTCATGTAATATTGACAAAAAATATAGTAGCTCTTTTTATATTTCAATGTGTGCCAAACTTCAAACATATTTTTTTCCAAAATAAAACGAAATAAATGTTTTGTTATTTTGAGTCGATGGAAACGATGAGCAACATTATTCCTTGAAATGCTTTTTCTATAAGGAAAATAAAAAAAAATTACAAGCCCAATTATGCGTGGGTTGTTACTCAGTTGGTTCAATTACGGGAATCACGAAATTGTCAACAACACGAGACTCGCTTTATACAAAACGGCTGTATATAAGCAGTATATATTTCAAAATTGTAATTCATACATACATACATAACTTCACGCCAGGTCCCTTGCGGGGTAGGCACGAACAACAACAACCACACAAAATTGTAATTCAATAGGTACTTATTTAAATAAATTATCATATACATCTTATGTTATACTAGTATATAAATCTGAAGAGTGGGTTTGTTTGTTTGCTTGAACGCGCTTAGGAACTACTGGTCTGATTTGAAAAATTATTTCAGTGTTAGATAGCCCACTTATCGAGGAAGGCTATGCATCATCACGCTAAGACCAAAAGGAGCGGAGCACCAATGTTTCAAAATCGGGTTTTTTTTTACTATTGCACGCGGACAAAGGCGCGGGCAGAAGCTAGTTCTATATATATATATAGCCGTGAATTAAGCTAGCTGTTTGTAAGCTTTTAATTGTTAAGTAATATTACGTCGCAGTTGGTGATGGGATCTTAATGTTTACACCAAATTGGAGCCGAGTTTCACACCTTTATCCAATAAATTTAAATCATAACAGAAGTAGCCCTCACACTCGTATTTAAAATACGATTTTAGTTTATACTTTAACCGATATTTAAATAGCCTACAAACGTCGCATACTATTACGAATAAGGAGGTTAAAATTTTATTTATGTAGGTACATTTTTCCTATTCAGTCGTAATTCAGTAAATTGAACAAACTTTACTAACCACAGCTTCCTACACTGTGGTTGTTTTGAATTTCTGACATAATGTTTAGTGTGATTCTTAACCAATTACGTTTAATAGGGAAGTCAAAATAAATGGATTTCCATTAATTATAATCCATATCAATGCATATTAATTGTCTTATACTTATTAAAACAATAACCATTAGACCAAATTGGTTTTCACGAAGAATCAAAAAGCTTAAATATCAAATGTATGTACACGGTTTATAATTAACAGCCTCTGGTTGAGCGGGCTGAGCCTTGGCCGACCAACCTCACTACAACGCAGAGGTTCATTCTTGGCATGGTAAACGTAAGCGAATTTTCCGTTGTTTACGTTATTTTATGGTCTGGGTATCGGGATCGGCCCCAGAGTAGCTCGTTGTATACTACCCATTTTTATTTTTTTGATAACGCAGGGGAATGTTTTTGGATACCATCCTCGGGTCCTTCGGGGGAAGGGTCAAAGTGCAGGCATAAGGCCTGCATCAAGGGTGTGTGGGACTCTCGGCGACCGGCTCCTCGCTCGATTCTAAAACGAACCTGTCGCGAGAAACGGCCGCCGATTTACCTACTAAACCTAAAGCTACGCCTCACATATAGAGCTTTAACGGGGTGTCACGGGATCTCGTACAGAGTACCTAACTGATACTGTGACGCCCCAACGCACTGAAACTGGACTACCGCGGGGAGCAGAGGGACATACTTCGTACAGCAGGGGAGTCTGCTGTCACCGCCGTGACAGCGGCCTCCTGTGACGGTAACTATGGGAGGAGATGCGAGTAGCGGCGCCTGCGACCGCCAGTACGCGTCCTCCTCCTTCGCTCTTTCAGCGGCATCCTTCTGCGACGTACCTGGAGCATTAGACCCGGAGCTTCGGCCATGCTGTGAAGAGAGTTCACAGAGCTAACGGCGATCTCTAGGAGGGCCGTGGTATATTACCCATAATACAAGCTTATTTAGTTCCTCCCGGGCCTGCTTCTGAATATCGGTGAAGTGGCGCAACACCCAACGTGAAACTATCCTCGTCTCACAAAGATGCAGGTGTAGAATTTCATAGGCTTCCCGATTCAGTATGCAGTACGTGCTGTATCTCTTGATACGTAACTCGTTTATTGTCTTGGATTACATTTTTCACTGCTAGCACGTCTTCTTCCGTAACAGCCATCCAAGGGCGACCACTTCCATCTTCATCCCCCAAAATTAGTCGACCGCGCTTGAATTCGTTGTACCAACGATAGATGCTTGCCTTAGAAGGGTCTTCATCCATGAATGTCATTTGATTCGTCCTGTTTCAGGCGACACTCGAAATCGTAAAAAATCATAGCGCGAATATGTTCCCGGCGCAGATCCATTTTACAATGACACCATAATTGAAATTAGCTCACAAAAAATGTGGAGGGAAATTTTGAAATTGGAACATACCTATTTTTAATTATAAATATTCATTTTTTTTAAATAGATTATAACTGGCCAGTCTCTCATACATAAAATTTTTTTTCGCAATACTTTCCGAGTGGCTTGGTAGTTCAATATCACCACCTACATATAATATCTTAGTATTAAAACGCTATAACATGTTAAAAGTATATGATTAAATATCTATTTGGTAACCTCTCTTGAATCACATAATATTTTAGACATTTCTTAGAATATTTTATGACAACTTCTAAATATTTTATGCAAATCCAAGGTATTAAAACTCATTTAGTCGTTACGTTGCAGCAGTTAAAACCAGACCCATTTCAATGATAACCGTTATAAAAAACGGTTAAGAAAACTGTTATGATTAGTCAAGAACTATTTACGCGGAAAGACTTTTATGATTTAGCTTTAAGTTGCCAATTTTTATCTAGTTTAATTCTGCTAACAAAATACTGTTAAACTGGCTTCAACGACTCTAAGAACGTTTCTCTTGGGAATCTTAAATATTTATTACTACAACCATATTAGACTTATTTTGACTCAAAAGACCTATAATATATATATATATATATATATATATATATATATATATATATATATATATATATATATATATATATAAATATTGTTATGAGTTGCGGGACTCGAATTAAAATGCCATTAGAATTATTATAGAGTTTATTAGAACTATACAAACACGTATAACAGATGCACAAATGTAACCGAACACAACAAATCCAAACGTAATGCAGAATATAGTAATTCAATAAAACGCGCAATGTCCGTCAATGTTAGATACCCGAATGTACACACGTCACGCCTTGATCGTGGTTCTCGCTCAACTGCCTCCTCTCTCAATCAGGCCGTCGTTTTATACTTACCAATGCAACTATGACCGCCCGGCAACGTGGACACAATTTCCTAGAATTTGCTTGTAATTTGTAATTGATGCAGCCTCCAAGCCCGTAAACGAGTACAATAGAACAATAGGCTGTTCTCCACAATAATTAGAAACGTATGTCAATAAATAAAGTGTTTACGTGGAATTTGGCTTGTCGGAGCCTAAAGAAAAAAAGAAAAGATTTATTGACGTAACAATGTAACCTAAGTTGTAACAATACAATTATCACCCCTGTTTCTCAAGAGGGTAAGGCCGATATGATGGATCTCAACTGTGATGATGATGATGAGAGAAATGTTAGTCAGGCTAACACTTTTCGCTTCATTACTTGGATTAATCTCTTCATAGACGTACCTGTATTTGAAGTGCGTTTTATCCGAACTTTCTTTAATACGTCTGCGTGAGTAGGTACTTACGCAGTTCTCTATCGTCATCAACTTACCTCTTTTTTATAGGTATAATCCGTCATGAACGTCTTAATAAAGTGGTAACATTAATGAGGTTAAGTTGCGACTTCAGATGACATATTCGCACTTATGAACTAAACTACCCCGATGTTCCATCATATCGCCGTAATGCTCGGAATATATCAGTGCTTAATGAATCCGACTGTGAGTGAGGCGATTGAAAATAATTTAAAAATAACCGTAACAATACTAACTAGTCTATTATCGTGTTCTCTATCTGCCTGTCAATTTTTGTACTTTAGAACAATAGGCTTTTAAAGCAAAAAAATCTTGATTAAACCAACTACTTGTAGTGATACGAATCTCAGACAACGATAGTAAAGTTGCTTTACAAAAATAAATCTTACAGTCAACTTTATAAGGTTGTATGTATAACATTGTCACGAAATTTCGGGTAACGACAGAGTAATAGACGATTACGGTGATGGAATTCAAAGAATACGAGATACAGTAATAGAGATTTGCAGATAAAAGACGTAGATTCGCATAAAGATGCGAATTATGAGTTTACTATTTTTATTTATCTTTCATTCCTGAAGCAGACAAAGTAACGGCCTTACTCATAGAAAGTCATTGCCATCGTCTATGGACATAATAATGCAAAGCCAGAGGTGATCTTATCAAAGCGTTGCCAAACTTAAAGAAGGGTTAGTGTTATTATAACTTCTAGAAAATCGGCAGGGAGCGCCACAGTTTTGCGCGGTTCAGTCGGAAGCAGCCAGTCTGAAGTGGACAGGCAAATTAACTAATGTAAAACAGCCTTGCAGAGATTTGGGTAAGAAAGTACCAAATATATCAAATATTAACTATTTGGGCAGGGTTTCCCCTTTATTTTTCAGCCTTTGGTGTGACTATTCACACCGCACAGTAAGCAATGAACACCGTCTACACGCCACACCGTCTTTTTATACGAAAATACTACGAAAACTACCCTACAAAATAATAATATTACATCATTGCTAAAGATAGCAATTACTTCATAGTGTTGGCTGGATCATATTATTATCTATGGCGATTGTCTATGTGAAATTAATATAATCTATGGTTCTCATAACTGCTGTGATGAACATCGCGTAACACTAAACTAAGATACTACTAATAATAATACTATCCTATGAATTTATGGTATAAAATCAAACAGCCAAGTGGTAGGGCATTTGCCCGACTGGATGGCTACCATCCCTGGTCTAAAGTATGTCGCCATAATACTTTGAGCTATGTTCCGGCATTAGAGACCATGTTCCAGTTTCCTTTAAGAGAGCAGCAGCGCATTTGTAGCACCTCTATTGTTGCAAATGTCCATAGGCGATGGTAACCGCTTTCCATCAAGTGGACCGTCTGCCTCTCTGCTTTACTCCTGTAATAATAAAAGCTCCCGGGAAACTCCCGGATAAAAAATATCACACATTTTTTTTACATAAAATTTGCTATCGACCAGTGAAAAAATCGCATTCGAATTAGTTTTTCTTCAATCTGGCCATTTTAAATCATTCCCAAAAAAATCGGGCGGGATTCGGCATACTCTAGACCAGGGGTAGCAGCCATCCAGGCAGGCAAACCCTACCACCTAGTTGTAGCTTGTTTTGTCCCCTCTTAAGACAGGTCGCCCAGCCGCAGTAAATTGTATTCTTTCTCCGTTCCTGCACGGATGAAAATATAGATACATATACATTGTATATACTTAAGCTGAGCAAGAAACGCTTGTGTGACGGGTAAATATCGGAAACTTCGTTTACGAATTTTACCATGTCGGGGATCGAACCCCAAGCCGCTGCGTTCCAGTGAGCTCGGTTGGCTAAGGTTCACCCCGCTCAACCACAGACCCCAATATGAAAATTCAAGTTAAACGTGTTTAGTGTTTTGGCTTTGTACCTACTTCGTTTCAAAAGTAAACATAGGAAATACAGACGAAGTCATGGGCTACAGCTACTTATAAATAAATTAATTCTCAATAATAAACCAGGCAAGAAAAACCCTTAATTGAAATCTCGCGTAAAATTTAACATTTTTAATAGCCATGACGCGTTCCAAAATATTTCCATTAAGGCTTTGAAGGTAAAAAATATAATATGAAACTGATTAATATTCAAAACTATTATACATCAAAGGCGTTCTCAGAAAGATATGCCAATCATCCGAGGCGATGACGTCACCACCTTGAGTAATTTTGCCAGGTTAAACTTATCAAATATTGGGACAAAACTTACTAGAAAATGTACGATGCTCTAGCCATATAATAAATATTTTTATTTGGTAATGTAACGATATTCATTTTAATGTCGACATTTGTTTCATCTAATCCAAAATATTGTTTTCTCATTTATAAAAAACTAGCTGTCCCGGCAGACGTCGTCCTGCCCGGAAAAGCTTCAATCGATATGCCGATAGCAGCGCCACCTACCGGGTCCAATTGTGAATAAATCGAAATGTGTTATTTTATATTGACACCAAAGTATATTAAGGTCTAGAAATAAGTCTCAATACGTCTACATATATGAAGAAAATAATTATGATTTATTTTGCATAGAAATAAAGATGCTCTCGGGAAATCTAAGCCCCTGGTCACACAATACCAGGCGCAGGGCTGAGAGTTTTTACGGTCAAACGTGACAAAAAAGTGGTCCTTTGAGAGGACCGGTATTAATATATGAAGGCTCTAGAATGTACGTTTAGTACGAGGAAAATATTAGGTAGAGTTAACTACTACAACTAGAGTTTAACCTCTAGCGCGTACCTCTTGTTTAAAGAGGTTACATTGTATTAAACTTTTATGTTACTGCTATTTGCCCCGAAAGATTCACTTCATTTTATATCGTAAACTATTCCATCTCTCGGATGAAAAGTATCTATACCAATTTTCGGTATTAAAACTGTATATATGTACTACAATTGTATACTAAAATGACCAAATCGACCACATAGACCACATCGACCGCATCGACTACACCGACCTCATCGAACATAGACTATAATGACCAAATTAAACAAAATGACGAAAATTTCAAATCATAAAATAAAATCCTATCCTACTTTCTGGGATTATCTTTACATGAATTTATATCCGGGATGAAAAGTATCCTTTGTCTACCCTCGGTATTTAAATTACATATATACCGAATTCCAGCCAAATCGGTCCAGTAGGATTTCTGTGAAAACGGTACAGACAGGCAGACAGAGGTACTTTCGCATTTATAATATTAATAGGGATATATCTAAAATCCTATAATATAAACTTAGAATCGTTATAGTCACTAAAACCTTAAGATGCTATTAGGCAGAGCCATGTATGTTTATTTGATGTAGGTATATATATTACTAGCTGTCCCGGCAGACATCGTCCTGCCCGGTAAAACATAGGGGTTGATCGTAGAGGGTTGAAAATTTAGGGTTGTATGTATCTTTTAATGCTGTATCATAAAAAAATTGAAATTAAAAATTTTGTCTAAAAAATAAAAATTTAGGGGTGGACTACCCCTAACATTTAGGGGGATGAAAAATAGATGTTGGCCGATTCTCAGACCTACCCAATATGCATACAAAATTTCATGAGAATCGGTCAAGCCGTTTCGGAGGAGTATGGCAACGAAAACTGTGACACGAGAATTTTATATATTAAGAGATATATTATTATTTACAAATTAAATAGTTTTTAAATTAAATTCATAAAATAACCGGGTCGTTTTAGTATTACGCCAAAAGGAAGGTTTGCAGTGAAAATCAGCGTTGTGTCGGATATTATGTCAGCACAGCAATAAGCCGAGTGCAAACTTTGTTTGCTGCAAATGCGGCAGCAATGTAAGTACGGCGTTATTTCTTCAAATATTTTTTATTTCTCTCGTTCTTTCATATAGACTACACGTCGTTGTCAATTTACATCCACACAGAGGCAGTAGATTTTGATAAAAATGACTGTGATATACAAAGGTGGACAAACATACATGAACTTTTAAAAATTAAAAAAATAATTAAACTAAATTGAAGTCTTACATGTCTTACTCTAACTTAATTTTTTTATTGATCGCTGCATTTTTTAAAAAGTAAAATGTGTGCTAGCATTTTATTTTTAAATATACTGTGTGATTTTTTTACCCCGGGAATACAGCGGGAATTTTCCAGGGAGCGGTTCTAGTTGTTTGGGTTCATACAAATTACCTAATTCTAACACAGTTTTCACTAAGACCATACCTTTGATTTTTTTTAATTCTGAGGTAGGTACTTTCTGTCCCAGGCATCCCGCGGGAATTTCAAGTCAAGCGTGGACGAAGTCGCAGGCATTTCCTAAATACATAAAATTTTCCTTATTACTAGTTAAATTTTGATATAAACTTAATACAACAATGTCAATTTACTACCAATTGTGATATATGAGAATAGGAACTACCAACTCCGCTACAGTCACGCCACGTCCTTAAAAACTTTTACACAAATGACACACAGTATCAAACATTATTATCATCATCTCAAGATAAAGCTAAATTCCATTCATGAAACGCAGAAATGTGAGTCAGGTTTATATTTAAATAACCCAACGTGTTCACAGCATACGAGAATGTAAACCAATGTCAAGTGTAGTACGATAAGTGATACAACGTGACTTCGTGATAGGATTCCTTGTATTGCTTAGATACGGTTCTTGAGTTTTTAGGGATATCAAAAACAGAACCATCGTGTTATAAAATGTGCGTATCTGTCGTCTATGTTCGAGAAAAATTTCCGACCGAGTCTGGAAGTTGTCCTATACCAGTAGTTTTCAATCTTTTAAATTCGCGACCCCTTTACAGGTTAAAAATTCTGGCGACCCCCTTGGATCATGATAGACAAAAAGTTAGTAATTTAAAAGACTACCTACGTTTATGTTTTTCTCTATTTTATTACTTATATTCATTACTAGTTGTCCCGGCAGACGTAGTCCGGAAAAGCTTCAATCAATCGAAGTTGCTGAGCGTAGAAGGTAAATATAATATTTTTTAATAATTCATGAGTAATAACGGAAATAGGTATATATTTCATAAATACATATCGTATGAGGAATCTAACGTATACCTAGAGAACGGGTTTAAAAAATCTCACAATCAATCCGTAAGTAGGCAATACAGCGGGTACATAAAATAAAGGCAGTAGTAGAGCAATAAGGCCGCGCCATAATAGAAAGTATGACCCACAAATGAGTTGAGCGTTATCACGCCTCCATCCATAGTAAGGCTGAGGCTTCATTAGCGCGATTTTGTAATGGTACTGACATTGCCACAGTAGTAATATTTTACCTCACTACTAAGTGAAACAAGGCATAACTTTAGACCATTAATATTGTTGCGAATTTGGGGGTGTGAATTTAAAATTTTGGACAAAGTTTATTAAAACTACACACGCGTAGCTTACAATTCATACAAATACAACCGTATAGAATAAGTCAAACCCGTGAAGCAAAAAATCGTGATGACTTAAATCGTGTAAGGCCTAGTTTAGATAGTCTAGATTAGTTGACGTTTATGATAAATACTCTACATTTTTAAATAATAATACTACTGGTTGTTATCCTTACAGCCGTTCATAATAATCAGACCATACAACACAATCATACACATGGTTTAAAAAAAATAGTTTTACGGGATTAATCTAGATAAAACGCATTACCAGGATATTTCTTTTTTTATGTCGCTAGAAGAATGTATTTACGCAATACCTCGGACCCCGGGGGAGGTCTAAGAAGAGTGTGTCGGCCGGCTCTGGACACACCTTCACTGAGGAAGGATTTCTGAGACGCCGGATACTAGTCTACCTAATAAACCTACGTTTTTGTAAAGCGTCATGGAATCGGTCCTAGGCAGTTCGCTGCGGCACGTCGACACAAAACCATCTCATCTACAAGATTCCGAGTTATTATTTAAATTTTACACGGCAGTAGTAAGATTAATTTAATAATAAGGCATATAAGTCATTTAAATAATTTCTATTTGTTACATTAGTGTTGTTCCTATCGCGTAAACAAATCAAAGGTTGGCATCGATATTTGGCTTACTTTGCTTGAGCCGTACGAATTAATATTTTACTAGATTTTATCACTTACGTACCGCCTTGTATCGCACACTATGTAGCCTCGGCTCAATATCGATCGTTTGATAAAATTATGTATGTGAGAAGCACCCAGTGGCTAGACTTTTTATACGCCTCTTTACGTCATTAGAGTTTAATCAGCAAAGAAATCAAATGAGTTATTAGTTAGAGATAAGAATGATTTTTTAATTAAATATCTCGTGATATTTAATCTATAAAAAGTAAATAACGCTTTGGTCAATATAACTGTAAACGAGCATTTGAATAATTTATGCAACTAATACTTTTAGTAAAGCAATACATCTACGGTGTTATTCATATAGTTAGAGCAGTGGTTCCCAAAGTGGGCGATAACGCCCCCTTGTGGGCGCTGCAGGCCTAAAAGGGGGCGGTAAGAGTCCCAGAAAAAAAAGAGGCATTGGCAGGTGTAGCCCATAAGAGTTAACTTTAGACCTCAGCGCCGTTGTGTACCACCTACTGCGCTTAGGTCTCAAGTTAACTCTTGAGGGCGATAGTAAAGTCTCGTTTAGAATGAATGTTTCTCCGCTAATGTAGCTCTCAATAATCAGTTAATTTAATTTGACGTTAAAGTGTTTTTTAAGTAGGTGAAAAAAGGGGGCGCTGGAAATAATTTATTATCAAAGTGGGCGGTATACAAAATAAGTTTGGGAACCACTGAGTTAGAATATGCTTGAATTCTTCTTATGGTTCTAAAAGAAGCGTCGAAACTTACTTTAACTCTATCAATAAAACCGCTTTTCTTTGAGAGTTCAATGAGATTGCAAAGATCTACATTTCTTCATCATCTTTCATATCTAAAAGGCACTCAACTTGATCTTGTGATAAGGCAATAGATTCAAAGAATTTTTATCATTAAATAACTACGTTTTTGCCTTTGGTAACTTAGCATAACTCATGCGTTAACTCAGTAACTCAAGTGCAGTACCTTGAATTAACTCAAATTTGTGTTATGGCGCAGCAAAATATTGCGCGCCAGAATACAAAGCGTGTGGACTACCAGATATCCTATAATTATGTACATACATAGAAAAGACCGAGCGCTAAAATACCGTATTATCTTTATCTTAATCTATTATCTTACTACTAAAATATCACGATAAAAATACTTATAATGACTATTTAAACAATAATTAATACGCTGCTTAACGCATTATGGTTATTACGCTATAATTTTGTACGCAAGAATAACATTTAAATTTTTTTATGTGTAAAAGTAAATTATTTATTGATTACTTTAATAATACTATGTTATAAATATTACGATCTAGCTTATGAAGACTTACAAGTAAGTTAATTTTAACCTAATATTCTTCAAAATAATTTATATTTAAGAATGTATTCGTTAGCACTTTACTCATATCAGTCTGTTACGGCGCATTCACATGTTCGAGTGTCCTGAACGTCACTTGTAAACTATTTTTACTATACACTACAGTACTCGTTATAGTTATGACGTTATAATTTTGTACGCTCATATAAAATTTAGATGGTTGCGACGATTTGTAAGATGATAAAGTGTAGATATCTTATGTAACGTTGCACTTGCACCATCAAAAAAACATAGACATAGCCAATGACAGTACTAATGTCAAACTAAGTCACTGTCAAGAGTGTTTTAAAAAAGCTGTGGCGGCGGTTAAGTTTGTCTCTCGCTCGAAATTCAAAAATATCAGCTGTTGTAATTCTGTTATAAAAATTATTCCATACGTTTTCAAACTTCCTTTATTATAATAGCTACGTGTTCCCGCTGAGGTGAGTTCCTATCCATAGTTGTACGAGTAAAATGTAACTGCTCTACTAAAACTAAATCAAACCTATTCTTCGTCATCAATTCCAGGACCAAGGCTACCCTTACTTCGCCTAAGAAACCCAAGCTAACATATACCAGACGCGGAAAATTAGCGATCTAGCTAATATTAGAGCTGCGGAACTACTTGACTCGAAGAGCTTCCAAGGCTTCGACAGGCCAGTGTACCCTTTGTGCATAGAAGTCCACCGGTGTCACGGAACAGATTAAATATACTACATAATTATCTTGTATAGGTCATTGACCCACCTAAACCTATTCTGTGGTCAAGGGGGAGGAGCTGGTTCCCCCCCCCCCCCCTCGCGTCACACACATTTTATATATAATATATAATATCAGCCCATAAATGTCCCACTGCTGGGCTCGGGCCTCCCATTATAGGGGGAACGGACAGTATACCCGCCACGCTTGTCCAAGGCGGCTTGGCAGGTTTGACACATCGGTTATCT
The DNA here is from genome assembly GCA_012273795.1 of Dendrolimus punctatus. Taxonomy (NCBI): domain Eukaryota; kingdom Metazoa; phylum Arthropoda; class Insecta; order Lepidoptera; family Lasiocampidae; genus Dendrolimus; species Dendrolimus punctatus. Next base: position 4,811,694 of record CM022529.1, on the reverse strand, counting down.
CGATGTGCAGGTTGCATCACGATGTTTTCCTTCACCGTTTTTAGCACGTGGTAATTGTAACAATATACACATTAGATCAGAAAACTGACTAAGAGGTGCATGCGTTCCGGTCAGGATCGAACCCGCGCCCTTCGATTTAGGGGCGCGTGTGCTAACCATTACGCTACCACGACTTATTTAAGTCTAATTTACTCTTTTGCACGGCGCAACAGTGTACACGGTTCTAATATATTTGTACAAAAGCTATCATATCTTAGATATCGAATAACGGCATTCGTCCCACGGTAGCAGAACCGTCCACGCGGATCGGCCCATCCATCCGTCGTATGTGACAGCCAGATATAATTACCTCTTATAACTCGGTGAAATGTATTAATTACTGTTAGATCGCCTAACTGTAGCTATTTCGCTATAGTGCAGATTAATTTCTAGTTAATTGATTAACTGATAAGGAAACATACTTGTGTATAACGGTTCAGTGAAGTGTTGAGAATTAGATATAATATTTAGATAATTTAGAACCGGTAACATAGTTGAATCTAATCAAGATAGTCCTCTTAGTACAATATTACGTTTGATCAATGTATACTAATATATAAAGCTGAAGAGTTTGTTTGTTTGCTTGAACGCGCTTATCTCAGGAACTACTGTGTTAGATAGCCCATTTATCGAGGAAGGCTATATATCGTCACGCTATGACCAATAGGAGCGGACCACCAATGACGAATATTTCAAGAATATAATACCTAGTACTTTTACCTAACGTCTTATAGTTCCACTCTTACTGATAAAAGCGTGATGTAGGTACCTAAAATAGCTCCTTAACGTATGTATTATTTAAAAATATTTTCACCTTCTAGTTGTAATTCAATCAAACGCGCAAAGTTCGTCACTGAAAGATATTCCCGAATGTATACACACGTCTCGCCTTGATTGTAGTTCTAGCTCGACTGCCTCCTCTCTCCTGCGGGCCTTGTTTTTATACCTCACAAATACAAATGTACCCGTATTGAGTCGACCTAATCCGTAACATCTGGCTAATAATTCGACCGCAACGGTCATAAACGAGTACAATAGAACAATGGACTGTTCTTTAGAATAATTAGTAAACGCATGCCAATAAATAAGTAAACAAAAGAAGACGATCATAAAATAATTACATTAGTTTCAATGTTATTAGTTCAAATGCCGACGGGTAATAAATGTGCTTTGTGTCAGATATGCAGGTAGATTTTGTTTTTGTCAGGGCCTGAGTTGTAACAATATTATAAACACAGCCTTATTTTACTAAACATTACTTTTTACTCGAAATTACCGTTTAGGTAGCACGTTTATAAACTATCCATAACTTTTAATTATCTCATGTATTCGGCATTAAGTAAGCATAAGTAGGAGTTCGTCCCAATTTGGCTTTGCTTACCAACTATAATGGCCCATTAGTTGTTCTAAAACGATAAACCGCTTCCTACGTACATATTAAAATTAATTTTCACCCACATTCATTGAGCCTAGTACTTTAGAAATGCTTATCACAGAACAATTTCAGAAATATATTATTTAAGGGAGGATATTAAAATAAGTAATTAATAAGGTGTCCCAAAACCTGGCTGGAATAAAGCTCTTCTCAAGTCTTGATGATGAAGAAGATGGTCATGAAGATGATGATGATGATGACGAAGATGATGATGCTGCCGAAGATGATGATGGTTCAATTTGGATGAATCATTTGAAATCTAATATATAAAATTCTCGTGTCACAGTTTTCGTTGCCATACTCCTCCGAAACGGCTTGACCGATTTTGATGAAATTTTTTGTGCTTATCCGGTATCTATGAGAATCGGCCAACATCTATTTTTCATCCCCCTAAATGTTAGGGGTAGTCCACCCCAAAATTTTTATTATTATTTTTTAGATATATTTTTTATTATTATTTTGTTATGATACAGCATTAAAAGATACATACAACCCTAAATTTTCAACGCTCTACGATCAACCCCTATTTTTTACCGGGCAAGACGACGTCTGCCGGGACAGCTAGTAATTCATAAAAACGACAAACAACGGTATTCTTCGTCACTGAATATCCGCGTCCATTTAGTTTTGTGCGTTTCAATCAAATTGAATAGAATTGGTTGATCCGTCTAATACCAACATTATGATTCGTACAAATAGCAATTTACGCTTACATTGTTTTTAAAGTTATTTTTAAATCACACACCAATTACAATTTTATTTATTGATAAAAAATGTTACCAGCGCTCATCATACTGCGTATTCTGTAATTTAGCTCTTGTGTGTTGATGTTCATGTATCGCGGGAATTGTTATATATGTCGGATAACTTGCATTAATCGTCATTTTTGTGTTTTGTTTTTTTGCAGAAATGGTACCTCAAGGCGCCAATTTATACGTAAAACTTGAGTTTTTTAGATATCTAAAAATATACTTGCCGCGTTTGTCTACAAATCGCCATTTACAAGTAATGCGTTTGCTAAGAGAAGGGCTGAAGTACCGTCTTAATAATACTCGTCTTCTTGGATATAATGATATAGGTCATGTATATTCCGAATTAAACCTACTTATACACTACGTATTGCTGTATTAATTAAATTATTTTTAAACTCGGAAGCCTTATCGCGAAATGTACACATCCCTAACCCCACAAGGGTATCGATTGCAAGCACTTCCCGGCAAAAGGGTCGCAACTGTCACATTATTGCCTTATTTTGGTTACAGCCTCGTACTGTTGTGCGTAATAGGTAGATGCTGGTCTATCATACGACTGAGTATTGTTTATGCGCCTTTAAAACAATGCTATTAAAATCCATAAAATTATTTTTCCAATAAACTATTCAATAAAATTTATCAGACCTTGAACTTTTCTATACTGGACTCCAGCTTCCCCTACGAGAGACCGGATGATATAAATTATGTTAATGACAAAAAAATATACAGACGCCGCCAGTTACAAAGGTTGCGTCCGGCGCAACGCTGTACGCGGCCAACGAAAAATTATTATAAAAATGCACTATTATAGTAAGTTTCAAACAGAAATATACATCGTGGTTCAAAGTAAAAAATATTAGTAATTAGTAACAAGATTAAATATATGTTTTTTCTAATGAAAATTAATGTTTATTCCTTGTCCTTTCTTAAAAGCTGACTGCATTGCCACGCTGTATGACAATGGTGAATTGTAGCCCGAAATACGAAGCAACCAAAAAAAAACAATACCTTGAATAAAATGACAGCGTGCCGATCATTTGCTGCCTACATTGTTATAATTTACCCTACTACGTTCCAACTAGCGGTGTTATTTGGTCTGTCTGTAGCAGAAAAGGGCACTTTGTATTTCTATCAGTGGGCGTTGAAGTGGGCAAGGATCCTTCCAAATCACACAGTGTTTCGGCCCTTTCGCTTGTTATTTTTTCTATTATCGTGTTATTAAACCCATATTTAGAATGCTCCATTATGAAACACTTAACAGGCGTGGGAGACGTACAAGATGAACATTTTTAACGTGGGAATTTTAACGTAGATGTTGCGAAGAGATAATCATTTAGAAGAGGAAATAGATTAAAACACGTTTGAATTGTAAACAGTTTGAAAATTTGGATTTTATTAATTTATAAAATTAAAAAGAAACGCTGGTAAATGGTTAAGTAGTAATGGTAAATTTAGGCCGAACTTGCAATTAGCAACAGAACCAAAAAGAACTTTGTAATAGAAAATGCTCTTTCAAAAATACCTTAACATATTCTAATTCAAACTATGTTGGTTGAAAATTTACATGTACATTTCAACATCTTAATTTTTTCTGAACTTTCCACCCGATAGTTAAAAAGTTAGGGCATGAGCGTTCTTGCAAGAATTGCATGTCTCTTTCAATATATGAAGTCAACATTTAGAGAAGGCAGTAAATATTTTTCAAAACCTATAAATATAATTTTAAAAAATATGTTATTGATATAAATGACAAGAGATAGTGGCACTATTACATTAGGAATACATTATTATATAAGGTTAATAACAAGTTTTAAAAGTATTTTAATTTTTGTGTTTCTTCACTTTTTTACAATATACAAAACCAAGATTTGCTATGTTGGGGCGAATACTCACAGAGCTGCAGACCACTTTGATTCAGTCACAAAAAGTCTCCACTTTTAGACAATAATTGGCAGACAAACATATATTGTATGTCCCCAAATTAAGTAGGTAAGTTACGCTTGTGTTACGAGTAATATACAACGGACTACTCTGGGGCCGATCCCAGACACCCAGGCCACAGTAAATAACAGAGAAAATTCGTTTCAGAAATTTACCATACCAGGAATTGAGTTCGGAGCCTCAGCGTTGCAGTGAGGTAGGACGGCAAAAGCTTAGCCCTCTCAACCGCAGAATCTACCAAATTCAAATAATTTTAACATACCCCACTGTTTACGTGCATTGATTATTATTCATCCCCTCATTTACATGTATGGAGCGCCACTCCTAATGTTGGTTTTTTCACAAATTCACTGCAGCACTTGTTTTATCAGGTCATTTTGTAAATCACACATTAGCGGCCTTACTTATAATAATCTTGTAAAGAAATGAGTAGGTATCTCTTAAGTAAGAGACTCAGAATCAGAACCTTATCAGTTTTTTTTAAACTTATAAACGCTTCTTTATAGTTCTTAAAGAAGCGTTGAAATTTAGTTTAACACTCTATAAAACCGTAATATTTGATGGAACCCTAATTTATGGTTATAGAAACATGTAATTAGCACGTCAGGCGATATTAAAAAGATAATATGAGCGTATTATAAAAGGTCAGTCAAAAAACAGTATTGCCCAATAGAATAATTGCTATAATTGCTACCAAACATTGAAATGCTATTGAGAGATAAGAAATGTTATAGCAATACACAGATAACGTTTTATAAGCAGAAATGTAGCACACACTTCTCAAGATATGATTGACGAAAGTGTGCCGAAGTAAATTACGTGGGTATTTGAGAATTGCGTCCAGTCAATGTAATATACTCAGCCGAAATGAAAAGCCGTTCGTTGAATAAAGCACTTATGGTCTTACTTATATTCGTTTGTTAATTTTTAAGAAACTGTTCAGCAACTGATTAACGACAGTCTTACCCATGAACTCTTCTTAAGGATAAGAGGTTGTGGTAAAGTAACTCATAAATAACTGTCAAAAATAACCAACATTGAGAGGTAGTTTAACTGACTGCTAAGAGGCAAGATGGCAAGTTTTATTTGAAACAGCAATTGATTAGGGGCTTAAGAGTCTCTTATTTAAGAGATGGCTAATCCTTTCTTAACTAAATTATTATAAGTAAGGCCTTAGTTAGGCCCTTAATAGTTACCGCGATTTTTTAATTTTTAAAATTATACGCGTTAGTTTTTCTTAGTGTAACTATACAAATGAGGAACGTGTCGCACAGATAGTTCAGCTAAATACGCTTGAGTACTTTCTGGGATACTTATCCTACTTTCTGGGATAACCTTTACATAAATCTATTCCTTTTCCGGGATACAAACTATCATATGTCCATCCTCGGTATCTATCTATATAATGGGTCTAGTAGTTTTTCCGTGAACGCGTTATAGATAGACAGAGCCACAGAATTACTTTCACATTTATTATAATATTAATAATACGTGAAGCAAAAACTTTGTACCCCTTTTTATGAAAATTGCACGAACTGAGAAGTATGCTATTTCGCACAGTTAGGGCCTCACTTATAAGAGCTTCTTAAATTTAAAGAAACTGCTCGGCAACTGATTAGTGAAAATGTTACTCGTAAACTCCTCTTAAGTCGGACATTTTGGGTACAACCTACGTTAATCCTTCAAATTTCGTTTATGTGTGCTCCTCTTAGGTAAATAACAGGTTATTACACATTTATAAGTGAAAAACGAAGATACTCATTGATTGGGGTCTGATTCTGATTCTCTTACTTAAGAGATACCTAATCGTTTCTTAACGAGATTATTATAAGTAAAGTCGTTATAGTTTATATAGAGAAGAAGTGACAAATGGTATTTTTTAAACTATGCATAAAAATACATTAAATCAATAAAAAATAAATCTCACACTATCATGTATTTGACACACACACGCATATATTTTCTGTTGTTTATTGTTCAAGTCAAATTAACAGTGTAGCCTTGGCAAATTCTGTGATTACAGAAGTATAGTCTTTGAAGTTAATTATTAAGGTCGAATTTCGAGCACGGGCGATCACTAGTTAATATTAATAGGGATTGTTTGTTTTTAAATATTTAAAAGAGTGAAATAGATAACAAATAATTTATATTACCCTAAGTGAATTTGCAAATTAGATATTATCAAACGGTATGTAAAAACAGTTATCAGCGTGTAATAAAATTGATAAGAAATGAATGAAAACGTATAGTTATTTGCCAAATTACGGACGGTGTTACTGTTATCTAATTTATAGCAGTATAGGTATTTGATAGACCGTTGTTTCTATCTGACAATAAAATAGCTTCTAGCTTTTACTACTGGTATTTATAGTGTTTGCGTAAAAGGCTTCAAACTTAAATTTATTTATTTTCTTAAAACATCCTACTCATATCATAAACGCGAGTTTGTAAGAACTTATGGATGTATGTTTGTTACACTTTCACGCAAATACTACTGAATGGATTTTAATGAAACTTTACAATAATATAGCTTATGTGTTATTTTGATGTGTAATCAGAATAACACATAGGCTATAAAGATATAGTGTGAATTATCCAAAAAAACGATTTTCCATCACCATGCGGGTGAAACCGCTGGGCGCATATAGGGGTACATAAAGATAGGATACAAGACTCACATATTTTGCCTATGGCGTGCAAATTTTCTTTAAGATTATTAAAAATTAACAATGAAAAATAAATTTATATCAATTACATGCATTTTTCTTTTTCAAAAATTACCCTATAACTTCGTCTACGGAGTAAAAACATTAATCCAAAAGCCATTTGTGTCTTTGAGTCCTTATTTGAATATATTCGTGGACAGATATTCAAAATTAAGTCAGTTATTTTCAGTCTATTTTTAGTATTTTATGTATGCACTTATTTGTGGATTGCAATCCAGATTTTTGTTTATATTTTAGTTTAGTGTGGTTTTGTAATGGTTGTAATTTGTTTTGTGCATCAATAAATTGTAAAAAAAAACTTCGGGACATTTGGTAAAAATCTTTACAAACATGTAATTTAAGTTTCTTTGTAGTGACAACTTGCAGCTGTGGAACAATAATCTAGTTAGTCTTCGTAGATATAAACAACGTGCACTGTGTGATTGTGTATGCCATTTCGCTAGGAAACCATATTTAATCGAATAATATGCAAAACACAAAAACTATCAAAAGCTAGATTTATTCATTTTATAGTACAAATTTTAGAGAGCAAATATAGATTTTTTTTACTTTAGAAGTAAAAATGTCGCCACTGTTTGTCTTTAATAGAAAAGTCAATACAACAATATGATTTTTCAAAATCTAATTCCCAAATTCCCCAAGGCGGCTTGACAAGTTTGACACATTGGTTATCCCGACGTGCAGGTTTCTTCACGATGTTTTCCTTCGCCGTTGTTAGCATACATAGTAATTATAACAATATGCACATTAGATCAGAAAACTGCCTAAGCGATGCATGTGTGGCCAGAACTCGACGAAAGAAATAATGATTTTGTCAAATTCAAGACTTTGAATTAAAAGTCGAAATTATTGGAAAACCTACTTGGAAATAGATTAAAAATGTCAGTCATCATTACAATCACAATATACTTATAATTTGTAATTTAAACACGTGTTCAACAAGGAAATCTCGACAAGAGACAACTGATTATATTGTTCTCAGAAAATTACTGAGTAATAAAAAATGATGCATAATCAACATGACAAGTCTTTAAAACGCAAAGTGGCATTTGGAAAAGTCAGTTGTCGACGACACATAAGGCAGGCAAAGGAAATACTCCAAACAGGCAAATCACTGTTGTCAAACTTTTTAATCATCGGTATTATATTAAGCCGACATCTAACTTTTTAACTAACTCTAAAAGAAACTTTTAGTATAATGGAAGTGACAGTGAGCGTCTGTTGCAGAGGTGGCGTACCCACAGCCAGGTCGTAGAGTATTAGCCCGACTGGATGGCTACCACTTCCGGTCTAAAGTATGCCGCCATAACAACAATAAGTTGTGTTCGGGCAGTGGCCAGGGTCCAGTCTCCTCTTAGAGAGCGGCAGTATGTATATTGGTAGCGCCTTTAGTATCACTAATGTCTAGAGATGACGGTAGCCGCTTTCCATCAGGCCTATCTGCTCAAACTCAAACAATAAAAAATAAAAAGTTATAAAACCCCCAGATTTTGAAACATTCTTCATTGGTGCTCGGCTCCTATTGGTCTTAGCCTGATGACACGATATAGCCTCGATAAATGAGCTATCTAACACTGAAAGAATTTTTCAAATCAGACCCGTAGTTCCTGAGATTAGCGCGTTCAAACAAACAAATTCTTAGCTTTATATATCAGTATAAGATATTGATACAATAGATAAGTAAATGTTTAATATATAAGACATATTTACAGCATTTTCTAAGTGAGCTCTGCAAAGTACGTAATGTTGTAACTGCGTCATAAAAAAATATTTTCATAAAAACATGAGAGTATTATAAGTTTTCTGTTTATACGGAAGCGACTAGGGTACCATAAAATTGACTAATTCAAAAACTATACAATAACAAGTTTGCCAAGTTTAATACGAGAACAAAAACAAAGTGACCACTCACTTAATAAACATTTGTGATTGCCTGCTATAAAATGTATTCAATAAACCATTCAAAATGCAAATGCAAAAGGCAATCTGACAAATACAACCATAACAAAAATATTAGCAATCTTAGAATATTCTTCGTTGTATACCGTTTCTATACGGCATAAACTCATCAAATAAAATAAAATAAATAAATTGCGTAGAAAGAAGTAGGTAGTATTTTTTTTATTGCACGAGTTCAGCAGACAGGCAGTCGGCCCACTTGTTGGAAAGCGGTTACCATCGCCTATGGACATTTGCAACACCAAAGGTGCTACAAATGCGCTGCTGCTCTGTTAAGGGAGACTGGAACCTGGTCATTAATGCCCGAACATAACTCAAGGTTGTTATGGCGACATACTTTAGACTAGGGGTGGTAGCCATCCAGTCGGACAAATGCTCTACCACCTGGCTGTGGGTTGTTTTGAAGCCTCTTACGACAGGCCGCCCGGCCGCAGGAAATTGTATTTTTTCTCAGTTCCTGCACGGATAAAAATATGCTAATAATTATGTTAAGTCTCCGTAACTCGAGTAAATATCAAGTAGACATGCATGTACCTACTTATGAAGACTACATTAGAGTAGACGATGCGAGAAGGGTTTCCCAAAAGCGTCTGTGGTTAAGCGGACTAAGTCTTAGCCCGCCGAACCCGCTGCAAAGCGCAGGCTATGGGTTTGATTTTTGACATGGTCTGGGTGTTTAGGATAAGCCCCAGAGTAATCCGTTGTATATTACCTATAACACATGCGTAACCTGCTTAGCTTGGGGACATAGAATGTATATATCGAGGGCTTTACAACAACATGGGCGTGCAGACAAAAGTGCAGTTTTACTCAAGGGACAAAATTGTGAATAAAACAAAACTAGTTGATTGTGCAAGGCTAAAATTAGGAATACCCTTTTTTTATGTACACTTGCATACTGGTAAGTAAGACTTTCTGAATTGTAACATATAATAGATTTTAGTAAACAACAAAAAGTGGCATTATTGCGTAGGTATATACGCCCACTTGTTATGAAGCCCTCGATATGTATAAAAAATCTTAACACGTGGATATCCTAATGTACTCCGATTTGCTTATCTCAATAGGAATTGACGTGATAATGTTGTTTTAATTTTATAAGACGGTTTCTATAACTAATACCTACATTTTGTTCTGGTACGAATATACTACCTGCGTCTATACTGTCTTTAATGCCGCAGTATGAAGGTCAAAACGTAAAAAATAAAATTGATAAACATAATAAAGCATGTTATAAGAATCAATTAAGCACGAGTAACTTTGTAAAAAAACACATGAAAAGCCTGTTCTAAAATGTATATAGCATAGGATACAAAAAAAGGTATATCGTCGTCACTCACCACAAAAAGGTAAAAAATCAAAAATCCAAGCACGATTAACGATAATATCAAATTGGTCACAACACACTTACAATCACAATCGTTTTATAATCATAACACATGAAATCCACGAATATTTTATCACAAACACACTAAATAATTGCAAAAAATTAATCACGTTTTTCGTATGGTGTTCGATACTACGCGAGAGTTTGGTGAAGAATACACTAACGTCCTACACAACACAGTTATCACCGAAGACTGAGACTGAGCGAGACTGACTGATTGACCGAGACGGTTGGGAACTAATGAGTGAGAGAGAAGACTGATACGTTTTGAACCGAATAAGCTCGATAGTAGAATACACTTCTCGTTGCTCGAATAGTAGTACATCACGCAATCGGCTTTTTCAAATTAGAATTGATTGGAACACATATTAAACGAGAACACACGTGAATTTAAGTTCATATTGAATTTAAATAAATTTGATTATATTTCCATATAACATAAAATATAATCTAATGTGTAAAATATCATATTAAATAGTACTATATTCTACCTTTTTTTATTGCACGAGTCCAGCAGACAGACAGACGGCCCACCTAATGGACAGCAGTTACTATCGCCTATGAACATTTGTAAACCAAAGGGACTATCAATGTGCTACCACTCTCTAAAGATAGACTGTAACCTGGTCATTAATGCCGGAACACAACTCAAGTTGTTATGGTGGCATACTCTAGACTCTAGACCATGGATGTTAGCCATCCAAACAGGCGAATACCCTACCACCTAGCTATAGGTTGTTTTGCCGCCTATTACAACAAGCCGTCCGGCCGCAGGAAACTGCATTCTTGCTCAGTTCCCACACGGATAACAGTCTTTTTTAACCAAATTCAAAAAGGAGGAGGTTCGTAATTGTAATTACCACGTGCTAATGACGATGGAGAAGAACACCGTGATGCAATCTGCACATCGATATAACCGATGTGTCAAACCTGCATACCCGCCTTAGACAAGAGTGGCGGGTATAATGTCTATTCCCTTATAGTGGGAGATCCGAGCCCAGCAGTGGGACGTTTATGGGCTGATATTATTATAAAAAAGAAATGACAAAAAAAGGCCTATACAAACCTATTTTATAATATGCATGTTCATAATAACAAAGGTAATAAATAACCATAGAAAACTTATATGTCATAATGTTTAAGAGGATTATTTTAAGAGATAATTATTAATGATAGTTCTTACAGAAAATAAATGTCTTTTATATAGTAAGGTAGGTATCGTAATTTGATTGACATGCCTTTGTAGAAATAATGGCGTAACAGAAATCATAGAACTAAACCTTTGTTTCGAACCAAGTCACCTACTTTCCTTCGCATTTCCATGCTTGTTGAAATAATTAACGTTGCCGCGAGAAAGGTGAACTACGAATACCTCGACTATAAACACAATATTGCGATAATAAACTTTATTCAGTGTGAACAAGGCGGTAAATTACTTGGCAATGTCTTCACATATTTCGATACATGCATGCTTCATCCGGTTATCGGACTACCCCCATTTCCTCTCACGCATAGGTATATTTTTGAGAATGTAGGTACCTTTACTAAGGCATAGAATATTATAATATACAATATATGGATAACTTAATTATATTATATCAATAACCAGAATTCACCTGTAATATAGATTACTGTTGTTTTGCAAAAATTAAAATGAATAGAATATTTCCAGCAGGGAAATGGGTTTTTAGTATGTAAATACATGAATCCCGGAAAGTCCCGTAAAAACATGGCATAAATAACATCTGCAAATAAAAAAACCATGGAAGAGGAATAGTTTTTATATGGCCTATACATTATTGGCTTTTATCTTATACTTTATGGTGTCCATCCACTACACTCCAGAAAATATTCAGTACGGTTGAGACTTCATTAATACAATTTCAAAGAGTAGTTTTATAATCTCATACAAAATACACAAGAAACATATTATACATGCCGGCAAAGGTGAAGACACACCTGTCTGTTATAAAACGCAGTTTATTACCTTTGTCGCATTTGGAGTTCTTTTGTTTACTTTGTGTTTAAAAGTTGCAATTAGACAAAAGCGTATTGTTATTGTTTTCGACTTTGTTGGCTGTTCGCAAGAATAATTAGCCAGATGTGCAGACGGTTTCTCGGAAACCTGAGACCACGCAGTCGATTGTTGTATTGTAAAGTTTACTATAAAACAATGCCCGAACGGAGGGCAGTCAAGCGAGGATTACGACACGAGCAAGAAGTATATTCGATGAGCGATATAGTTACAGAATTTGCGCGTGTTATTGAATCGTGCAGTTTGTACTAGTAGTGTCTAGTTATATTTGTACCTATGTTATAATACGGCCGGCGTAACTTGGCAAATGTGAACATAGGCTCTGCGAACTTTAGAGCATGTACACTCGTGTGATGAGTGGGCCATACGACTCGTCAGTGAATACAATTGGTCGCCCTTCATCCCTGTATTTTTTCATTGCTTTGTACTAGTTGGTCACTGTATTTTCTTCACGAGTTTACATGCGCTAAAGTTCGCAGAGCCTATGTTCACATTCGCCAAGTTACGCCGGCCGTATTATATACGTGTTTGTATAGTTCTAATAAATTCCATAGTAATTCCAACGGTATTTTAATTCGAGTCCCACGTAACTCGTAACATTATGACTGCAGATAAATCTTTTTACATTCTGCAGAAGTCTACGTGTCAGCCAGTCATAAATCTCATAGAACGTAACTGCTGTAAAGCACTCACTTACCTGATTACTTTAATTAAAAGCACGCAATTAATGCAACATGTCGTAAGATCTAGTTCAGTTATGTAAGAGAAAGAGGAATTCTCACGACCACAATCTGGGTTTCGTGCAATAAATCAATGCAATTTGTTCGATTCCCAGATGGTTTACATTTTTTAATACAGTTTTTGTTGGAATTTGTTCGGTAAATCGACACACGATATATCGAAATTTAACACTGATACATTGGTTTATGATAAGATTTTTAACTACTCTTCCTGGACGTAAAAATATGTCGTCTATGGGATATATCATATCGGTTTTAACTTTGTAAGATTCAAATATGGAATAGAAATCTATTTCAAAAATAGAACACATATTTTTTTGGCGATTTGGCTTCTACGCTATTTGCTTATTCGGCTAATGTCACTGTAACTTAGAGACGTTCTACATAAAACTATTAAAACACGCAATATTGACACAAATGAGTCAATAACGAGTATCAGAAATGAAATAAAAGTTTGAATTAGAAATATAATTTTTTAATTCGAATCAGTCAATTAATAGTCACTTCGAGTGTATTTATATAAACTGAATTTATGTGAAATAAGGAATTCTATTCAAAAGATACTAATCAATTGGACGATGTTATGAAATGTCGAAAGAAGCGACGTTTTAGTAAAAATGAGAAAAAGAGCTTCAAAGTTTAGAAACTTTATTAGGTCGCTAAGAGGGCAATAATTATGTTTTTAATGTGATTTTTATTTATATGATATATAATTATGTATATTTTATTTCATAAAAGAACATTTTGTTTTATGATTTATAGAATAGAAGATATTGTCATTTTTCCGCTTAATTCCATATTTCGTTTTGCATTATTTATACAATTTTAAAATTGCAGTATGGAATTAGGCGACAATTAGTCTTTTAATACGTTTATACAATTTAGTTTTGGTTTTAATAAAAGGGTATAAAAAGATCAAATCCAAAAATCAATCAAATCAAAATTTCTTTATTAGACATCTTATTTCGTTTTCTCTTTATTGGAATAACTTTAACATTAGTAGACACGTATAAACATTTTCCTTCAAAACTTAGATCCCAAAACTTCAAAAATTCTGCTTCACGCTCTTGCGTAGGTATTTTTATAGCATCCATCATGACAGAGGACATCAACAAAATCTCTAGGCTGTACCACTTCCCCTTTATTATTTATATACTGTTTATTAGTTTGGCATAATCGTTTACGTATATTGCGCGTCTGTTCAGCATATTTTCTTTTCCTTCCTTTTTTTGGTCTTCCATTGCTGGAAGTTTCGTTAATTATTGGTTCAGTCGTCGCTGAATTATTTGGGTCGACTTTATCATGATAGTTAGTCACTATTGCTGGATTCTGTGAATAATCTTCACAATGGAAGTTAGTCACTGCCATAGTAGTAGTAGGTGGACTTAAAACGACTGAAAATATTGATGGATTTTGTGGATTGTCTTTATCATGAAAGCTAGTCACTATTGATGGATCTTCTGGATAGTCTTCATCATGGAAGTTAGACACTATTGCTGTAGAAGTAGTAGGTGGGCTCAAAACCACAGAAATCATTGATTCATTCTGTGGATTGTTTTCATCTTGAAAGTTAGTCATTAAAGCAACTGTAGTAGTATTTTTAGTGCTTGATATACTGGAGCTATTCTCTTGTATTTTTTCTTCGACATGTTCTTGAAATTCATTTGTAGTATTTAATTGCACTGATGTGTATAGCTTGAGCCAAAGTCACAATTTCCTAGTTGCATTAAATTCTTATAGGCATTACCTATTTCAGAACACACACTTATATTATTATCATTTCCAATAGCAGTATTATTTAATTTATTGTGGAAAACTGATATTGAGTTCGATATGTCCAGCAATACTGTTTGACTAATCCGTTATCAGCTTCAGGAACATTGTCTTCAAGCAAGCTATTACAGCTATCAAGTTCTCGGATATCATCTTCTTCGGGAATATCAGCTACAGTCACACCGACTTCAGGTAAACTTCTACTAATATCAAGTCCTTTAATATCAGCTTCTCTGGTAATATCAGCTATCGCAGCAACATCTTTGCACAAGTTACTGCTGATCACAATATCATGGATACCAGATTCGCGAGAAGCTGATATTGAGTTCGGTATATCCAGAAATACTGTTTGGCATACATCTACTTCAGCAACTCTGTCTTCAGACAAGACAATAGCATTATGCAACTGAATGTACTTCTTCTGTTTTTGATGTATGATATCCAAGGGAGTGTTATCCTAAAAATAAAAATAAATATATTTTGAATAAATTAATATTTTAAGTTTTCGCGACTTGTATACATAATAAAACTAAGTTTTAACGGTTTCAAGCGTGGTTATACATTTGATTTTTATTTACTTTATTTACTCTATGGGAGTCTAATCTAATTTAAATTAGATTAGTCTCCCATAGAGTAAATAATAACCATAAACAAAATGAAAACTAAATAATTAAAATGAACAACTTGGCGGTAGGCTAAATAAAACTTTAACAATACTCATTGACACTTGACATGTTTGTCTTCCGTGATCACGGCTAATGAAAAGTGGCCGAAACGCCGGAATAATAAAAATCTAATAAATTAGTGTGCTTAAAACCGTTAAAACATAGTTTTATTAAACGTTTACTTACCAATTGGTACTGTACCATGGTTTTAGTTATTTATGCTTGATCAAATAAAACAAGCAATGAACAAACAATAGCTGTGACAATAATGGGTTATTAAATCAGTTACATACCTCTGTAGGACTCCTCTTCAAATCATTATGGCTTAAAAAAGGTGCAATTAATCGGTAACTGCGTGGATTCTTTTTAAATATATCCATTGTAACTATTGTTTTACATATAAAACACCTTCTGCACATGTAAAAAGAAAAAAATCTCACAACAATCTTATTAATGCACTACGTAAAGTACACTATTGACTGCGCGAGTAAAAAGCCCGCGAAATAAAATGAAACAGCGAATCAAGTGCCAGGAATTGGCGTTTGATTCTGAACCAATGAAGTAGATGGATCAATGGTGATACTCAATAACGAACTATGCGCCTATTTTGGTGGATAATTTGATTTTGCGTTTTAGATATGGTTGTATAATATTGAAACAACGAATTAAGTCTAATGTCTCAGAATTTAATTCGTTTATGTTTAATAAAAACTAAGCTATTGTATTTTGGAATAGCGACTTAGGCGCTTATTTTGGTATTACAAAGCGGTAAAATGTACAGAGCCTAATATTTAAGGACATGTCGCTTCATTCACCCCTCTATGTTAAGGTAATTAAGTTGATTTTTGAACAAATAAACTACTTGAAACATAGTTCAAAGTGCGTATAATCGGCCTGTATCAATAACTTTTTTTTTATGGTTTATTCGTGTAATTCGTTGTTTCATAACGCCGTCCAATTATTCTACCACATTAAATTCTTGTAATGGTTTATACTTAGTTATAACTTATTTTGTAGTTAGTACTTTCTTTATTGGGGCCCTCTTTGGTTGAGGGGACTAGGTCTTGGCCGGTCGACTTCGCAGAGTCTCTGAGTTCGATTACTGGCATGGTAAACTTCGTAAACCAACTTTCCGCTATCTACTATGGTCTGGGTTTCTGGGCCCCATAGTGGTACGTTGTATATTATCCAAAACACAAGCGTAATTTTCTTATCTTGGGGATATACGTTTTTTTTCCTAAAGGCTTAGCCATAACTTGGCAATGTCACCTTAATAATTAACAATCAACATATATTAAACTAGCTGTGCCGGTGACGTCGCCCGCGTGGAATTTGTTTTCAAAACCCCCCGATTATGAAACATTCTTTATTGGTGCCCCTCCTCCTATTGGTCTCAGCGAGATGATATATAGCCTATGGCCTACTCGATAAATGGGCTATCTAACACTGAAATAATTTTTCAAGTTACATCAGTAGTTCCTGAGATTAGCGCGTTCAATCAAACAAACAAATCTTCAGCTTTATATATTAGTATAAGATTAATTAGGTTCTGAGAAAATGCTGTTGCACCGGCTTATATCATATAAATTTATACCATTTCTAATGTTGTTAGTTTGGACACAATACATGAAAGACAGCATCTATCTTACATATCTGACATGAAGAACAATATGGTGGAGGTGCTAATCTCATCATATGTAAAAAAATGTTATGTGGAATGTGTACATATCGTATTGTGTGTTTGTCTGCCGATTATTATATACCGTATTAATTTACCTAAGGATTAAGATAGATTTTTTTTATATTTTGACTTTTTATCAACACGTAATAGTTGTATACACATCACACACAAAACGTATACTTTATATTCCATGATTTTTGAATTTTCAAAGCCGTGAAGAAGGAAGAAACAACTTTACAATTAATATAGATTCCAGAGTCACTGTTATCAGCTTTATCCATTTACCTAGTATCTGCAGTGTGAACTAACAAGCTTGCTTACAGGTGAAGCGTGTCTCTCCACCTCTTATCGTCCACTAGCGTTAATCTTGGTTACTGTTATCACAACGCTAGACGTGCGTTTGCGCAAATTGCACGCGGCTTGGTAATTGAATGTGAATTTACCTATAACTAGAATATTCATACATTACATTACATCTTATATGGTTTATTTGTTAGTAATTATTGTAATCATTATTATTTTAAATTGTATATTAATTTATATATACATTAGTAGTTTTAAATTCAATTATTTTGTAAGACACACCGCTAACATAGAAAGAAGAGTAAATTTGGGGAATAGTGTGAATGGAGCGTTAGGTAAACTTCTAGGCGCTAAGAACCTCAGCCAGAAGGCCCAGCTTGCCATACACAACGCGGTGCTGGTACCTACGCTCACGTATGGAAGCGAGATGCGAGCACTACGCAAAATCTGCGGAGTGACGCTCGCGGACCGCGTTCGTAATACCGAAGTAAGAAAGAGAGTCGGTCTGAAAGAGAGTGTCGGGGTGAAGTAAAGGAATGCTCCGGTGGTTCGGGCATGTGGAAAGAATGTATGATGAAAGAATGACTAAACAGATATACAATGCGAAAGTGGATGGATGCAGAAGTCGCGGGAGGCCACGACACACCTTCCATGATCAAATTGATCATGTGTTAGCAGAAGGTGATGTTAGGAGCCTTAAGAACAGACGAGCGTGCATGACAAGAGCTATGAATGTCAAAGAAGCAAGTGAGGTGTGTAAGAATGGGCCTGTGTGGCGCTCTGTTGCTCGTGCCTACCCCACAAGGGACCTGGCGTGAAGTTATGTATTTATGTATGTATTTTGTAAGCTTCATATGTGGTATAATTATGGACATCATATTCAAACATGTATAAACAAAATAAATTACTTTGACTTATAGTTTTAAATGTTACATATAAAACTAAATACCTACTTTAATTTAACTACTATTAGGTGGTTTGGGCGTGTAGAAAGAATGTATGAAAGTAGAATCAAAAACAAGTGTATGGCAACAGCGTGTATGGTAAAGTTGGTGCCGTTAGACTGCGAAGTACACACCATGATCACATAACAGAAATGTAATATTAATAATAATCGGCAGACAAACATACATATTGCAAATCCCCAAATTAACCCAGTTACGATTATGTTACGGGTAATATACAACGGACTACTCTGGGGCTGATACCAGACACCCAGACCATAAATAACGGAGAAAATTCGTTTATGAAATTTACCGGAATTTCTGCGTTGCAGTGAGAGAGGTTGGCAAAGGCTTAGCCTAATCAACCACAGAGGCCGTCATTAAAGAAAGGTCAAATAAAAAACATGCATGTATGTAGCGATTAATGAAAGTGCATGAAGCGAAAGTTGTTCGTCACGAACGTCGCAAGTGGAGATCTATCGCCTCTGACTACCTCAATGGGAAACAGGCTTGATAATACGTATGTATATTTACGGCTTGTATATTTAAAAACCAAGCGTTTGTTGTTACTTTATAAGAATAAGACACATCGAAAATTGTGCCCCTTATCTTTAGATGCCTCTGCCTAAATACTTATACATATATTTTAAAATAGTACTTCTTTTCTTTCGGTGTATTTAGGTACACTTCGGTAGGTACTTTAATTAAATATGTAAGTGTAAGTGTATGTAAATACCGTATAAATTAAGCTTAACAAGAATGTTAAAATTAAGTCATTATGATATCAGTGTGTGACATAACCTTTATTAGCGAGAACAGGAAAAGCAGTTCTTACCTTTACTTTAACTATAAAAAATAATAAACCTTTTTAGTGGATGAATATTTTTAAAACTACCTACAACTGAGTCGAGAGTTTGAGAGGCGCGGGTAGGTAAGATGGCTAGTGATAATGACTCTAGGACGCTCCGCACACGCTAATGACTTTTATTTTAGTTATTACTAGCTGCGCCCCGCGGTCTCTCCCGCGTGGTGATTGAAAATCGACATAATTTCAAAATTAAAGATTTTTCTAAAATAAAAGTAGCCTAAGTTACTCTTTATTACATCAGCTACCTGCCAATAAAAATCCCGTCAAAATCGGTCCAGCCATTTCAGAGATTAGCCGGAACAAACAGACAGACAGACGAAAATTTAAAAAAATGTTATTTTGGTGTATGTACCGTATATATATTCATTGCATGTAGTAAAAAGCGGTTATTTCAATATTACAGACTCCAATTTTATTTATATCTATAGATGATGGTCTTGGGTGCTTCGCATCCACTATTTACCTCTCATGGGTGCTTGAGCCACCGAGAATCCACGGAGTCGGCGTGTCTGAGGTATAATATGACATTCCATAAAAAAGAAATTATCGATTGCGTGTATATAAAAATTACTTAACTGCAAGTTATCTTACAAAAATTAATATCAATATAGCATTATATCCTACAAGTTCCCGCCAAAAGTCCACATTTTATAACATTTCAATGTACCTAGGACGGCGACAAAAAACACAAATGCAATGACATAAAATCGTGTACAAACACTCGTTGTCCGTACGTCCCGTTATTTCCGAACCGGGCAACGGTCCGATCGGCTGATTATCGAATCCACGTCGTGAAGGTCGATCCGATACCACTCGATGGGTAATAACAGCCATTGTGACGGCGGCCGTAGGGTTGATTGGTATCTCTTAGAGTTTTTCAGATAGCTATTGTAAGAATCTCTGGGTCAATAAGATTATATAAATTGAACCTGGTCAATGTTCTGTGTGACTCAGTTTAATAAAATAAACTACTATCTAATACGTGAAGCAATAACTTTGTGCCCGTTTTTACGAACTTTGCGCAGACGGAGGAGTATGAAATTTCGCAACTTATAGTTTATACAGAGAAGAAGCGACGAATGCTAATATTTTTTTGGCTCGCGAGCCACATGTGGCTCTTTGGATGTAATTGCGGCTCTTTAGTCGTGTACGCAAAAAAAGACAAGGCTTTCATGAAATTTGTTTGCCCAATTGTTTGTTATTGAAGCACAAGTTAATGTTGTAAGTTAATGTTTAATTGTTTTCATTTTTAATTTAATAATAAGTGATTATCTAATAATGTCACATAAATATTATCTTTTTGTTGTGAAAAACCCTACTCATATATGAATAAATAGATTTGTTTGTTTTTATCAAACCACTTAATCAATGCAAATAATATTTATTGTTGACAAGAAAAAAATTGTGGCTCTTTAAAAACTAGAAATTTCGTAAATTGTATTTTTTTAACTCTTTTGACTGGAAAGGTTGCCGACCCCTGATCTAGGCTAATACCTACTGTTTCCGTATTCAGCGTCGCGGGCTGTCTCCAGTCAGTCTTTCATGAGCTAATCTATAAATCATAACTAGAGGTGTTGTTAGATCCATCATGTGTACATGCCAGCCCTATACAAACCGCTATTTTGCTGTTCTCCACAGCGAAGCATTTGAGTTTTTACGAGCACACTAGTTAACGACCATGGCTTAACATCGCCATGGCCATTGTTAACACACCACGTAAATCAACTTTTGGCTATGAAGAAACTTGTACAACAGACGCGTGGTTTTTGGAGAAAAACTTAAGTGCTTGAGAGTGGCGGCGTTAGAACGTAATTTTTAAATGAAATGTAACTAAGTAGACGGCACTCAGAGAAATTAAATATTGTTTAACAATATTTAATTTATATTTTAATAAAAACTAAATGTAATCGTGACCCCGTCACAGGCTTTGTTTAGACGTACATATGCAATATAGATAAAAATATCTATCATTTATTTTTCTTGGATTTACTTATATCAAGATCAACTCTCATATTAATCGACATCGCGACAAGCTTTTATATCATATAAATTGTGTAATTTATTAAATTTATTGGTTTGATTTAAATTGGATTATTTTATTCTTTTTACTGAAAACAAAGGCTTGTTTGAAACAAATATTTTTTTTCTTGTTCTTTTCAGCAAATGCTTGTCATAGAAGTGCACAAGAAATAACTAGCCCACCATCTTGGGCCGTCCGCCATATTGTATTTAGAATGTCGACATTTATTCATCATACATTGTCATCCAAACTAAATGTTATCTCAATCGGTGGAGTATAAGTGCTTTAAAATCATATTACATAATTTGACCCGAACATAGACACACATTCGCCGGGGAGGAGGATGATTGGCGGCGACTTGGAGAGGCCTACGTCCAGCAGTGGACTACGATTGGCTGACAATCTCGATACATACACACATATAAACATTGCAAATTAAATAAAAGCTTGTATAACAATTAATTCCTGAATATTATTAAATAAGTATTATTGGTAATCTAGGTTACTTTTTACACATCACAATAGGCTCTTCTCATTGTAATAACGCTCATAACGTATGGTGTAGCCACATACACAAGTTGATTCACATGGAGAGGGAGCAACTAATTCGCGTTGGTGGGATCTAGGGTTGATACGACACCAAAATTTGAATGGAGACATCTAATTCTTGTCCTAATTTAAAGAACGAGGGTTCGAATCAAGACCGGGCCGCATGCATCTCTTAGACATTTTGTTCTTACTTAATGGAAAGAAGTTATAATTGTAATATATTTAGATATCAGCAGTTCTCTTTTGTATTTATTTTGAAATCACCAGGGCCGCCTTGAGCATCTTGTATGCCGCGAAAATCAGCTTGCGGAGTGCAAACTGACTTTCACACCCCTTACAATAAATAAGAAATTGCATTTAACTTTTATGTTTCATTTTTAAGTCCCCTAGGCATGTTGACAAAAATGGAACTCTTATCCATTAGTTATGTCTGTCCATGTTTTTGTACGTCACATTCTCATACTCTCAGCTCACTACTGTGTTTATATGAATGATATTTAGAGGACTTTTTTTATTGCAGGAGTTCAGCAGACAGGTAGATGCCCACTTGATGGTAACGGTTACCATTGCCTATGGACTCTTGCACCAGCAATGGTGCTACAAATTCGCTGCTGCCCTCTTAAGGGAGACCGGAACTTGGTCACTAATGCCGGAACACAACACAAGGTTGTTATGGCGGCATACTCTAGACCAGGGGTGGTCGCCATCCAGTCGAGCAAATACCCTACCACCTGGCTGTGAGTTGTTTATTCGCCTCTTATGACAGGCCACCTAGCCGCAGGAAATTTTATTCCTTCTCCATTCCTGCACGGATACGGATATAAAAAAACATTACATTCTTCAATTACTTTATTATTGAAGTTAATCAGGTTGAGCCTTCTGGGCCGCAGCGCCCAAGTGCTTGCCCCTTGTACCCCCGGCTAAAGACGGTTGTACGTATCTCTAGTAATAGGTTGTTGAATGCAGAACGATGGCTGGATGAAACATAACTCACAATTTATATGTTCGTTCTGTTTGTCTGTATAAATTTATTAGTGTGGATGATTTAGATACTCAAAAATCTCGCCATTTTCCTCCAATCCAGCTAAATGTGACATATCACATCAATAGCTGGTTACTATAATATCTTACTGACCGTTCATTTGCCTATTATCTATTGATTACATTTTTATATAAACTCCATATTTTTTTTAAATTCAACTGATTCTAATGTAATAGCAAAGCGATAGTATTAAGATATAGAAACCGGCTATATATTAATCAGATTAATCATGTCATATCAGACTTGGCAACCCTACCGACAGTAGATCGAAGTGAGGGTGACGCGAGGCGCGAGGCGACGAGAAATTGTCGTCAAATTGACGCTTCCTGAACGCTGATTGCGTCGCTCGCGCCGCTTCCGCGCGTCGTGCGCTTATTTGCACTCAACTTGATTAGGTTTTTCACTTATTGATAGGTCTTGCCCCCTGGCGTACGAGGTACCTCTGTTGGGAACTGAATGATTTTTCAAACCTGCCTAGGGGACATGTTTGCAGTCATAAGTTCTAACAAAGCGTTTAATAATCGAAAACCAAACACACAGTTAAAGTAGAGGAAAGGACGGTATTTAATGACGAGAGTGAAAAATTCTCTTGATAAAAATGTAGCACCAATAATATTAATTAAATATCTCTTTCTTAATTCTGATATTAGAAAAGAAGAAAAGCTTAACTTATCTACAGAGGCGGTCATTAATTCTAATATAATAACTAATTGTTAATACTTAGTTTAAATTCATGATGTCTCAATAAAGTCAATATTCTTTTTATTAATTCATACATATCTACCATATATTATGGTGGAATGTACATACCCTATCCCGTTGTTTGTATTGATGTGTGTGTGTGTTGTGTGACCAATTTTTAAAGTGTTCTTTATCGGCGTTGGAAAAAAAATTATCGTCACATTTTTCCACAATCCATGTGAGACGAGCATTGTAATATTTTTTTACTTCATTGTGTTTTAAAAATTAAATAAAATATTCAGTATCCTAGTGATCAGCAAAGTCATAAGTTAATTTTATATAACGAATTTCTGTAAAGTCAAGAAGTTTCACTTCTTACGTGTGTACACGCACATATTTTTTTAATATGTCTTCTTCTAGATAGTGAATATCCATACAAAACCTAAAACATCCCAAACATTTAAAGTAGATAAATTATACTCTTATTTTTTTATTTAAAACAGGAAAGCTCACATCCATTTTACCTTCAATAAATTTCCACGTGTCACGTGTAGCTGGTTTTAACATAAACATCAAATAGCTAATGCTTTGTGACGTTTATTCGATGTTGGTGCCACGGAACATTCCCAACATAAAAGCGACTTGGCAGCGTTGAAGTAATTTATGCAAAATTCTAACATATTATGCTACAGATATAATGTAAGTATAGGTACTAGATAAGGAGTAAGTTTCAGTGCATTTCTACCAGCTTCTTTTTTAAATTTAGCAAATATATAATGCTACGACAGACGTTGTACTGCTCTGAAAAAATAAAAATCTATGACCCGAACCCAACGCCACCTACCGCTTCCAATTGTGGATTTAAGCCATCCGTGAACCTACTCAAACAAACAAAAACAAAATCACCAAAATCGCTCCAGGTGTTTGGGAGGATTCTAGAACCCGATTTCAACGCCACCTACCAGTTCTTATTGCGAATCTAAACCATCGGGGAACCCACTCAAACACACAAAAACAAAATCACTAAAATCGCTCCAGGTGATTGGGAGGATTCTAGAACCCGATCTCAACGCCACCTACCGGTTCTTATTGCGAATATAAACCATCCGGGAACTACAAAGTGTAACTAACACGACTCTCTTTTATATATATAATATATGTATATATATATTAGGGTGATCCAAAATATATTTTTTTTCCAAACAGGCTCAAAAGTTTCTTTTGGGTGTAAAAAAATTTATGTGAAAAGATGAGCCCATAATATTAATATTAAGATAGTCCTCATCGCATTTTTTTAATTCCCATAAGAATAACACAGGAAATTTTTTTTTTGCTTCTTCTGATTTTTGTACCGTTCAAACGACTGGTTCACTGATAAATCGCTGTTCCAATCTTTATAGAGAATTGAACGCTCTACAAAAAAGGTCTGATAACATTTTTTTATTTGTCCACGCGTTCAAGTTATTCAAGGTCAAAGTTCAATTGTTCAAAAATTTGATCGAATTTTATAAATTACACCGAAACTGTTGGTTTCAGTGTCAAAATAAGGATCAATTTTTTTGTCAAATATAATACAGTTCAGAAGGATTTATTTGAAGGCAAGCAGCGAGCGCGAAAACTAGCGTTTGTACACGAGCACGTATGTTGTGCGTTCGTGTTGAAGGCGTGAGTCGGACTGTAGCCGAAAATCAAAAATCGACAAATCAAAAAATGTTATCAGACCTTTTTTGTAGAGCGTTCAATTCTCTATAAAGATTGGAACAGCGATTTATCAGTCAACCAGTCGTTTGAACGGTACTAAAATCAGAAGAAGCAAAAAAAAATTCCTGTGTTATTCTTATGAAAATTAAAAAAATGCGATGAGGACTATCTTAATATTAATATTATGGGCTCATTTTTTCACAGAATTTTTTTACACCCAAAAGAAACTTTTGAGCCTGTTTGCAAAAAAAATTAAAAAAAAATTTTTTTTTGGATCATTGGATATAGGATATATATATATATATATTTAACAAAGATCACACTCAGCTTTACGCTACATATCACAAAAGGCGACAAATATAATATTACATTATTAAAACCAACAAAGAATGATACTAAAGGTATCTGTCGCCTTTATTTTCTAAAAATACATAATCGAAACTCGTGGTAGCACCATTCAAAATTCTTCAAGTACATAAGACCTTCCTGGAAATCACAAGTGGTCTCGGGCGTTCTTATGAAAAGGCCCGGAGGCATCCCCTTTTGAGGGTTTCTGAGAGATCGTTAGGACGTTATAATTTTATCGAGTATCTTTACAGAAATAGATCTCTTTCATGCCTCTACTACACCTACGCCTTAATGCTTTAACTAGCGCACTAATAAGGATACAACACAGGTGTAATCATGCGTTATTTAACATGCGATTTTATGATCTGCCGGGACCGGTAGTATAATATAAATAATTGTACATAGTTGATTCAGGCATACCTGATTAAATTTTGTTTTCTTTATAATTTCCACTTAGTTTTTGCATGTTAGATCTTTCCTTTGATTATTTTTCCCCCTTTTTAATTAGATTATATTATTATTATTATTTTATCTTTCTTTAAGAGTTTTGCAGCAGTATATTCGTGTATGTGTTACAATATGGTAAAATTTAATGGGAAGGTGCTGAGACCGAAGACACAAGTTTATTTTTAGTTTGGGTCTTAGTCACAAACATATTTATGCTGTATTACATGTAAAATTTTTGTAATACTACCTTGCTGTAATTTTGTTTTTGGAAATAAAGTTTATTATTATTATTTTAAGGAATATAGTGGTCCCTGAGTAGGTAGTAGAGTTACCATAGACGAACGTACTATATAAAGACGTCAAATAGTGATAATTCAGGTGGTGATGGTGAATTTCAATAATTTAGCCCTACCATTGACACCGGCCGGAGCACAGCTCACAGTTATTATGGCAGCATAGGTACTCTAGAGTCTAGACCATGAGCGATAGCCATCCAGACGGGTTAACACACTGCCAACTGGCTGTGGTTTGTTTTGACGCCTCTTACGAGAGGGCTTTAATTAGACCGGGAATTGGTATTCTTTTTCCGTTCCTGCACGAATATATAATAATCTGACAGTCTCAAAATGTCAAGATTGAAAATTTTTCATAACAAATACACGTTAATTAAGCACAGGCACGCTTTGGATGGTTTTCTTGACGCACAGACACTATTTTTACCTTTTTTTAAATTTATAGTGAAAAGCTGTTTCCTCGACAGTTTTTATTATAGAATAACTGTGCCCGTGAATTCCTCCGCGTGGATATATATATATATATATATATATATATATATATATATATATATATATATATATATATATATATATTCGCGGAACACTAAAAATAGTAGCCTAAGTTACTCCCAATAGCATCAGCTATCTACCAGTGAAAGTCACGTCAAAATCTGTCCACCCGTTTCGGAGATTAGCCGAATCATCCAGACAGACAAAAATTGATTTTATGATATAAGTACCGTGCCTATACTTTCATATGCATTTAGTTACTATTGACATTACAAACAGACACTTCAATCTTATTTATATGTATGTACAGATGTACAGATAAAAAGATTATAGAGGAAGTGTTGTTCCTCAACATTACAATGACCTTAGACAACTGATAATATTTTAATCACTAAAGTATTAAATCTAAATTCGGATTAGCTAAAACAAATTAGCAGATGTTTTAGCATACCAAAGATAATCTACGAAACGACGCAAATATAAGGGACAATTTAAACTTATTTCCCTTTGATCGCAGTCAAATATAAAAAAAAAACACTAAGTGTGGAAGAAGAATACTAAGTAAAATCGTCTAATGAAAAATGCAACTATACACTCCGAAATCGCAGTTAACGATTATCAGTTCGTTCACGTTTTCACAGACTATCTTAATTAAAACTTTCCTAAGTCCTTATTCCTTTTCATTTATATGAAATTTACGAATTTACAATAATAATAAGCGGCAGACAAAAACACACACATAGTATGTCCCCAAGCTAAGCAAGTCACGCTTGTGTTATGGGTAATATACTCGTACAACGGATCATGCTGGGACTGATCCCAGACACCCAGACCAGAGTAAATAACAGAAAGATCGTTTCCGAAATTTACCGTGCCAGGAATCGAACCCGGAGCTTCTGCTTTCCAGCCAGTTCGGCCGGCTAAGACTTAGTGCATTTAATCCCAGAGATCGTCAACTTAAACGGAGGTAGTTAGGAAATCAAATACGAATCACTCATAATGAGCTTATTTTCAATTACATGACATTAATTAAAATTTACGAATTTAGCTAATTAGGACTTTTAAGGATGGAATTTATACACTTATAGTCAAAGAGAGAGTGAGCTTGATGTTTTTTTATGCAAGAGCACTAGGCTTAAATTTTACATCCATAAATGTAAAATTCAAATTTAGCGAATAAATCTGTTATCTCCTTAACAAGTATTTCGGTATTAAGATAAAGATATAATAATAAGCCTTTAATACTCAAAGAAATGTTATCAGTTCACAAATATACCTTGGAATTACGCCATGAAATAAAAGTTCAATTGATAATTGCGTATCGTGCAATGTTTAAAATATTTGAAACGAAAATAACTTCAAAAAAATTACATTTGTAAAATACGGCAATTGCATTACCTTTCTCGAATTATTTCACACCTTCCTCCAAAGTACAGCGTACTAAGGTTCTGTGCATTGTTTTCGTCATTTAACAAAGTAGCGCCAAAATCTGTAATATATTTAACTGAGAGAACTCCACATCTCAAAAACTACTCAACGGATTATGTTAGAAAGCTTACCTAATTTTTTCAAAAAATTTCACCCTATAGTTCAAATACTCATAATTTTCGTAAATATGAAAGCGAAGATAACCCCATCTATTAATATTGTTACAACCTAGGTGTCGACAAACAGACAAATTCCACGTACAGATTTGTAGAAACACATTTATTACCCGTCGGCATTTGAACTAACATTGAAACTATTGTAATTCTTTTAGGATTGTCTTCTTTTGTTTACTTATTTATTGGCATACGTTTCTAGAGAATAGCCCATTGTTTAATTGTACTCATTTATGGCCGCTTGCGTGCAGGTGTTTCGGATTATATCGACTACGATAGGGGCACATTGCATTTGTGCAGTATAAAACCTGATTGAGGGAGGGCGCTGTCGAGCGAGAACAATGATCAAAGCGAGACATGTATACTGCAATCGGGAATCTAATAGTGACGGACTTTGCGCGTTTTATTGAATTACGACCTTCTGCATTACGTTTGGACTTGGTGTGTTCGGATATATTTGTACCAGTGTTGTACGCGTTTGTATAGTTCTAATAATCTCCATAGTAATTCTAACAGCATTTTAATTCGGGTCTCGCAACTCGTAACAATATGACTGTTTGGAATTATTATCACTACTCCCAAAACTCTATTATACACTTAATAAATATCATCACTCATTTACAGACATGGAAATAATCTTTAACGCATCGCGTCGCGCCTCACTTTCATTAACACGTACAGAAATTCACAGAATGGCAATCCTGTACTGGCGAATCAGTGGTGTCACTATCTACACAAGTGCTTAATTTTAATTTTTTACGCAGTTTGTTTCGTCATTTCCTACTACCATATCAAGGGCCTCATAACATACAGGCGTATACACAAAAATGCTATTTTTTATTGTTTACTAAAAACTAAGAAAGTCATCATTAAGAAAGTTTTACCAGTGTCCAAGTGTACCTAAAAATAAGGATATTCCGAATTTCAGCCTTATACAAGCAACTAGTTTTGTTTTATTCACAATTTTGTCCTTTTTTTAAAACAGTACTTTTGTCTGTACGCCCATTTGTTATGAAGCCCTCGATATAGACACCACACTTTCCTATCGTATTTTATCCCACACCTCAATTATTGCACAGCAATCTATAGGCTTGTAAATGTTCCACTACACATCTATCTGTTCTTGCCTAATAGTATGATGTTAAACCATCATCGCGTGTTCCTACTCAATTTTGGCGGATAATGACCATTAGTTAGCGTGATTGGGAGTAGAAACTGGAGTTAGAATTATGAATAGGATACCTTTTGCGAACATAAAATCTGTGTAGGTTGTTGTAATTAGGATAATTGATTGATTGAAGCGATGGCTTTTAGGTATATTAAAACAAATCCACTTATTATTTTCTTATACCTGGAGTACAGCAGGCAGGCTAACGGTCTATCTGCTAGAAAGTTGTTACTACTGATGCTGTCAAGCGCAATAAGATCATGTATAAAAATACTTGCATGTGTGCGAGAATAATTTGCACCATCGCTAGAATTTAAACGAATAAAACGAATTGTTATTGTTGTTATTTAATTTATAAGTTTTAATTGAAATCTTCTTTGTTTTTACCTCTGTATTTTAGTTATAAGAATTTTAATCTGATTTATATGCTCTATAAGACCGCAATTTGTACAAAACTAGATATAATTTTAATCCGAGTTCATTTTTGTATTGGTGTTTGATAAAGTGTTATATATCTATATGCCAAACTCTTGTACTTATTATAATAGAGAGTCAAACGCCAGGGACTACCTCTAATTTACTTAGTCAGAGTCTTTGCTCGGGCCAAATGGGTTAAAAAAAACCACTAAATACATAATACGACCGAAATGCAAGTCGGTCGTTAAATGATGGATAATCTATGAGACAAAAATTAAAGTTAATTAATGCTGACATGCGTCTGTGGGCCTTCCGCTGGAGAAAGCTTAGTTAGCTAGTCACCCGCGCGCATGTTTGTTAATCCAATATACAGTTGTGAACTATTCCCGACCATCTAGGTCGGGAATAATTCATTACTTTCTACATAAAAGCTTAATTAGGTTTAATATTTATAAATAAACCTTCAGTGAAAAATTAACTAACGGATGGTGGAAACCGCTTAAAATTCAGTTATGTGGGTTAAAAGGAGTTAGCGGACGCGAAATGCAACTTTGTTTCATGCACGGCATCCGTGGCTTTACACTATGTAAATATACAACCTTTACACGAGAACAAAACAGCTAATTAAGGTCCCTGATCATATTAGAGCAGACGCCGTCCGGCTTGATTACCGGTATTAATTTAGGACAGTTTATGCTGGAAAATGGTAGGTTTCGCAAAATACGAACCCAAAGTTTATGCGACCTTGCATAATTAATTTTACTTTATTAAAAGTAAAATTTGAAATGTCTTATACTAAATTCATTAAAATTAAACAATTGAAAATTTCAAGGATTTATAGCCATAAGTATGTATATGTCGGATTCACTCCCGCTGGGAGCGAATGACACTCGGAGTATAATGCAATAATAATCTGAAATGTGACAATCAAAGTTTATTACACTAGAATTATTACAATTACAATATTAAACACAGCACAATAATACACGATTTATTAGGACAGCTCCAAGAGCCGTCTCCACGCTTGTCAGGTGTCGAGCAGCAGTATGCCCTCAAAGAATGCTGCGATTATCGAACACTAATTATCGACCACAATATACTATGAGTCTCTTGTCCAACAGAGCTTCCGCTCTGTTAAACCGACGAACGTAGAATGACCGTTGTAGACTCGTAGACTGTCGGTTTAAGACTCCCCTTCTTCTGCCCGAACACCGCGTATTTAAGGTCCTCGTAGCACGCCGCACTGACACCAAACGCCCTATTCAGTCTGGGTTCCGCGGTCATAATAGCCGGGGACCTAAACTGCAAACACCCCTCTTGGAACTGCCCTATTGAAAACGCCAAAGGCAAGGAGCTTCTCCGCCTCTCGGACAGGCTCCTCTTTGGCATTCTCGCCCCCTTGACCCCGACAAGATACCCGGACAGACCGGACTTACATAGCCCGAGCGTTCTCGATATAGTGCTACTGAGGGGAGTCTCTCTTCAGTTTCGCTCTATCGAAACACGGGACGACTTAGACTCCGACCACTTGCCGGTCGTACTCCAGTTAGGCCCCCCGACTGACTCGACACCACCGACGAAACCCGTCATAGACTGGCCCAAAGTCCGGGACTTGCTGGCAACAACAAGTTCCCCGGATTTGGACCGAATCCCAGACCCGATCACTTGCGCCCAGGACAACGATGTTGCCATCGAAGCCCTCACCAGCCACCTCCAAAGCGTGGTACGGGAGTCCACTCGGCAGGTACCTCTCGAGGACCACCGACTGCCACTCCCAGACGACGTTAGAGACCTGTTGAGGGAAAAGAGGGCAGCATTCAGAGCCTACGGCAGCTTCCCCTCTTTGGAGAATAAAGCCCACTACAGGGCACTCCAACGTCAAGTCAGACTCCGTGTACAGGAAGTCAGGAACCAACGTTGGGACCGACTGTTAGAGGAGATCTCCCCAACTCACCAGGCTTACTGGCGACTGGCGAGATCTCTAAAAGCAGAAACCCTCTCGAGTATGCCACCTCTCGTGAGACCCGATAATACCAAAGCGTTTGATGACGACGAAAAGGCGGAATGCCTCGCCGAAAGTCTTGAGCTCCAATGCTCCCCCAATACCACCAATAACGACCCGTCTCACCTATCGGAGGTAGACGCCGAGGTCGAATATAGGTCCTCCCTCCCAGCGGAAACCACACTCGAACCGGTCACGGTAGAGGAAGTACAGGATTTCATCAAAGCCCTAAAGCCCCGCAAGGCCCCAGGCAATGACGGAATCAGCCATAAGCTTCTAAAAATCCTCCCTGCCCATCTTATCTTAATTATGGTAAGCATCTTCAATGCCGCCATAAATAACTGCCAATTTCCCAAGGCCTGGAAAGAAGCGGAGGTCATTGGCATCCGCAAACCAGGCAAATCGGCCTCAAAGCCCTCTAGTTACCGCCCCATCAGTCTACTCAGTTCACTGGGTAAACTGTATGAGCGAGTCCTCCTCACTAGATTGAGTGATTTTGCCTTCAGCAATAATCTCATCCCCCACGAGCAGTTCGGCTTTCGAGCTAGACACTCTTGCCCGCAACAAGTGCTCCGCATCACGGAGCACGTCCTCTCTCACTTTCAACGCGGCGGACGAAGACCCTGGCCGACAGGCGCAGTTTTCTTCGACGTCGCGAAAGCTTTCGATAAAGTTTGGCACAACGGGCTGATATACAAGCTGTACCAGCACGGTGTGCCAGACCGACTCGTCCTCATTCTACGGGACTTCCTCAAAGACCGTAAATTCAGATTCCGAGTGGAGGGCACCCGCTCCTCCTCTCATACCATCTCAGCGGGAGTCCCCCAGGGCTCCGCGCTCTCCCCCCTACTATTCACGCTGTTCACCAGCGACATGCCACGGCATCCCCATACCCAGCTAGCCCTATATGCGGATGACACCGCCATTTTCAGTAGCGACCCCAGCAGATACAGAATCTGCAAACAGCTCAACACCGCCGTCAAAGAACTAGGCGACTGGTTCCGTAGATGGCGGATTGAGCTGAATCCCGAGAAGAGTGCAGCCATCATGTTCTCCCGCAGCTGCCTCTCACCCAATACCCGCCCCTCCAACCAACTTATGCCCATCAAGTTATTCGACCAAGTTATCCCCTGGGCTAACGAAGTCAAATATCTTGGGGTAATCCTAGATAGAGGCTTGTACTTCCACAAGCATACCAGAGCGGTCGGGAACAGAGCATACTGGATCCTCGGCCGACTCTATCCGATGATAGGCAAGAAGAGTAAGATGAGTCTTAGAAATAAGATGACTCTTTACAAAACTTGCATCCGCCCCATCCTGACCTATGCGAGTGTGGTCTTTGGCCACGCCAGCGACGTTAACATCTGGAGACTGCAAAGAATCCAGAATCACTTTTTACGCGCTGCAGTCGACGGCCCGCGCTATATGCGGCTCGCCGACTTGCATCGCGACCTGGAGCTTCCCTCCATCAAAGACTATATTACTTCACTATCACGCAAATTCTTTGACCTCGCCCCCCATCACCCGAACCCTCTGGTGACGGAAACGGTCAACTATAAACCCACCCCAAACGCTCCCACGAGCAAACGCAGGCCTCGCAATATACTAATTGACGAGCCTGACGAAATCACACGTCAAATCGCGATTATGAACCCCCCGAGGCTCAGAACATCAGCCTGGCATAACAGACGCAGACACAACAGACGCCGGAGAGCCCCCGGCTCGAATCCCCTTACACAATCGTAAGACCCCACCAATCTATACTCATTACAGACACAAGTAGCCATACAAGATTAGCTTAGGCGTGTTGCTGGAGAGTTTCTTCCGCCGCTTCTTCTCCTCCAGCTATAACACGTTGCGAAGCGGTAGTAACGATAGACTAGGATCGGCTCCGCCGGCGGAGTCGATAACAAGTCCCCAAATTTTTCACTTCAGCCTATTGGCCTAGCTCATTCAGCCCTTTGCGGCCTGTTTCCAATATAGAGTCAATCCCCCGCAGCGGTCGAGCCGAGGTCGAACCTCACAGGAGGTGCCTCCTCGAGCGTGCTGCTTCCGGGCTGAACGCCTCCGCTCCCACGGAGTCGGGAAGCCCCCAAAGCCCGGTATCGCTGAAACAGCCATCTGCGGCTATTCAGCTGAATCAGCTCCAAAAAAAAAAAAAAAAAACGCACTGACACCATCCGGTAATGCTTTGGCGCCACTTCAATAACACCAACTTCCGCCATCCGTATAACTTCCAACTTCCGGTTACTCTATTTCCGATATCCTTTAGCTTGATAATAAATGTTTCTACGTTGACATCCGGTTACACGACTTTCGATTACTACATTTGACTACTACCGTCATATGGTAACTTTAAAATAACAAACACTATTCCGACATATACTTATATGATACAGTCCACATAACTGGATGTTGCGAATGCCAGAAGGGCACGTGACCCTCGAAGTAAGCGTTTGCAGCGCGTAACCGCGGCTGCACGCAATTAGTTAGCCCCGTAAACATCGAACCAATAAAACTAACTACATAAATGGTCGCGAGAATTATATTTTATCTTCTATAATATTATAAAATTATAAACATGCCGTGTCTGTAAATTGATGCTTTTAACAACTGGAATTGATTATGTAAACGATGCATATTTTTTTTAGATTTCTTGTCTGTTTATTTGGGATTCACTTAAAACCTACCGGGCCGATTTCAATGCGGTTTTTGCAATAATCAACAGCAAATTCTTAGAATTAAAATTTACGCTACGTTTTATACCGGGAATTCCACGGAAATTTTTCTGGGAAATAATTAAAATGGCCAAATTGGATAAAAATCGAATTCCAATGCGATTTTTTCACTGATCGATAGCAAATTTTACGTAATATTTTTGTGGTTTTTTTTTGGAAATTTTCCCGGGTACGGTTGATATTATTCGAGTTCTTATAATACAATGCAACGAGGGGCGTCTATATTTATAGTTGCTTTATCTCGCTGATACATCACCCGCACCGTTCACATATTATGTAATGTGTATGTATGTATTGTACTAGCTGTACATGATAATATTTCTATATAAGTTTACCGTTTCCAAAATAAATAAGTTCACACTTCAGTGCTCATCAGCATTCGACACTGAATACGACTCTCTGCCATTTAAATTATTATTTAATCGACCTCTCGCTACTACACGTTATTGGCAATAGTAAAGCTCATAAAAATAATTGGTACGATTTTCTTTTCAATTCTTATTTCTGTGAACGTGGGGACAAGACAGCATAAAACACTAATAAACTTAAAACTTATAAAATAATTGACATAATAGATGATCATAACCAAACACTATACAGTCCACATAAATGGATGCTGTAACTTTCAGTCAGTCAGTTATGTGACCCTCCGAACTATTCAGTAACCGTGATTGCACGCAATTAGTTAGCGCCATAAATATCGATGTTATGAACCTCAAACTAAATTAATTGCGAGAATTATATACAATAAAATCTAAAAGTCATCAAGCTTAGCTAAGATAGCCATTGTTATAAGTAACTGGACTCCTAGATACCGGAAACATCGTAAATGTTGGATTATATTCATTTGAGGATTATTTACTGGTGTTATTAATATCGTCAAACTGTATCGAAGAAATAAACTTTTCAATACTGTTAGATTACGTCTAATTTATAGATTATGATTAAACTAAAAAAGGTATTGAAAAGGCACGTATGAGAAATATACTATTTTTTTATACAAAGGATATAAAATTATTATCTGGGGCGATCAGCTCTGCAAATGCTGTTATTGTATTTGAGATATTCTTCAATAATGTGTTCAATAATATCCCTATTTTTAGTGTAAGGTTTGATAAGAGGCAGATTTATTAAATAACTAGCTATGCCCGCGACTTTATCCGCGTGGATTTGTATTCACGGAACTCTAAAAGAAAAGTAATAAAAAGTAGCTTAAATCACTTTTATAACGTTAACTATCTGTCAGTGAAATTACCGTCAAAATGGGTCCAGCCCTATCAGAGATTAGCCGGAACATCCAGGCAGATAGACAGACAAAAATATTAAAATTGATTTTTTGATATAAGAACCGTATATACTTTTATATGCATTTAGAAAAAAAAAACTGTGATTTTGACATTAAAAATAGACACATCAATTTTATTTCTCTGTATAGGTTGAAGAAACGAATACCAACTCACAATAAGGAACACAAAAAAAAATGTAATTTAAAACATAGCAGTAGATATAAATCACTCTGTCTTGTATTCGAATAGTGAACAAACTTTATATTTATAATATTATATTTTATTTGTAAATTATATTCCTATTTGAAAACATTTTTCCTATGCAGAATATACGCTACGCTACGTTTCTCCAATACGGACTCATTTCTACGGATTCATTACAATGTTTTTCTTCACCTTCAGTATATGGTAATTATACATGTGTGGAGGTTCTAGACACCTCCGGGTCGACAGTTTTGGATAAATAAAAATCCAGAGCACATGGATAGTTGATACTTGTTTATTCCCACAGGCAGTGCTAGTGCTGTGCACATTGTGCCGTCACACATGTACTTTCGGTTAGAAAAACTGTCTAAGTGGTGAATGCTTCTGGAAAGGATTCGATGCCACGTAATGCGAAATGCGATATTGAGACGCGAGGACATATACCACGGCTTACATCAGTGCATGTAAACATTTAACAAATGACGTACCATTATTAAGTTCAAGACTATGTCACCGTCAAAATGCCACATCCATTGCTTCCTACGTTCGAAGTTATGATAGGCGAATCAACCCGGAAGCTGTTACCTGCAACAAGTATGAATTAAATACAATCAGCTAGACCACTGGCTACAGTTCTGCATACATCCATTACGCCTCCAGGCAATTCTAGATGCGCTTGATGTTGATTTAATATCAGAAATATTTTGTAAGGAAATATCCTATTAGATATTTATACGAATGATTTTACAGTAGGTTTCTTTTCTTACACACTAGCATGTGCTTACAAAACTTCGTACGCGTTTCCACGACTTCGACGTATTTGTTAGCCTACTGCTCCATCCGGGATACTGTCATAGTTATTGAGGGTTTCACGCAGATGTGTCGGATGGGTTTAATGAGTTGATAATTTGTGATGAAATATTGTTATTAATTCTTGATGACGTCCAATATTGACAGATAACATATGTATACACACAATGAAGTTTTTTGTTAAAGGCGTTATGTTTAACGCTATAAAGAAGACGCATTTGGCCACAATCAATAACTATAACATTATCCCAGATGGAGTCCCAATATTAGTGAATTACAATGGCGGTGCCAAAAAATGAGTAAGCAATGTCCAGTTTTTCTACATTCACACATTTAACGGGATAAAAAGTATCCCAAGTGTTGTCCCGGGATAAAAGCTAGCTTTTGTCCAGTTGCATTTAAATTCGTTCAGTATATTTCAAACGATACTCTAGAAGACAGAGTCTCAATAGTTCTTATTTTCAAAATCTGCTGGTTGGAATTAGTCCCTGACTCTTTTTTTCATTAAATTCATTATACAAATATGACTTCTCTACTTCTCTATTATAGATGTAGTTTTTTAAACGCTGATATACAGCATTATGTTCTCAAAAGCAAATTACAATATTAATTATACCAGTCCACAATAAACCCTCACCATCAGAATTTGAAAGTTACAAGACCAAAAGACCAAATCTGGAGTCAACTTGGTCCATAGACTCTCAAAATTTTGAAGTTGTATGGACCAAACTGACTCCAGATTCTGATTCAACGCATAAAAATCCATAAAAAATCATTCATTCACTCATAAGATTCATTTCGAAGAGAATGCGGTTGAACTCCGCCCTGACCCACCCTACACCATTCCATCTTCGGACCACAAGGCGCTCTGGTCAACACCATCGTCACAGTGGAAACGCTAGCAGTTTGACTGTTTCGCCTTCACGTTCCTTCTACGTACGGTAGAGTTGAGGAATGCATTGCCAGAGTCTGTGTTTCCCGAAATGTACAATCCGGGTGTCTTCAAGTCTCGTGTGAATAGGTACTATCTAGATAAGTATGCTCCATCTTTGACTGCATCATAGTCCGACATTGGACGTGATAGTGGTCAAACAGTACAGCCCACTTTCTTGTTGGCCAGTGTTATTGAGACATAATTTATTTTCTAAGGTGGATTGGCGGATTTGCCACATTTCTATTCTTGATATGTAAGTTTCATGACAAAACACGACTGCTTACAAAACCTAGCTTGTTATAAACTGCCACGATTGGCTACGGTGGGTTCTTAACGCTAGAATGATGACGTACATATTGTAGTATGTATTTTACGAGTAAAACAATAAATTCAAAGACC
This sequence comes from Dendrolimus punctatus, assembly GCA_012273795.1. Lineage (NCBI taxonomy): Eukaryota > Metazoa > Arthropoda > Insecta > Lepidoptera > Lasiocampidae > Dendrolimus > Dendrolimus punctatus. The sequence continues at coordinate 4,773,314 of CM022529.1, read as the reverse complement.
GACACTTATTTCACCACTCAGGTACTTTGCGTCAATCCCCTCTTTCTAGTTAGAAAGAGGGGAGATTTCCTCACATGCTCAAAGTCCATGATTCGTATAAACTACACTTTCTAGAGATATTAAAAGTGCTTTTACCCCCTGGCAAGCAAATAATGAATGACGGAGGGAAGTTTGCCCTAAGGGCGGTTGTGAGACGACTTATTCACTTGGATTTATGTATTTTGATCTTGAGAAGTATTCTAAGCTGAAGTTTTACCAGTTAATTACTATAAACGAACCTTGATATATAGTTAAAATTTTTAGTTTTCGTAAACGTATTATTAGGGCGTAGACAGAGAATTAGGTTTCTCTGTTTTTCAATAGGGTAGTTGGCAATCAAGTCAAGTGAGATACTCCTTACCTTACAAATCGCCGAAGCCAAGTTATGCCTCCATAACTTAAACGACTCAAATGGCGTAATAATTGTTGCTTAAACATAATTTCTGGGTTTATGTGAATTTCTATATTAAAGATATTAATTTCATGCTCTTGGGAACTAGCTCAGAAATGTATTGAAAGAAAAGATAATTATCTTTTTAGGGAATTCCATAAAACATAAATGACGATTTAATTTATAAATGAAAATATTTAGGATACTCTTGCCAAAATCCATGCTTCCTGCTTGGCTATTCAGTTACGAATAATTGCATGGATAATAAATATCAAAAAAAAGTCCAACAAAAAATGAAACCAACTTCAAGAGGAACTAATAAGTAATAAGCAAAAAGTAAAAATTCTACAACATCTTGAAGTCGGTGCCAAAGTAAAACAAAAACTTGTAGTGAAGTCTTCAATGAAAAGCGCCTTTTTCTCGAAACAATGGGTATATTTATAATAATTTGCGATTTTACAATAAAATTAATCCACAATTTAAATAAAATAAAATACATTTTGCGTGCACTCATTATTATTTTCAACGTCCTTTGCTTGTATGCCGGGGCGATAAGTATTTGGCCTAGCCATTTTGTAGGCCTTGGCAGTCGGCGGCCCGTAAGGCTTCTTCCACTGTCAGGGGGAAGCCAGCCACTGGTGACTTCGTATCTCACTTTGGCGGGGGGCGGTCTGTAACGCGCCCCACAGGAGGAGGGGCGAGCGCGTGTGAGAACACCGTCGCACCCCCATCCCAGCGGCCGAAGGTCTAGAGACGTCCTCTAGCGCCGACGCATCCTCCTTTGGCGGGAGAGGAGTAAACTGGTACGTTCACGCTTCCGCTCTGCCTCTTAGTTGGCGAGCATGACACGTTCGCAGGAGGAGACGTCGTCCCAGTGATGCGTGTACTCATCGGGACCGGACGGGACGGGACGGGACCGTGGGTTAATGGTGTGCCATCAAAATAAATATAAAAAGTATAAAATAAATATTAAAAAATCTTTGATTTGAAAAATTTGATGTTCACTGTAGGCATTTACCACTCCAGGTGCATTCTTCTTTCATAACTATGCGTAAGTTCCTCATAGTAATTCACAGCCATTTATGTACGAGATAGGATGGTATGAGATTTCTAGGTACAATTTGTGGTAAAGTTCTAAATCACTTTCGCGGTTTTGTTGCGCACGATGGTGTTTCCATGAATTTAACTATTTCGATTATCGTGACAATATATAATACTTTATTATGACGTAAAATTGTTATAGATAAGGGAAGTAAGCGATTTATTAATATTAGATAATTATTTTCCCGCTACCAGGCACGTGCCTTCCCATTTCGGGAGAAACAGTCGCGCCTTTAATAATAACTAGCGGGACCGGCCGTCGTTATCTTTCCCAAAAATTGGTAAATTTACCCATCCCGGAACCTACTCAAACACGAACAAAAAACTTTACCAAAATCCTAAAACCCTGTTACAGCGCCACCTACCGGATTCAATAGTAGATTTAAACATCAATCTAAATGTACCGGTTTCCTTACAATGTTATTCTTTATGACTTGACACTGTAACACTATACATATTAGATATTTTTTAAATTATGCGTGTGTGCAATTCACACGCAGTAGAATTGAAACTTCTGTAATACTTGCAACAACTTAGAAGGGTTGATGGTAATAAAGGAACAGGAACTGGTCACAGATTTATAATCAGAAAACCTTACTGTTTTAATATATTACAGACACAAACTTTGAACCTTCGACAAGTATTTTTAGAACACCTCGCCATCCCTCCAACAATTTTAACAGTTTTAGAACTTTGCATATTGGCACAACCGATAGCGGATTGAAGTCATTGATAAACTATTTTAATTAAATTTTAATTACAGGTATGACAAGAATTTAATATATTATTTTTTGGAATATTATACTTAAAATCTACTTCATAGTTTAAATGTAATGAAATAAGCCGATCACAGTATAAGCTATCGCATCTGCCAACATGAAAACAAAATGTAGTGAATACAGTCTATATACAAATGAGAGATTTTGAATTTTAATATGTACACAATTATCACAAACTAATACCTAAAGTGAACTTTTTATATTTATATATAAATATAAAAAGTATAAATAAAACTATTTATATATTTACAAAACAGGCGCTTATCACAGAATAAATAAAAATATAACATTGTTATTGAATTAAGGAAATCGACGACTGTATCGTTTAGAAATAAGAAGGTACATAACAAAATTAATTATTAGCTTTAAAAAGAAACACGACAAGAAAAACGATACTACTAAATAACAGTAACATTCCACAGAATATACTCACAGACCAAATTCTTCTCTAAGTTTCATTAATACAAATATAATTCCTTTAGCCTACATTCATCAACACATTATATAATTCAAAATAAACTTCGTAAGTATCATTGCCAATTTTTCACTGTTTTAGTGTTTTTATTTCGATCCAAATTACACCTATGGTTATTCATCATCTATGATCATAGACCCTCTATTGTGTCCTGCACGGTGTAATTTGTAAAACGCATATCTCATTCTCTCGCAGGCTTAGTCTATAGATTTATGTATTTATATCTTTTTCAAATTATTTAATATGTTTGATCTTAAATCGAAAGAATCTAGTTTATGGCGTACAGTATAGTACCTATCTTATAGGAACGGAACGCCGTCCGTCTATGGTCAATGGGGTCGGTCTACGGTAACTTAATTTTTTTTCCACTTTATTTGCACAAAAATAAAGTTAATATCAAAGAATATTTTTTTTATTACATATTTCAATGACTTTTTTGAAATGCTCTCGGAAATAAGTTAACCTATAAATATAAAACTAAATATGAACTACGAACTATACTATGAACTATATAAAAACTAAAACTAAATAAAAAGAGGGGGGAATGCCTAAAGATTAATTAATAGTCCCAAACCACTGTCATTTACTACTGTCGAAGAATTGTTTTGTGTATTAAAGTCATTTTTCTTAGTACGTACTAGGTCTATAAATATACGAAATTTGAAAGACAGATATAGGCTTTATCAAGCTACAAACTTATATAGTAAAATTGTGAAAAAGGGAAAATGACTGGTAACGGCCATTAGTGTAACTAAAAGTTGGAATCTTTTTCGAAAATGGGGAAAAACGCATAACGATTTTTCTTCATGTCTTTTTAGCGGAGTCAATAGGTGATGGGCTAGCTCCTAAAATCGTAAAAAATTGTGTCACCCTCTCTAACATTTAAAATGTGAAGTATATTTTGAAAAAATCAAGGTGATAGAGTTTAAAAATACTTCCAACGAAAATTGGTTTGTCCAATGATGTTACAATAATATCCTTTAGTAGTTTTTGTGATATGAGGTATTTTCTATTATATATTGTTTTTTAGCCAAATAACGAAAACAAGGTATGTTTTTCACCTATGGGCATCGCTTTAGCGGACTGCAAAGCACTTCCAAATTTAAGTGAAACTTGTTTAGATCGTTGTGATTTGAAATTCGATGAAACGAAAAGCAACACTAAAAGAGATAAACACACAAATCTATAGTACTGAGCCTGCGAGAGAATGAGATAGAATACATTATATTTAATCATTTTAACACTATGCTCATACAGATAGGGTTGGAAATCTTTTGCAGTTTTTCATTAATACTTCAAATTTCGTGTTTTAAAGCGTAAATATATTATAACGGTATAATATATGAAATGTGACGTCATGAAATTTAGAATACCTTCTACTACTGCACGTGAACTGCACGTACAAGCATGTTTTTTATTAAATTATTATATACAAACTAAAGAAAAAAATATGCAGACTGTGAACTCAATCTCTCAGAGTGAAGCCGGCCAAAGAAAGCCGATCACGCCGCAGTGTTTCGAGAACTTAGTATTTAATAATCGCATGTTGTTTATGGAAAACAATTAAAGATTATTTAGGTATTTACTTTAAAACAACAAATGTATACCTTATCATTGGCAATAATTTGCAAAACTGGTTTGAACATTCAAAAGCGATATCTTACAATGACATCGGAAATAACTAAACAAGTAGGTACATAAGTCGCACCGCGGGTATCAAATTGCTTTTACGTTGTTGTTACAGTTTGTTATGAGACATAAATTACTTTAGGTTAATAACAATATTGTTACCAGTTTCAGGACTCGAATTAAAATGCCTTTGGAATTACTATACAATTTATTAGAACTATACAAACACGTATAAACAGGCACACATATAACTGAACACAACCAGACCAAACGTAATGCACGATTCAATAACACGCGCAAAGTCCGTCACTAAATAGATTACATAATGTACACACGTCTTGCCTCGCTTATGGTTCTCGCTTGACTGCCGATCTCCATTGGGGCATTGCTTTATATTGCATAAATACAATATGTCTGTCGTCGAAATCTCGTGAAATATTTATTTAATTTTTTGATAACTTTTCAATATTGAACGAATAAACGCTAACGCCATTCTTGCTAATGTTAACACCATTTTTTTGATATTGTGGATTTAGTAGACTGGATTTTTAACACCATCGTATGGAGTGGTACTTTGATTATCTACGCTGAGATATTTAAATTGCAAAATTCGGCCCCTGGTACATACAATATCATCACATTTACAGCATTAGTGTAAAATGTAGAGTAAGATCTAAGTAAGAAGCAAACTATCCTAAATAAACCGTCCAATCAAACTTCACAAACAGACTTATAACGAAAAGGGACATCAAATCCCGTTTGACCTTGACCCGGAAACATATCCAAGGGCGTCAAGAACCAAAGCAATTTGGTCGGCAGTAAAACTTAATAACATGTAACAGAAAGCATGCATGCGTGGGCTGATTGGACCCAGTAACTGTTAAACCGTTTGACCGACAGCAGGCGTGTTAAGAGGCTATGTACGCCTAATTCAAATCGGCATTTCATGAAATCAACCCCGCACGGCTAACATTTACTTCGATGGAACAGCGCCAAATAAAACTTCGAGCGTGGCGAAATATTGCAATTGATCATACCGACGCGCACCGCTTGATTGACTTGATTCAATTTATTTCATTTTAAGGCTCACGAGAGCGAGACAAACTGTCCTAAAGTGAGATAGACTGTTTGTATGCGTAATGGGTATTGATATTTTGTCACACCTTCCTAAGCGTCTTTAGCCCAACGGCTTACCATGCTCAATAGTAACTAGGAAGTGCAGGGTTCGAATCCTCATCAAGCTGTACGTATTTTTATTTTTCCAGCAACTTTTTAGATAGGTAAATTTTATTAAATAATTTCATTATTAAAATTTTTTCATATTATTCCTTCCCTATTATGCCTATTAATATTTAAAATGCGAAAGTAACTGTCTCTCTGTTTGTTCCGTTTTCATGGAAAAACTACTATACCGATTTGGCTGAAATTCATTATATATATACATATATATATTTTACAGACATAAATAGAGCATTTGTAGCTCAAAAAAAAATGCATCCGAGCTATTGTAGGTATCCGATTTTATGATTCTTGTAAGCCTCATTTTAAAAATCTACAAATTTTACCACTGCCATGTTTGTATATTTATGAAATATGTTTATTTGTCAGAAACAATTTAACAATTTTTACGACGGCTAAAGACCTCTATCCAAACAATACTAGAAATAGTGAACGACTGGTTTTAAATGTGGCACCAAAAACAACCCTCTTTACCAGAAACTGCTATAACATGTGCATTAAAGTCTATAATAAAATTCCAATGCACATAAAAGAGTTCAGGATTAATAAATTTAAAAATCAACTAAAGGAATGGCTTTTAAATAGAATGTTTTACTCGGTGGACGAATTCCTCAATTGTACATAAATAATTCCCTTGACTTATGAATGTTATTATTATTATTACTACTATTATTATTATTAGTATTATTGTTTGACATTTATCAGTATTTTATTTCATAATTATGATCCATTTAATATTATATAATTTAATTAAATTTATTAGAAACATTTGTATGCTCCTATGGGAGCAAAACATGTGTACATTGTGACATATATACCAACTGTTTGACCATGTTTTAAACAAATAAATTTGATTTGATTTGATTCGGTGCCGAAACTGAACATAGGATGCTTTTTATCCTGAAAAATGGAATAGTTTCCGGGATAAAAATATATTTGTCTTTTTATTGGTTATGCATTTATGGAAAAACTACCGGATGGGGATTATGCCCATATTCCCAGAGCCCTAGTACCACTAACAGTTCACCCCAATAGCCCGGTACTTTCTCTTCTCATTTCCCACAATAGTCCTACACTGGCCGGGGCTTGTCCATGGGTGCATTATTGTATGGTGTAGAGAGGGATAATCGCCGGTCAGTGTCACGCCACATTTAGATTAAATTTGTCAAGAGGCCTTTACGTGTCGGCCTCCCCGTGGCCCCACGCAAGCCCTCCAAAAGTCCGGGCCATTTTTATGGCCCGTGGTCTTGAAAGATATACAGATAATAATAATAATAATAATTTTTTTTTATAAAAAAAAAACTTTATAATAATAATAATAAACTATATATTTTTGATGCCGAGGATGAATATATATTATGATGATTTTTATCTCGAAAAATGGGATAGTTTCCCGGATAAAAATGTATTTGTCTCTCTATTTGTTATGCTTTTACAGAAAAACTAATACACTGATTTGGCTAAAATTCGGTATATATGTAATTTTAATAATGACAGTGGACAAGGGATACTTTTCAACCCGGATAGTGGGATAGATTTATATAAAGGTTATCTCAGAAAGGAGAACAGGTTTTTATGATTTACCATTTCAGTCAATTCAGCCATTTCAGCCATTTCGGTCATTTCGGCGATTTGAGCTATTACAGCCATTTCATTCATTCCAGCCATTTCAGCCATTTGGGCCATTTCAGCCATTTCGGTCATTTGGGCCATTGCAGTCATTTCAGCCATTTGGGCCATTTCAGCCATTTCGACCATTTGGGCCATATTAGCCATATCAGCCATTTCAGTCATTTCAGCCATTTTAGCCATTTCGGTCATTTCATCCATTTAAGCCTTTTCGTTCATTTAGGGCATTTGGGCCATTTCGGTCATTTCAGCCATTTGGGCCATTTCAGTAATTTAGGCCATTTCGGCCATTTCAGCCATTTCAGTCGTTTCAACCATTTGGGCCATTTCAGCCATTTCAGCCATTTCGGCCACTTGGGCAATTTCGGCCATTTCGGCCATATTCGTCATTTCGACCATTTGGGCCATTTGAGCCATTTCGGTCAGTTCAGCCATTTGGGTCATTTTGGGAATTTAGGCCATTTTGGCCATTTCGGCCATTTCGGCTATTTTGGCCATTTTGGTCATTTCGGCCATTTTGGCTATTTCAGCCACTTCGGTCATTTCAGCCATTTGGGCCATTTCAGTAATTTTGGCCATCTAGGCCATTTCGGTCATTACGGCCATTTCAGTCATTTCAACCATTTCAGCCATTTGGGCCATTTCGGCCATTTCAGCCATTTGGGCCATTTCGGTCATTTGGGTCATTTTGGTAATTTCGGTCATTTGGGCCATTCCAGCCATTTGGGTCATTTCAGTCAGTTTGGCTATTTCGGCCATTTGGGCCATTTCGGTCATTTGGGTCATTTCGGTCATTTGGGCCATTTCAGTCATTTCAACCATTTGGGCCATTTCAGCCATTTCAGTCATTTCGCCAATTTGGGCCATTTCAGCCATTTCGGTCATTTGGGCCATTTTGGTCATTTGGGTCATTTTGGTCATTTCGGTCATTTGGGCCATTTCAGCCATTTGGGTCATTTCAGTCAGTTTGGCTTTTTCGGCCATTTCGGCAGTTTCAGTAATTTCAAACATTAGGGCCATTTCAGCCACTTCAGTCAATTCAGCCATTTCGGCCATTTGGGCCATTTCAGCTATTTCGGTCATTTAGGCCATTTTGGTCATTTCGGTCATTTGGGCCATTTCACACATTACGGCCATTTCGGTAATTTGGGCCATTTCAGCCATTGCGGTTATTTGGGCCATTCCAGACATTTCGGTCATTTGGGCCATTTCAGCCATTTCACACATTTCGGCCTTTTCAGTCAATTCAGCTGTTTCGGCCATTTGAGTCATTTTAGTCATTTCGGCCATTTCGGTCATTTGGGTCATTTCGGTCATTTGGGCCATTTCAGTCATTTCAACCATTTGGGCCATTTCAGCCATTTCAGTCATTTCGCCAATTTGGGCCATTTCAGCCATTTCGGTCATTTAGGCCATTTTGGTCATTTCGGCCATTTGGGCCATTTCGGCCATTTAGGTAATTTCGGACATTTCGGACATTTCGCCCATTTCTGCCATTTCGGTCATTTGGGCCATTTCAGCCATTTCACACATTTCGGCCTTTACAGTCAATTCAGCTATTTCGGCCATTTGGGCCATTTCAGTCATTTCGCCCATTTCAGCCATTTCGGTAATTTGGGCCATTTCAGCCATTGCGGTTATTTGGGCCATTTCAGACATTGCGGTCATTTGGGCCATTTCAGCCATTTCACACATTTCGGCCTTTTCAGTCAATTCAGCTGTTTCGGCCATTTGAGTCATTTTAGTCATTTCGGCCATTTGGGCCATTTCGGTCATTTGGGCCACTTCATCCATTTCGGCCATTTCAGCTATTTCGGCCATTTTAGCGATTGCGGTCATTTGGGCCATTCCAGCCATTTCAGTAATTTCGGTCAATTCGACCATTTGGGCCATTCAGCCGTTTGATCATTTAGACCCGTTCGGCTAAATATATTTTCATCTCGGAAATCTCATTTTTCGGGATAAAAAGTAGTTCTTGGCCACCCTCGGTATTAACATAACATATGTACTCAGTTTCAGCCAAATCGGCTCAATAGTCTTTCCATAAAAGGATAACAAACAGTGAGACAAATATACTTGTGGATTTTTTTCGTGGAACCCTAAAAACGTAGCCTAAGTTACTTCTTATAACATCAGCTATCTGCCAATGAAAATTACGTCAAAATCGATCCATGTGTCAGAGATTAGCCGGAACATCCAGACACACAGACAGACAGACAAAAATTCTATAAATAGCATTTTCGGAAACTCCTGGTCAGATTTTATTAGATTTTATTTTGAGATTTCAAACGGGCACTTCACTTTTATTAACAATATAACTATAAAATAAATAATAATAGATATATATATAATAGTTTTAAAAAAAAACACGCTTTCATAAAAAATCCAACTAAAAACAGAAAATAAAATTTAATAAATTTGGTTTCTGATGAATGGGGTCTTAAAAAAAGCGTGGGGTGTATTCAATGCGCTTTTTCTTCTTTAAAATCTTAAAGAGCGCCTTTTTTTAAACTATTATTTATTTTTCATTTTTAGTTGTTATTTTTTAAATGTTAATGTTTTTTTAAATTAAATTTTTAAATATAAGCTTTTGAGATTCTGCATATCATGTAGCAGCAGAGTGCTAACTAAGACAAGTAAAAGAAGCCCAAACACGACGCGTTTATCTTGTTTAGTAAAGGAGTTCCTATAGCCACCTTCCGACTCCATCATCAGATCAGCTCCATGGTACCATATTATTGCATTGTCACGCGATATAAACATACGAGCCCAAACACGACGGGTCTATCTTGTTTAGTACAGGAGTTCCTATGGCCACCTTCCGACTCCATCATCAGATCAGCTCCATGGTACCATATTATTGCATTGTCTCGTGATATAAACATACGAGCCCAAACACGACAGGTCTATCTTGTTTAGTACAGGAGTTCTTATGGCCACCTTCCGACTCCATCATCAGATCAGCTCCATGGTACCATATTATTGCATTGTCATCGACCTTTGACAGGTGTTCAAACTTTGAATTAAATCTGATCATTAAAAGTAGGACAAAATCGAGCTCAAAAGGGAAGGTTACAAACATACATACATACATACAGGTGAAGCTAATAAAAGCGTGTTAAAAACATAATAGGGCTAAATAAAAAAAATTGTTAGAAAAGGAAAATGGAGCGAGCACTCAACTTGAACAACGAAACTTCATATTTCTAACTATCCATGGGTCTACGTCATTTCTATTGATAAACATAGATGGCGCTTTAGAATTTTAATGTTACCGATAAGGTAAAAATTTTATTGTCAATAGCATAAAAGTCCAAATGAAATGAAATACAAAAATTTTGAAAAGTATTTTTATGGCATTTTATAAAATTATTTAGGAAGAGAAAAAGAGCATTTTATCAACTTTCTTATAAAAAAAATCTTCTGGATCAAGTGAAACTAGTAGGGTTCGAACCCACACAGCTAGTGATTTAGACCAGACCTCTACCGTATAAGCCAAATAAGTATAGCGCGACCGTTTCAAAATTCTTGTTATTATTGCTCCTTCGTTTATTTAAAATTATTTTTTAAAGGCGGTCGTGGAGAAGAGCAGCGCGTCCATATTAGCCGACGCTCTAAAGCGATCTAACAAATTCCATACATTGGGACCGGCAGGCGGGATTTTTGCAGTCATTTTTAATAAAATAATTAATTACTTCCAAATTAAGTTAAGTAACCGAATAAAACTCTATAATTGTATTTGTTATAATATGATATGTTACTGTTATTTATTTTATCGATGTAAGATTAACAGTAATAACAAAAACGAAGATTGAATAACTCGTTTAGAGGTTACTTTGCAATTATTTTCTATCGAGAAAATTTATCGCAAATGCGTTCCGAGTACAAAGTTTACGTCAAAAATATGATCAAGATTGACATATATTTTTTTCACCGCAATAAAGTGTGTATAAATACTGTAAAAATGATTGAGAAATCGATCTAAAAACGCATTCTGTCTCTTATAACGCTGTTAAGTGTCACTATGTCCGTCTAAGTTAAAGGATTTTACATTTTCTTCTCATTCTTCCAAATTCAATTTCGCTTGAGAACATTATTTAATTTCATACATATAATTACACACATACTCATTTTTGTAATAGTACGATTGCTCTTCTTATTGCAGGAGTTCAGTAGAAAGTCAGACGGCTCACTTGATGGAAAGCGGTTACCATCGCCATCTATGGACATTTGCAACAGTAAAGATGCTACAAATGCGCTGCTGCTCTCTTTAGGGAGACTGGAACCTGGCCACTAAAACCGGAACACGACACAAGGTTGTTATGGTGGCGTACTTTAAATCAGGGGTGGTCGCCATCCAGCAAATACTCTACCACCTGGCTGTGGGTTATTTTGTCGCTTCTTCGTTCCTGCACGGATATCTGTCTCTAGCCAGTATTTGATGAACTTGAAATATTTATGAATACGAATATTCAATTTGAAAATATTATATAGAGAGATAACTCCTTATTGTAGTGTAGACCATTACAGATTTACAAACTAGTTCTCTTCTATCCTGTAGTGGAGACCACGTCGTACACCTCCAGCCCGGTGTACTGACGTCCTGCGCAAGGTCACTGACAGGAGCTGGATGAGGAAAACGAGAGACCGGGATACGTAGCGCAAATTTAGAGAGGTCCACGTCTAGCAGTAAACAGGTCTAGCAGTATATAGGCTGAAGAGAAAACTATTTTCGGTTTTGGATTCGGGAGTTCTGAAATCGAATTCGTTTTAGTGGGCTGTAATAATTGTGCTTGTTTTACCTCAGTAGTAATCGACCATATACTTACATTCACGCATACATCTAGCAGAGAACAACAGGTCCAAAGATATACCAATAGTTTTGGAGCTAGTAAAATAATAAAAAATAATTTATTTCCAATACTGCAAATTTGTAACGATTTCTTCTTGTAATATGAAGTTTGTTACAAAATTTATATATCTATATAAACTTAACAACGACTTTACCGGTATTGATAAAAAAATATGAGTGTTTGAATGGGTATCTAGGTGGGATAGATTTATAATTGGACCAGGTAGATGGCACTAGAATCGGGTCTTAGATTTTTACTTTATCAGGGCAGGACAATGTCTACTGAGACCGCTAGTACAACATACATTGTAGTTAATAACCATGCCAAATTTGTAGACAGAGTGGAGGACGCATCGCACCGTAGAGAGTCCTACACGCCTCCTTAGAAATCTTAATTTTTAATTCGAAATGTCCGTAACGCCATCTAGCGCAGGTGGAATGAACCATAAAGCCATACATTAAAATTACATTGTCACTGTTGTTGCCATAACGATGTATTTTAGTGAATGATAAAAGTGGCGCTAATAAAATGCGCTAATAGCGCCATCTTTTCAAATATATTCGTATATCCTTCGGGAACATTTTTTTCTGAACTATTTAGGCCTTCGGAGAGACTGCTTCCCTCTGTGTATTCTAACACCTGTACAACGGGGAGCATTTCGAGGAATTGTTTGATCTGGTGCTAACGCCTCTCATTACAACCGCACCGCTCGACGTCTGGATGTTCACCTCCACTTTATTTAGCTCCCACGCTCAACTACGCAACGGTTCTCTATAACATTCATTCCGCGTATAACAATCATCTAGAGAACTTCTCGCCACGGTTTCCTCATTACGTTACGATATTGGATTTTTAAACAACGGCATAAAAAAAAATCTTAGAGATCGACAACGACGGTCAGCGCTTTCCATCAGGTGGGCCGTCTGTCTGTTTCCCTGCTTCAGGCAACAAAAACAAAAGATTTATAGATAGCGATGAAGGTTGAAATTAAACAGGCTCTTGGTACTTACTCAACGTAAAAATGTTTCGCTTCACAGAGAAAGTTTCATCTACAATCAGACTGTAGTCTATTCATAGGCAAAGTAACTGTTCAGTAAGTCAGGACGCTTCAAGTCAGTCTATTGCACCACATCATTACTTTGCAAGTTTTTGCGGACTGTGGTCACTACGGTATTTCAGTTATGCTCGTGACTCGGCTGATTGAAGCTTCTTTGCGTTTAGCGGTCATTGTAGACCCGACTTACTGTTATACATTATTATTGTCTATTTACTTTGTTCTGTTTTGTTTACTTATCCTTCACTTTATACATACAGGAGCGAAGAAAGATTACAATTTCCTGCGGCACTTGGCTAGCTTGTCGGAAGAGGCGATACAAAAACCACCAGCCAGGTGGTAGCGTATTTCGCTACCACTCCCGACCAAAAGTATGCCAGCATAAAAATCTTGAGTTGTGTTCCTGCATTAGTGGCCAGGTTCCAGTCACCCTTTAGAGAGCCGCAGCGCATTTGTTGTTGCAAATGTCCGTAGGCGATGGTAATCGATTTCCATCAAGTGGGCCGTTTGCCTGGCTGCTGAACTGCAGTAAAAAATTAAAAAAAAGATATGGTCAAGAAGGGGAAATCCGTCAGTGGGCCATCCTACTGACGGACTTTCCCCCCTTGACTATACCATAAGCTTACAAGATTAAAAACTGGTTGAGTTTGTTAAATAAATGAGGTTATTGTGTTTAACCAACAAAGCCAATTAGTTAAGTAATTAGAGCACCCCTGCTGCGACTTTTTGAAATATTTTCAATGCTACGGTGTTGTTTGTAGTTTATGGATTAATGTCGCATTTCGGCCTAATATCACGGTTTCCAATTTAGTTTTTCTGACCAACATCAAGATTAGCGGTATATGAAACCAGCCAATCCGTCTTAGACAAGTGTGGCGGGTGGAGGTAGGATGCCATCTGTTTCCCTAAATAGAGGAGGCTGAGACCAGTAGTAGAACATTTACGAACTGATAATTATTTTTTAAAAATACTACCGATGTTACTACGAAGTAATTTTTAAGTGTATAAATTTTATGATAATTTTATTTTTATAATCTATATTGCTATACTAATATTATAAAGAAGCAAAGTTTGTGAATTTGGATGTTTGGGGTAATATCCAGTAGTACTGGACCAATTTAGAAAATTCTTTCAGTAGTGGAAAGCTACATGATTCATAAGTGACGTAGGCTATATTTAATTGTGATTTATAATGTTTTTTGATGACCCCGGTGAAGTGGGCACGGGAACTCCTGTCAAATATGCAACTGCAATAACGTTCCACGCAAGAATTGCGCAGAAATTTTCCGTGGGATTTCCTGGATAAAATTATTTACATATTCTATTGTTATTAACGATCAGAGAATAAATCGCATTGGAATACGTTTTTTAATATGGTAATTTTTAATCACTCATAGGAAAATTCACGAGGAATCACCAGGATAAAAAGTCACGCAGATTTAAGTCTAAGAATTTGCTGTCGATCAGCGAAAACCGCATCGAAATCGGCCTAGTAGTTTTTACGCGAATAAGCCGACTAGAAATTTAAAAAATGCATCGTGTTCTCCCTACGTATATAGCGTATTCCAGTTGTTTTTTTTAATAGCTTCAATGTATAAACACAATATTTTTAAGAATTTTATAATATTACTTCGGCAGACGTCGTCCTGCCCGGAAAAGCTTCAATCTACATGCCGGCAGCATTAAAGTTTATAATTAACAAATAAAAAATAGGGGTTGATAGTAGAGTTGAAAATTTAGAGTTGTATGTATTTTAATGCTGTATCATAAAAAAATAAAATTAAAAAAAATTATTAGGGACTACCCTTAACATTAAGGGTGATGAAAAAAAACTGACTTCAAAAACTAAAAAGTATAAAATAATATACATTAAAAATAAGATATTATAATTAAAAATAGCTTTAGAAATGAGTTATTTTATACTTTTTAGTTTTTGAAGTCGGTTTTTTAAACGAAGTTTTTTTTATTTGTTACTTTTTAGTGTCTATCTATGGGTAAAAAATATAGGCCCCAAGAAACAGGAACAAAAAAGTGATAGTAAAATGAATACTACTGGGCCAAACTATGTTAAATTTTTAGGGAACCAAGGGGCAACTATTCCTTATCAAACTAAAGAAGCATCACGTAAATCGGATCATAAATCTCAGACTAATCGGTGTACATACTTTAAAAAAAAACATACCGGCCAAATTGAGAACCTCCTCCTTTTGGGAAGTCGGTTAAAAATAGATGTTGTCCGATTCTCAGACCTACCCAATATGCACACAAAATTTCATGAGAATCGGTCAAGCCGTTTCTAAGGAGTTTAACTACAAACACCGCGACACGAGAATCTTATATATAAGATAGATATATTTTGGCTAACACTATCTCTCTATTTATAGACATAGCAATAGACAAGTCTAGAAAAGCACGTACACCCCCGACCCACGCCTTAGCGACGACCTCTGACAAGTAATGACGCCAAAGACAAAGGGACACGTCCTTTTAATATAGGGAGTGGTGTGACTGATAGCGGGCGTACAAGGCGTACATTACGCGTACAAAATAATATAGCTGCACCCTGCTGGCTAGTGCTTCGTTACTTCATGGGAAAGGCGAACAAAATCATTTAAGATCATAAATGTTATTATGATTTTAAATTAATTAAGATCATAATAACATTTATGATCATTAATTTACATTTATGATCTTAAAAAATTTTGTCAGGCCTGTGCTTTGCTACTTTAGGGAAAATTATCCTATACTCGCTACGTTTAACGAATGAGGTCGATAATTGGGTGATTCATCTGAGCACATAATTGTCAGCAATCACATTTTTTTTAAACCTGTGATTTTTCATTCTTTGCTGTAAAGTGACTAATCATTATTATTATAAACAATTGAATTTAAGAAATTCTTAAAAAATTTTAGGACTTTCAAATAAACGCGGTTAAAAACAATAATGCGTTCGGAAAATTCAACCAATAGCCACATTGATCACTATTTACAAGTTCTCTCACGATATTTTCCTTCGCTGTATTCATGACTGTGAAAAAGTAACACATTTACAAACAACAAACTCACGCTTAAAAATCTTATGCGTGATTTTGGAGGAGTTAGCGGATATACAGACACTCAGATAAAAGCGGAAATAGACTTAGTATTATCCTATGTAACAAATAAAGCAGTAACTAAACTAACTTTAAAAAACCAATAAAATATTAAAAATAAACTAAGTTATAAATAAGTTTTAAAACTAAAGTATATACAAAACTATACTATAAATATAATTATGATATAAAAAGAAAAGAAAACCGTAAATTACAATCGGTCCAGCTTGACCAGACCGCTGTCGTTGGGCAGTGTGCATAGAAGGCTGACAGCAATACTTTGCAAAATACATACACTAATTCATCACTGTAAAGGTTAAACATTAATATAAAACATATTTCACCACAAATTTTAAACCAAAGGAGATCTCCTTAGATACTAAGAACAGTCTAGTCAGTCTAGATATTTATTTATAATCGTGTTAAAAATAATTAAATTAAATCAAATTCTCATATGTAAAGTACGCAAAAGGAGCGGGACACCATTATGTCAAATAAATTTTTTACCTTTTCTCGATAAATGAAATCCGCTGTCAGCCAGCAGTGATACAACACCATAAGTCTCCTTATAATTCCTCCTTCAACTTTTCCCCTTCAAACAGATTCAAGGCGAAGGTATCTATGGTTAAAGCGGATAAGGTATTGTTTGAAGTACGATTCTTAGAAGGTTGTTTCAACAAATATTTGTTGTGTGTGTCGAATGTTTTTATTTCACCTGCTAAGTCTTACTTTTTTTTACATTGTATAAAACGAAGTCACTTTCTGCGTCTGTCTATGTCTCTATGTGTATGTGTGTTTTATCATCAGTTACATATTTTTAAGAAAGGTTAATATATATATATATATATATATATATATATATATATATATATATATATATATATATATGTGTGTATATGTATATATATGTATATATATATATATATATATATATATATATATATATATATATATATATATATACACAGACACATATATATATATTCATACTAGATTTGGCCCGCGGTTTCGCTTGCGATATAATAATAATAAAGTTTATTCCCAATCTAAAATTGTTACTACATGCTTATTCTAATACAGTACGCTAAAATTTAACGTGTAGTGATAAGTTTCCAATAGTCTACGTATATAGAAATTTGTTTTCTTTTACTCGCTATCGTTACTTTCTTCAGTACCATTGATCGGAACCTCTTCTCGGTAAAGGCCTCCAGCTTCAGGTGCAGCTTCTTCCCGACCTCTCTATCCATAGCTTTCTTTCTCCATTCACTTTTCTAGGGCGCCCTCTTTTCCTTTTTCCTCTTGGTCCCTTCCATATTATAGTTGTCTCGTGTGTCCATCTTTTGTCTGTGTATCTTGCTATGCCCTGCCCACTGCTACTTCTGTTTTAGGGCATATTGTAAGTTGTTTGCTTACAATAAATAAAGATTTAATTAAGTTTTTATCAGTGCTGTGCCGGAGTATCTTTCGAAACAGCAATATACCGAGTGCCAAGAGTGCCAACCTCATTTGTCGAATTGCGGCATACAATTTCAAAATTTGTGTTTTTATTAAATTAATTTTAGTTATACTTTGTGTCGCATTTGGCAAATAAACATTCTTTCTTTCTTTTGTTTTCTTTATGTAAGTAAAATAGAGCCACCTACCAGAAAAACCTCTAGTACACTAATATAAAAAGGCGAGGATTCGGGTTAATTACAGAATAGAGTACTTGATAGTCAAATCAACTGAGAAACCATTTATCATCTCATAAAACGCCTCAGCTTCCTAGAATTTATAATTGCGTTGCAAGTTATCAAGTCATATCTTTAACGAGTTCAAAACATATTAATTATATTTTCAATAAGAATTAAATTTTCATTTGTCGTGAAATTTTAAAAATAACACGACCGATACACTTTTATAGATTTGACTAATGCAAGTCAGGCATCTTACGCCGTCAAATCATTCGCGATGATACAGGTAGACACAACAGAACTAAATCCTCACAAACGTTTCAACTGGCTTTGCCAATAAAATTGTATGCTCCCGTCTCTCACAATGCATCCCTTTAAAATCCCAGTAAGTGCCACTATGCAATACCCCACCTTTTGGTTTTCCCAGCCAGACGTACTCGAGCACGTCTCTGGGGGAATAGCTTACCTTACATAAGCCAGTTCTAAAACGTGAAATACTAGGTACCTATATCGATCTGTAATTTCCTCTATTTGTAACAGGATGGTATGGGAGAAGTTACATATATAGGTAAATAAACATCGTAATTCTTAGTAAAAGATTATTAACAATTAGTAACGGGATTAAATATATTTTTAAATAATGACAATTAATACATATTTAGTAGGAAAATACGATAACGCTATAAATCGTCGTTTTATGGATGTGTTAGACATATCGTTGTTTTTGTTTACATAGTAAATACATAGTGGTTGTCTCACGTGACCAAAAGACTGGTTGGTCTATACATCGGGAAACGCAGTAGCGTTATCATTCATCGCGGCAATTTGGCCAGTCAATTGTGGGCACGTTTCCTACTGATAGCGGTCTGGTATCAGATTTTATAGTCTACTTTTAGTTTGTATATTATATAGTTCATTTTTAGTATAGGTTATTTTTTATAATTTGGTTTATTTTAATATTTTTTTGTATTTTATAAAGTTAGTTTATTATATTTTTATACTATAGTTGAATTTAAACATACTGTTACGATCTAGACGCCGACAAAAACAAATTCACACCTGTAAAGACACATTTTATTACCTTTCGGCATTTGGACTTTTTTGTTTGTTTGTTTACTAGTGTTTAAAATTTGTGATTAGAAAACAGTCCATTGTGTATTGTAATCTTTTGCGGCAGTCATTCGGTCTACGCAGCCGGGCAGACATTGCATCTGTGCAGTATAAAGCAATGCCCCGATTTGAGGGACGGGGGAGTCGAGCGAAGCAAGACGTGTGTACTAATATCGGGAATCTTTAAGTAACAGACTTTGCACCTTTTACTGAATTACGACCTTCTGAATTATGTTTGGATTTGTTGTGTTCGGTTACATTTGTACCTGTGTTATATATGTTTGTATAGTTCTAATAAACTCCATAGTAATTCTAACAGCAATTTAATTCGAGTCTCGTATACTTAGCATTATGTATAGACTGCATCACCGTCAGTTTTAAAAGTCTATTAATCCCTGCCAAGAGTTTCCTATAAAATCCTATAAAACATATATCTTTTTAGCGTTAAGGCCGCCTGTGGCAGTTACCAACTCTATTTTTCTACTTCTGTTTCTCTATGCTTTACGAGTTAAGTTTTAAGAGTAATCTAGCTATCTTTTTAATTGCATGAGTGCAGCAGACAAACAGACGGCCCACCTAATGGTTAGCGGTTACCATCGCCTATGGACATTTGCAACACCAAAGGCATTAAAAATGTTCTGCTGCTCTCTTGAGGGAGTCTGGAACGTAGCCACTAATGCCGGAACACAATTCAAGGTTGTTATGGCGGCACACTCTAGACCAGGGGTAGTAGGGGTAGATCAGTAGTGGTAGCCATCCAGATGGGCAGATACCCTACCACCTGGCTGTGGGTTGTTTTGTCGTCTTTTACCTACGACACTGTCGCCTTACACCTCCGGTGCTGCACGGATAGATGTACCTGATCGAGGCTTTCAAAAAATAGAATAGAATGGAAATAATTACAGAAGGCCTATGTCGAAGGACAAGCTGGTGTCTACGAGTGATTTGTATGTTACTAGGGTTTTCGTATTCTAGTACATAACCCTTATATACGTAGCCAGCAAGTTTTCTTGCACACGCGTTACATTGCATTAACTTTTTAATTAGGCGCGCTTCAGCGACACTGTTTCTATTTCCATAAAAACTTAATAAGTTTATATATATTTAAACCTTCAGTAAAAAATATCTCACTGCTGGTGAAAACCTCTCAATAATCCGTTGCGTTGTTTTTAGGAGGAGTTAGTGGATATACAGACTGACGCGGAAAACAATTTGATTTTATGTGTTAATAAGAGAAATTGGTAAAAAAATATTATCAACAATAAAGGCTTTATTATTATTTAAATATAGTAAAGTATTCAATTCATATGGTTGAGAATCGATTTAAGGGCTTTGGAAACTCAAGAGAAATCCACATGCTTTCCTAACTTACAGCGCTGTAAAGTTGAAAATCAGTCCCAAAATTTTAATTAAATATAGTCCACTTTAACGATGTTTGAATTTGCTGTTAAAGTTTGAATTAGGAGACCCGCAATCAGGGCCTGCTAATCAAACAACGTTCGAGACGAAAACTCACGAAATTCAAGGGGGTCATCGTTATGACTTTCATTAAATTTTAAATCTAATCATACAGCATGTATATCCTTACAATCATTCTTAATTAGTTTATGGAAAAAGTATTATCAAACCACTCAAACACGTTCCTATACAAATTATTGTATATAGATTATGTATATAAAGTAACATATAAGAGTACAAAGGCGAGCTTAACCCTAAAAGAGTTTTCTTCCAGCAAACCTATGGTTCTAGCGGGAGTGGGAAAACAAGAGACAGGGTTGTGTACAATAAAGATTATATGCATAAGTATATAGAATTTAGGGTGGCTCAAAAAATAATTTTTTTTACAAGTGACACGGAAAAATCGGTTGCTAGACACCTTAAAAAAGGTCTCACCAAGTATGAGCTCTTTATTTTAATAGGAAGATCCTCCGCATCGCAGTTTGGTATTTTTTTCTCAGTCCAATAGAAAAAAATTCATACCTCATCATTTATCGATTGAACAGAAAAATGTTCCCAAAGAATTT
This sequence comes from Dendrolimus punctatus, assembly GCA_012273795.1. NCBI lineage: Eukaryota > Metazoa > Arthropoda > Insecta > Lepidoptera > Lasiocampidae > Dendrolimus > Dendrolimus punctatus. The sequence goes on along the minus strand of CM022529.1, from coordinate 4,752,226 downwards.
TTTAGGAAATTTAATGCTCTACAAAAAAGGTATCTTATATTTTTTCCGTAAGCCTCACCATTTGAAAGATATTAAGGATTTAATTTTGATTATTTTAAGACAAATTTCATTTTTCTTTATAAATTTTATAACTCGACAATAAATGACTTTTACAAAATGCGCAATACAAATTTTTGTTGGAAATTAACTGCTCTATAAAAATGGTTGCTCAGGTTTTGGCGATGAAATTAACCGTTCAAAAGATATTCATCATCAAACTTTCATGTGTACGTACGGATTTCAAAAGTTTTTGATAAGATATTCGAAAATTTTTAATTAAATAGCAACCGATTTTTCCGTGTCACTTACAACAAAAAAATTTGATCCACCCTAATATACATATACATATACCTGAATGTATATTTACTTATCTGAAAAAAAACTAACTTAATGTCAACAATGAGTTTTTATGTGTGTGTGTGTGTGTGTGCATGTGCATGCGTGCTTGCGTGCTTGCGTGTGTGTGTGCGTTTGTATGTACTCGCGTATTTCTTATGTATTTGAAAGGGATTATAGTAGCGTAAGTTATAAAAGTACCTAATTGTTTTCAAAAGACGGTTGGCAAAATATTATCAGCTTCTTTAATAAGGAATTTAAAAAAAGAGTTAGGTCTTTTCTTAATTTAGTGAGTCATGGTAACCCAGGTTAATTTACTGCTGATACTATTATACAATTTTGGACCTCGGAATCTTACGGATTTTGTACCGAAGCTAGTTCGACATTTAGATTTTGAACTGTGAGTGCGGTAGGTTCCCAATAGCATATCATTGTTGACCACTTGTAGTGATAAAGTAGTGGTTAAAAATATATTTATAAATATGTTTACAATATTAAATTCAGGTCACATTGTTGTGTGAAAATATAATATTCTCGTTACCCAGACCACATTTTTTGGTGATTTCAAATAATATGTTTATTGTTTTAGGGTTCTGGAGCAATTTTGTTTACTCAAATAATTAAATTAAGTTGGGAAGCATGCACAAAAATAAACATTCTTATACATTACAAGTTTTATACATATAACCTATACGTTAAGAACGGATTAAAATTTTATATTATTTTATTGTTACAAGTTGCAGGACTAGAAACAAAATGCCGTTGGAATTACTTTAGAATTTATTAGAACTATACAAACACGTATAACACTGGTACAAATATAAATGAACACAACCAGTCCAAACGTAATGCACGATAAAATAACAAAGTCCGTCACTAAAGAGATTACCGAATGTACACAAGTCTTGCTCCGCTTGTGGTTATCGCTCGACTCCTCATCTCTCAATTGGGGCATTGCTTTATACTGTACAAATGCAATATGTCCGCTCGGCCGCGTGGACTGAATTTCCCAGAAACACACCTAGTTAATGACTACCATAAAAGATTACAATACACAATGAGAACAGTTCTAATCAGAAATTTTAAACACAAAGTAAACAAAAGAAGTCCAAATGTCGAAAAGGTAATAAAATGTTTACAGGTGTAAATTTGTCTTATATCGGCGTTCAGGTTGCAACATTATTTATATTTATTATATACATAGCAAGTCCATTTTTTGTATGCCAAATTTTCAGACGTTTTCACTTAGCTTATTACTGAGCCAGATTATTTTCGACACAACGCTGATTTTCAGTGCAAACCTTCCTTTTGGCGTGAGACCAAAACGACCCAATTTTTGTTAAAGTAACTATAACGATGTGCCATTTTAAAACTATTTATTAAGTTCATTTTAGGCAATATCATTGTTAGACTCTAGTAGCTTTGGCTAACACAATACATCAGCGAATGCCTGACAAGACAATAAGTACTTATATGAACATTGTCTTTAAAAAAAATGACTATATTTGCTCTTCAAAAACGGCCAAGATGCGCAAAATTTTCTACTGTATGCTCACTGTAATAAACAGCCATGATAATTTATTGAAATTGAATTGAATGATTGAATTTATGAAAATTTTATTGAACAAAGTTTATTGTACCGTAAATAAATATGAGAATAACATACAATAGTTAATATTCTTAAATACAAAACACAAAATTAATACATAATATATCAATCAAATTTCCACTATAAAATAAAATAATAATAGGCTCGTACAGTTAAACAAAAAAAAAAAAAATTATACGAAAATTACTTAAAATGTCCATTTAATTTACATGAGGTCAATATTAAACAAACGAACAAAAAAATGACATCACAATAATTGCTAATAAAAGAGAGATAAAAAAGGAAAGTATAAAAATAACTTTATGTCATTATTCTAAATTGTAAGTCTAAGTATTAAGTTGTAATCATATTTTGTAAATAGACATACAATTTTAATGCAATATTTTATATCATACACACATATTTTTTAATGTAAATTTAAATGTAATGTAATGTAATCCCGGATCAGTATGGCGATCTAGCGAGGAAACGTAGCCAGCCTTCTGGGCACCTTACCCATAGAAGACGGTGATTTGGGCTCAGTATTCTACTTATAGTCTTGAGGGAGGGACTATGGGTAGAATACAATACAAATAAGTTAAGTTTTCTTACATTGTATTCAATAGTATGAAATTGTATGTAAATTTTATTTTATATTTCTGACATGTATTCGGACATTGCACGCCTAATAAGACAAAAAAGAAAAATGGTTTTTTAACTAGTTTTTTGAGGTATGGAATTTTTTTATTCATCGCTTTGCATTTAATGGTTGAAACATTCAATCAGAAAAATACAGAAAATTGTGGACGTTTAACAGTTCTACGGAACCTTTCATAGTACGAGGAACGTCACGTTTTGCTAAATTTATTCAATATATAACAGGGAGCTAACTAGCAACATAACAGTGTTAGTGCCTAAAGTATCTGGTAAGTGTTTTGTAATTATTTTGTTACAGTCGGTAGGACATACAAAAAACTACCTAGTAGGATAACAAAGTCACCATACGTCAGTCACCTCATTTAAAACACTGCTCAGGAAATGTTTAGTCGAGCACACCTTTTGTACTCATGAGGAGTTTATGTCCTATATGATACGACCTAATTTTATTATATATTTTACTAGCTGTAGGAACCCGGCAGACGTTGTCTTGCCCTTAGAAAATAAAAATCTAGAAACAGATCGTAGCGCCACCAACCGGGACCAATTGTTAATCTAAATCTTTCTCGAATCTATTTGAAGAAACATAAAAAGATCTTTAGAATCGGTCCCACCGTTAAAAAGGTGTTCAGCGGCGCCACCTACCGGTTTCAATCGTGAACTTAAACCATACCGGGATCAACTTGAATACACTCAAAAATAATTCACCTAAATCAGACAAATGAAAATTAGTTTAAATGCAGTCACCATTGCCAAAATCGGCCTGGAAAGATCATAACATATATAGACGTAGATAGACTGATGTTTTTTTACTGATTATTATTATTATACCTATTCCGGATGAAGACAATTCCAAAAACACAAAAATCATAAAAATTATTCCAGCCGTTCTTGAGTTATAAATAGTGTAAGTAACATGACTTTGTTATGAATTAAAAAAATCTGATATAATAGGAGAAAAATTGTAAAATTAATGTATTTAATTCTATTCAAATTCAAATTAATTTATTTGCTTAAAACATGGTACATAAATTTGAGGTGACCTGGAATACTAGGTTCACATGTTTAGCCTATGAGACGTGCAAATGTTCTTTAAGATTACTAAACACACATCATCACAATAATAATAATTATTATAAAATTAACAAGAACCAAAAATATACATTAATGTCAATCATATGTAATTAATGTCAAAAAAATTATCCTAAAAATTCGTTAACAGAGTAAAAACATTTATCCAACAACAATTTATGTAGTCTTTGTTTAAAATGTTGTGTTTTGCAGTAATTGTTGCATAATATAAAAGAAACTCGCTTTCCGTGTCTGTCTGTCTGTCTGTATATCGGCTAACTCCTCCTAAACCATACAATTGCAATCTTATATTGAATAAACAAATGACTTTTAAATTTCAAATCTTTGTCCATCTATTTGTTTATATACGATTCACTTACTTTTTATGAAGTAACTAGTTCTATATATATGGAATTAGGCACGAAAAATGTGACAACACAAATAACAAAGTTATTTAAATATTTATTTCAGTTATAACTTTTGAGATACTATATACATACCCTATAAAGTTCCAAAGTGGTAAAAAATCTTGCCTCCCTCAAAATTTGTAAAATTATTTCAAAGATTTATTCAATCATCTGTAGGAAATAATTAACTTGTATGTTACATTTCCATATGAATTTAAAGTCACATGCGAAGGAAGTGGCAAGCACCGATAGTACGATATATAATAGACATACCTTAATACCTTTGTATTTCTGTAACTAAATAAGCGTTAAACATTTTCTACTTTTAACCAACTTCTAAACGGAGCAAGTTCTTGTCCATCCAAAGGTTGCCTAAAAGAGATTGCTTTAAGCAATAAGGCCGCCCATTATGACCTTATAGTTAAGACAATAAAGTATATTACTTTTCTTATGTTGGTGTACAATAAAGAGTATTGTTTTTGTTGTTCTTAATTCGTCTGTATGTTTTTTCGTAGGAATCAACAGTAAAGAACTATCAAAATGCCATCTACCCCAAGCGCTTGGAAAATTGCAAGGCCCCCAAATTACTATGTTAACAATGACTTAGAATACCCATATTCTGAATGTCCATTCCTTGGCGAATATAATTTGATAAAAATACCTCAAACTGGGCTTGTGGAGCATGTGGATTATTGGGGAGAAGGTCGCATTAACGAGGACGGAAAACTCAGCGGTTTCAAAGATTGCTACAATGTTAACCACACGTACCAACTTGTTAGTAACGGTGTCGCGGAAGTCATAGATCGTAAAATACCAAACAGGATTCCTGTTGTTAACTACACAGATTGTAGAACTAATAGTTATATCAAAGATAATTCTGTAAAGATCGTGACATTGATGGGTGCTCCAATCAACACCAGCTGTGCAGCCGATATTGCCCGTATTATAAACAAGAAAGACGGTTTAGTAGTTATCTATTCATTTAATGCTACCTCACAAGACGTCAAGAATCTTGAAAGAGAACTGTATCCAAACGGACTGGTATATTGTCATGGATATGAATTACCTAGTAGGCTTCAAGGCTTGACCCTTTTCGATAGTCATCGAGCTTATTTGAATTTAACCGCTTTCAATGATGAACTTTATTACAACATCACCAGCGCCAAATACGATGATGCTATCAAAATATGTCAAGAATTAAGTAAAGCTAACTATCAAAACGTAATTGTTGCTGTTGTGGATAGATTACTCCAAGGTGATAATCCAAAAACAATGACATTTGCGTATAAGCTTTGGGTTGGTGGATCTCAAGATATAGTTACTAAATGTTTCCCATCAGAATTCGACATTATTTTAAGATCAGAAAACGTGAAAATTATCAGTCATTATTATGGTCTAGCTTTAAAACTTGATGCTAACGTAGATATGTATAATGATCGATTAGGCTGGGGTGACAGTAAAGATAAATCAAGCCACAGAGTGAGCTGGAAATTTCTTCCTTTGGAAGATGATAATCGTGTCGCATTTAAGATACAAAATAATGAGCATACAATGTTCTTAAAATTAGACGTAAATGTTGATTCATACGGTGACAGAAAATGTTGGGGATCGAACAATTCTAATGAGCAAAGACACAAGTGGTTTTTGGAACCTCAGAGATTCAATAATAAAATCGTGTTCTTTATTGTAAATCGTGAGTACCAGCAAGGATTAAAGTTGGATGCGCACGTGGACATGTATGGAGATCGTTTGCTTTGGGGCAACAACACCGACAACAACATCACTGGCAATCCGAATTATTTCAGCTGGTTAATCCAACCTTGGTAAATTTAATTAAAAAACGAAATGGAATGAAAATTTATTATTGTTATGTATTGCTTGCTTTCCTAAATTTTTAAAAAATTCGCTTGGTAGTACTAAGAACATTAGTATATAATATATGTATTATGAAGTATTTTTATATTAGTTGTTGTATTTTCTTTCTTGTCTATATTTTTTGTCTTTGTCCGTAAGTCAATTTAATGGCCCTGGTGAAAGACCAGCGCAGCTTGCTTCAACCAGCGTTCCGCTGAGCCAGGACTATCACGAACTTCATTTTCTTTATATATAAATATATTTTATATCGTATGTAATTTTATATAAATATATTTTCTTTCTTTATAAATATAATAATTATATTACAAATTGAAATGTACAAGTCTTTTCATTTGATACCTTATTAAATAGTGTGACATACGTACGACTTATTTGTATGCTTTACTGTCGATTCTTCTTACCCTATTATATAGGATACAATTTGGGAAAAAACTCCACACAAAAACTTCAATGTTCTGCCAATATTAAGGGCAAATAATAGGTAGGTAGGTAGGTAGTATCTAACACCTTGAAGCCAGGAATTATTTAAAACGTTTCACTTTTTGTATTGTATGGGTTCATCAGACAGGCAGATGGCCCACCTGATGGAAAGCGGTTATAATCGCCTATGAACATTTGCAAGATCAAACGTGCTACAAATGCGCTTTTGTCTCTTAACACAATTCAAGGTTGTTATGGCGGCATACTCCATACCAGGGATAGTAGTAGCCGTCCAGACGGGCAAATACGCTACCACCTGGCTGTGGGTCGTTTCGTCGCCTCTTGCGACAAGCCGCCCGGCCGCAGGAAATTATGCTCTTTCTCCGTTCCTAAACTTTACTGTTTTATATTAAAAATGAGAATATTTCAATATATATGTAGATGGAAAGCGTTTATTACATCAAAAATAAGCCTCATCCACAAATAATGAGCTTCAAATCAGTCCTATTTCGACGATATACAAGACCAATTAACGCTGGCCTTCCGCAAGGTACAGCTCTGTATCTCTTATCCCGTTATTTTATAAAATATAACGAATACAAGTCACTAGTTATTAAAGTCTCATAAAAGTTGTACCGATTCTTACGTAATGTAACGGTGAGTGTGACGAAATGCGAGCTTGAATAACGCGGACGATAACATCATAGTGACTTACTAAGCGTTCTCGTTTCGTTTTGGTTTGTAATGAAAGCATGGAATAATTTGTTAAAAACTATTTCATTCTTATTTTTGTTAAAACATTAAGGGAGTTTTGAAAAACTTGGAGAATAATGTTTTTGCTGTGCAATTATACATTCAATAAAAAATGTAACAGTGGTAGGAGTTAGGTAGTCTAGTTTTATTTTATATTTAATTATCGATTTCGTGACATCACATTTCATATATTATAACCTTATAATATAATTATTTAAACTTTAAAACACAAAATTTGAAGTAGTATCGAAAAACTTCAAAACATTTTCAATCAATGTATTTAATAATTTAAACACTATCCGTACTCATACGGATACGGATAATTTAAACACTATCCGTATGAGTACGTATAGTGTTTAAATTATTAAATAAAATGTACTCTATCTCATTCTCTTGCAAGCTTAGTCTTAAAGATTTAGGTGTTTATTTCTTTTTCGTGTCGCTTTTTCGCTTCATTGAGTTTCAAATCACAACGATTTTAAAGAAAGTTTCACTTCAATATAATCTTGTCTATTATCAGTTAGTTTGTTACAATTGTCGATTAAAACAAGCCTTGAGTAGATTCGTTAAATTCGTGACAAACTTATGCACCTGTAACAAATAGTAATGCCCACTACCAGTTATGCATTATAACAATATTTCAACTTGTTTATATTCAGATAGAATAGTGCCGGGACGGTTGTCCGTTTAAACTTGTCCGGCGGTTGAAGACTGAAGAAAGCTTGTTAATGTCCAAAGGACAATGGACTTCCTCGTTACACTGATATATTATGAACTGTTTATAAACAACTAGCTTTTATCCGAGACGTCTTTCGCAATTATGCTTTTTTATTTTCTGGAAAATAACGTAACGTAACTAAAAAAATCACAATGAGATTTTAAAGAAAGTTCTAAAAATTGGATGAAGCTTAGCGCAAGCTTAGCTTATAAAGAATACATCGGTCTATTATTGTTTCGCTTGATAATTATAATAGAAATTTTGGTTTGAACGAAATGCTTTCATAATTTTTGAGATATCGAATATTTTTACAGATTGCATTCTTCTTCGTCGACTAAAAGTCTTGGTAGTCCTTAGCCCTTTGAATTTAGGCTAAATTCAAAGGGCGTGGGTTCGATCCTGGCCGCAATGCATGCACCATTTAAGCTGTTTTCTGACCTAATGTGCATATTGTTACAATGACCACGTGCTAAAAACGGTGAAGGAAAACATCGTGATGCAACCTGAATATCGAGATAACCGATGTGTCAAACCTGCCAAGCTGCCCTGGTGGTAGCGTAGCGTGGTGGGTATCCTGTCCATTCCCCTACAATGGGAGGCGCGAGCCCAGCAGTGGGACAGTTATGGGCTGTTATTATTCAATAATTATTCTTCTTCGTGCTTCTGTGACTAGATAACGAAAATAGTCGATGATTGTCTGTTCTGCAGTATTCTTCATAGTTCGTGGTGTATTAGCATAGATTAATTTATATGTCACTGTCAGTGACCATTACTGTATATGACACTTGTCTATGGAATACATTATCAGACCCATTACGAGTAAACGTGGCTCTACCAAAATAACCATTGTTTTATTTAAAATTGTTAATATTTTAACATTATTAAAATAAGATACAATACATGGCGCAGCCGTTCCGCGAACCTAAATTACAAAATATTAACGCACGTAAATACAAGATTGGTAATATAAAATCAGATTGAATATCAACTTGCCGACTAGGCATCGCATGGCCGAAGAAATAAGTGATACAACAAAAGATATGGCTGGTATCGAATACAGAATGCCTTCAGCGCTATCCATGAACAACGTTGAAGACTTGTTACCCAGATGGAATAAGTTCAAGCAACATTTTCAAATTTTTCTCACGGCGGCGGGTTTTGAAAGGTTATCGGACACAAGAAAAGCAGCCATATTATTAAACACCATTGGAGAAGAAGACAGGATGTTACGAGACAGAATCGTTATGGGTATTAAAGACAGGAAGCTACAACAGAAACTGTTAGAGGTCAGTGAACTCACACTGGACCAGGCAGTGAACAAATGTCGAGCAGCGGAGTTGTCGCAGGAACATGTCAAAATTATACAGAAGCAAGCCGAATCTGCATTAGCAGTAGATGCAATCTCCCAACGTCCAGAGCACAACAGCAATAATAAAGCTAAGTATACCAATAATTACAGTAGGTATAAACAGTCAAACAATAATAAGTTCAGTAAAAAATATTATCACTGTTCAAAATGTAACCGAGAACATAGTCCTAGGCAGTGCCCAGCATATGGGAAAAGATGCACTAATTGTCAGAAACTTAATCACTTTGCTTCAGGATGTACAATTAAAAATGTGCATGATCTGGAGAAAATCGAACATATTGATCTTAATCATGACAATAATTTGGTACAGGATTTATGACTAATTAAAGTATGTCATTCCATAGGTAACACTATAAACCTTCAAAATAATGAGTGGTTGCATACTTTAAAAGTTGAGAACAAATATGTTAATTTTAAATGTGATACTGGGTCACAAGCAAATGTCTTGTCACTGGATGAGCTAAGAAAAATAGTCGATGATGAAAGTCCTAAGTGGTCTGAGACTAACATAATATTAGAAGCATTTGGTGGAGCAACAATTAAGCCATTAGGCAAAACAAGTTTAACATTATTAAAATAAGATACAATACATATAAACAAATGGAGTTCAGGCCAAATTGTTAATAAGAATAAGTATCGGTCATATGTCATAAATGATATAAATGGATGTAGTTATATAAGAACTTCTTATCATATTCGATCTCAATAATCTGGTGAATCTTTCAAATATGAATGTGTAGACTCATCCTTGATGATCATCAAGTGTCTTTGTTTTAATATCATCACTATCACTATCATCACTACATAGTATAAAACAAAGTCGCCTTTTCTGTCCCTATATCCCTATGTGCGCTTAAATCTTTAAAACTACCCAACGAATTTTGATGTGGTTTTTTCCAATAGATAGAGTGATTCAAGAGGAAGGTTTATATGTATAATACATGCATCATATACTAAGGCAACATTGCTAATTTTAGAGGTTTCTATGTAGTGATGCCCGTGCAAGTCGGAGCGGGCCGCTATGTTTTTATAATTGCACCCGTGCGAAGCCGGGGCGGGTCGCTAGTTTTATATAAGTTCTTGAGAATTTTGTTGTTGGTTAATATAGGCATTAAAAGATAAGGTAAACATGTAATTGTAGAATAATAATAATTATATTAAGTGTTTATCTTTCTTTTTTTTTTAATTTTTTTTGTGAAAGGAGAGAGATGTATTAGCATAGATGTAACACGTTTGAAAAGTTCTATGACTTAAATTCTGTAGATTGCTGCAGCTTGGATTCTCGCTAAACCTAAAATTGCTACATAACTGACTATATGAGTTTTCTATGTAACTGTACCAGGGGTTCCTTTGAAATTGTTTCTGCATTACCATATTATTGGCATTTTCCATATACCTGTATCTCATTCCGTATACACCTATCGTATATATGTAGGCAAATTAGATTGTCTCCCCAGACACCGCATTTGTGTTGGAGATTAGGTATATTTATAGTTGGTTTATTCCTAATGTACTTGTCTACTAAGTAACGAGTTAGACATTCATATATTCATAATACGAGCTTTATAGGCTCGTTAAAAAAAGTAAAACCATGCGATTATGAATAACATTATATTTTAACATGCGTATAAACATCGTATATCTATTATGAATAACGTAAAATATATAGATAGCTTTGGATTAACTAAATAACAATTTTTGTATAGAATAATACATACATACATAATATAATATATATAATACTGAAGCAAGAATTACGATGATTATACAATCATAAGTCAAAGAATAAGTACATGATATATACATATCATGTACTTATTCTTTCTTTCAAATATTTTTTGCTAAAGTTTTATTTGTTATTAAAAAGTAATATTTAGTATATACCTTTACACAAGCTGCGGACTCTTTTTCTCTTCAACGGCTTAAAATCTGTAAAGAAAGCAAAACTAATATTATAACGTATATTAAGACGTGGTAAGGGCGGCCTGTCGTCAGAAGCGACAAACAAATATACAGCCAGTTGGAAGGGTGTTTATCCGTGTGGATCTACCACCCCTACTCTAGAGTAAGCCGCCATAACAACCTTGAGTTGTGTTCAGGTATTAGTGGCCAGCAAATATCTATAGGCGATGGTAACCACCTTCCATCAGGTGGGCCATATGCCTGTCTGCTGAAGTTGTGCAATAAAAAAAATCCTCCATGTCTGATCCTCTATCCCATATTTATATTATCCCCTGTATTCCAATACTAAAGGCTGGCAAGGTGTTGGCTGTTGCAAAGGCTATGGGTACCGGTAACCACTTACCATTAGATGGGCTGTCTGATTGTTTGCCAGTTTCGCAATAAATAGAATATATAAAATTACTCAAATCCGTAGCCAAACTTCTATTCAAGATTGTTGCGCTACCATAGCTATGTCATCAGCTATAGCCATAATTATATCACGAGGATAGATAAACTTAAGAGCGAAGCCAGACCCTTAGGCGGTGGTCTATTAGAAACGCCGTATGATACGTCCACCGTGACGTTATAGACGAGCTACGAATGTTTATTATGAAAATGAAAAACAAAATAAAAAAATAACTTTTCTTTAGTGTTTATTGATCAACAATTTACAAAAAAATATCATAGTTCTTCACGATATGAGACGTAAAGTGGTTTGTTAAAAATTTTTTTACTAGAAAAAAAATCATCAAATCACCTCCAAATTATTAACATGAAACCATTTGATTCCCTCAGTTTTTATCAAAACAGGATAAAAATATCTACTTCTTTATAAAAGAGAGATAAATAATTTAGTTCTTAACACTATCTTGTTCTATTCACAGCTGATTTGATATTATACTAAATTTTATTTTTTATATTTATTTCGGGTTTATAGAGAAACATAAGTGTTTTATGATAGAGGTTAGTAAGATGAGTGGAGTGACATGTGTGATTTATGTATAACAATATGTTATAATGTATTGAGGTCTGATGGAATGAAGGAGTTGCGTTAATCGCAATCCATAGTAAAATAATAATGCATCTAAAAAATGATTCTGCTATCGCCCGAAAAATCAGTACTGAAAATCCTCAAGGACGTTGGCGTTGCTACAAGCCTTAATAATAGTCTTTCTCGGACGTCTAATGCGGCGCACATACGCTGTGCGCGGCGTCCGTACTTCAGGTTTCTGAGAAAGACCACTATAATATATACATATTATCACACATGTTTCCAATAGGGGTAGGCAGAGATGATAGATTTCCACTTGCGACGATTCTGACACACAACTTGCGCTGCTTCATTTACTTTTATTAAACACCATTATAATGAATGTTGGTAATACACATTCATCGGTCGTATAGAGAGTAACGACGTACGCAGCCTATAATAGACCACCACCTTAGTTACTGAGTTGTAATGATATTAACCTTTGATAGAGCTATTAATAAGAATCGCAGGAAAAAAGAATTAAAAGTATGGACAAACTATTTTTAGTCTACAAATACAGTGTATAGCGTGGGCAAGCTGCTTTGCAATGCAAATCTCGCCCTGTAACGTCACTTAATAGATTCCATCATGGCTTTATTACACAAGACCATCGCTAGGGGGCGTCACATTTACTTGCACTATTGTTTTAAACATTAACACTGACAGACTATTTTAATAACACCGGGTCATAAATAAATATCTTACAATAGAGTCTATCCCGAGGCTATGCCGCCGGTTATACTCTAGTGCGTGCCTCTAGTTTAAAGAGCAGGCGTTAATAAGTACAGGTTACATTGTGTTAAATTTTTATGTCAGTATAGTTCGCGCCACGTAAAAAGAACGCTGGCTCTGAAGCTGCGCAGTGAGCGTTTTATCGATCAAATTGGTGGTATGAAGGGGGCGAGGCGGGGTAATACTATTTGCCCCCTGAAGATTCATTTCATTTTATATCGCAAACTATCCATCTTCCGGAATGAAAAGTTTCTACGTCCATTTTCGGTATTAAAACTACATATGTACAAAATTACATCAAAACCGATCCAGTACTCCAGTAGTTTTTACGTAAAATTCTGAGAAGATGCGGCAAGAAACTCCCCAGCAACACGTTTAGCTAAAAAAGATTTTTTCATCATAATTATTTATATATTGTCTCAGGTTCCTTTTTTAAATACATATAAAAGTTGTATTACACTTGTTTTTCAAAGAAGATAGGTGGCGGATGCAATAAAACACTAGCCGGACACTAATTGACGGAAACTGATCCACGGCGGGACGACTTAATGCTGTAATAACGTAATCAATGTCACTTATGACTAACATGGTACAGTCGCTGCTAAACGGTACTTGATTTTGTTAACATTTATATAAAAAAACTACAGGCAATCAATGAAATAGAGTAACATGAGAAACAAAAGTCTCTGTCAGATTAATTGTGGCTTGACAGTAGGTTGGAGTGAAATCAATTGAGATACTTCATCACAATTAAGTATGTAATAAGTTAGATGTCAGACCAAACGATGATAAGGGCTTATTCGTAAATTACTTACTACTCAACTAATGCAAATGTTAATAAGTCTTTAAAGGTATTAATTTTAACAACAATGCAAATTTTATAGATAGAGTTATCCCACGGGAACCGTACGTTTTTCCAGGAATAAAGTAGACTATAGTCTATTTCTGTGATAAAGTTCATCCAGACCCGTTCAGCCGTTCTGGCTTGATTGACCAACAAACATCCATCCAAACTTTTTCATTAATAATTTGATAGTTTGATAATAATATAGTGTAAATAACACAGACAAGTTTTAACTATAATATGGGTTCGAATTTTAGGCCACTAAAGTGATAAACCACAAACGGTTGAGATGGATGTGGTGGTGTTACAAGAATGGATAAGGTAAGAATTGAGTACATAAGGGCATAATTGAAAGTTGCACCCGTAACTGAAACATTGAGAGGAAGAAGATTCAGGCGGTACGGGCATGTAATGAGGAAGGATGACGGACGTAACGTTTACGTCATAAAATAATGTTAAACTACAAGATGAATGGGTACAAATATAGACCAAAATAGAGATAGATGGATTGCATGAAAGATGATATGATGATTTGTGGTGACAGAAGATCTGTGGCAGAATAGAGGAGTGTGGAAGGAAAATACATATTGTGGCGATTCCAAATCATTGGGATAAGATGAAAGAGAAGAGAGAGATAGACAACATAGATAAGTAATAGATAATTATATGTTTTTTTTTCATAAAAAATGTTTAGCGTTTAAAAAAAATGGACATTAATAAATACTTGTATATTAATATAGTATAGATACCATCTACACATAAGAAATCCTATGTCTGCGGTACTCCACTAATAAAAGGCTACTATTGCATAGGTCCATCAAGCTCAATCAAAAATTATATTCAATTATAAAATAGTCTAAATCAACAAATCATAATTACTTGAAACAGATGAGTACATACAATCTCAATTAAAATTAATAAAGCAGTCAAATATTTTCCTAGACAGACTAGCCTCATATCGCCTTATGAACCGAGCATAAATGGAATACATTAAAGGTTTCCATCGTAACCTCGGCTTAGCTTATGAGGCTTCACCGAGGTCATATTATCACATCAAATGAACGAGTATGACTGTCATACTAGAAAGATATCCTATGTAAGCGTCAGACAGCGGTAATGCGATAGTAAGCTATGAAATATATCTAGATATATAAGTACCTGATATAGCTACGGAGGTCCCCCATTTTATGTACGTTATGTTAAAGTAAATATTATTTTAGTAATAAATAATCAAAATATAAATTAATGATTATAACAACTGGTACCACTTTTTAGTATTTATACTGGCAATATTGTCTCCTCTTTCTCTCATTCCGTGCTCTCTGAATGTTAATTGTGCTCTGTTCATGTATTTTGTTAAATATAATAAAATCAAGAATTTCGTGCTTATTTTTGCCCATAACTCTTCACGTTAATGTCCAATTGAAATTTAAAAACTTCGAGTTTTCACAGAATCGAAGTATTAAAAAGCCCATAGATTAATTTTATAAAGTTTCACAGACAGTAGTCTTGTGGTTTTATATCTGTAAAAAGTTTAGTGCGAACTTAGAATCATTGAAAAATTCATTCGAAATAGTTTTTTAAATTGACCCGATCAAGATTCAACAGTTGGCTTCCTCAACAAGTTGACAATTATTTGGCGTCACCATATTACGTTTTCAACTCCCATACTCATCTTATATCTATTCTTACAGAAGACCTCTATCTTGCAATCTACAGCTTAACGTTGCTATAAATTCGGGGGGTCTAAATCCGCCCGCATCGCAGTTTCGTATTACGAATTCGACAAGTATCTAACTACCTACCTACCAAGATAATACAAAGCTTAAAGTACCTACCTACCAGAATAATACATAGCTTAAAGTACCTACCTACCAGGATAATACATAGTTTAAAGTACCTACCACCTACCTATCTAGACACGTGTTAAATCCAGTAAGCGATTCTCCAGATGCAGCAGCCCTAGGTCCTATAAGATTTATTCCCAAAATTAAAAATTTACAATATTTATAAAATAACACATTATATTATCAATGTTATACCCAGAATGGTAGAGCACATACCTATTGATTTCAGCAAACGATTTCATTGACATGGATTACATCTGTACAGGGCTAGGTTGGTGTCAATGTGAAATATAACTGTAGGTTGTGTAATATTATAATTTAGTTTACAAGAATATATACAGGTATATATATATACAAGTTTACTGTTTACAAGGCTTCAATTGTTCTTTTAACACATAAGATTAACACCTGGGATACTTGTAGAAATTTGGGATCGGCAGTGGTTTTGTGTTTCAATATAAATAATGAGCAATAAAAAGATATGTAATAAGCTTTATTAATACACGATTAGACGACAGGCATTTTATCTATGACGGACATGATAGAGCAAATAAGAACAGTGGTGTTAAAAAATATTTAAAAATAACGTTTTAAGTGCCAGTACTAAGTTATACAACCTCATTTTTGACAATACTAAACACACGATGGTAATTTATTTGTAAAAAAAAAACAATTACGAAAGAAGCGCCGACAGATAAAGAAGTAAAAAACGAAAATCAAATACGTTAAGGAGCAATAGCACCTGACGGCTTTACTGTACTTACTTTACTCACTCTCTGTTCTCCTACTTCTTTTACGGCCCTTTCCTAATCTTACCGACCGTTCATTCTTCTTACTACCGGTCAAAATTGGATACAAGCTCCTTAGCTTTAATCTCAAAATTATATAAATAAATAAATAAATATCGGCCGACAAATACACATATTGTATATTCCCAAATTAAGCAAGTTACGCTTGTGTTATGGGTAATATGCAACGCGCTACACTCGGGCTGATCCCAGACACTCAGACCATAGTAAATAACGGAGAAAAGACGTTTCCGAAATTTACTATACCAGGAAGCGAACCCGGAGCCTCTGTGTTGCAGTGAGGTAGACCGGCAAAGGCTTAGCCCACTCAACCACAAAGGCCGTCAAACAAAAATTCAACCGATGAAAAGATATAGAAAACCATTAGTGAAGGTTGGTAGGTTTTGCAGGATGGTCGGGCTGGACTTTTATTGTATATTTTAATAAAAGACTAGATTGGACGTGTGACTTATTTAATGGCTATACAGATAAGAGCGTATAAATTCTCAAAATTTACTTTCACTTTGAAGACACATGTATCCAATGGAAGTCGTCCTTATTTCTTCAAAAAAAAATTCGTTATTTCTTTCGTAACTAGTTTCGTGCTGCCAACAACATAAAAAGCTGTGGTAAAAGCTATTATATATATTTATATTTGTTATATATTATCATCATAATTCAAAAGTCATTCGGTTACATACTTCTGTATAAAAATTATAAAAAAAGAACTTGAGATATAAATAGAATAAGAGAAATATAAAGAAAATCAATTTTAGCTAGACGTGTTGCTGAGGAGTTTCTTCCGCTTCTTCTCTTTAACAGCAATAACACGTTGCGAAGCAGTTTACATAGACTAGGAAGTAAAATTAAATTTTATCCTATATGTATGACCTTCAAAAAGTGTTCTCTACTATACTAACTTATTACTAACTTATTTTGAATAAAAGCTTTTGAATTTGAATTTATTAAAAGTACAAAAGGGTTACAAGTTACTCCACAGTGTTACATATCTTCTATCCAATAGACTTCACTACAAGCACCAATAAAGCACACTTAGCAATTGTTAACGGCCCATTATATAACGAGGAAGCATACCTTTGGAATTGGATCGAATTAATGGGTATACCCCCAATAATTTCCGACGTGATTGCTGTGAATTATGTGCCAAATTAATAGGTAATTGGTATTATGATTAACGGTCATTTAGTCATTATTAAGACACGACCTGTTGAATTGGAACATTGTCATATTATACCCATTATAATATATTACATTACATATTGTATGTATTTTTGTTCGTTTCTGGTCTTTGATCTGTTTTGGCGAAGAGAAGCAGACGAACAGACGGATGAACAGAAGATATCAGATATCAGAAATATTTCGTTTTTATCAAAATGTTTACGATACCCTAAAAATACTAAAAACTTTTTAATAACCCATATTACACATTTCTTTGCTGATGAATAATTGATCATATAATAATCATCATAATATTTAAGAGCTTAGCTCCTGTAGGTGGAGCCTCTTTTAATTCTCTATTTTCGGCTAGCTGTTTTTACTTCTTTGTACGACACAAGACTTATCATTTCCTTTATTTGGTCGACTAATGCCTTCTTAGGTATGCCCTTCCCTCTTTTGCTTTCTATTATCTTACAGTGTTGTATCGTAGTAACTATCTAAAGACTCTTCCTCTTCTTTCTTGTATGGCTTTTATAATTGAATACCTTCCTTTTACTGCGGTGAACACTTATTAATTCACGTGCTTCAGATCCATAGAAAGCTATATTCTAAATTTAAGCTTAGTAACCGTTTTTTACAGGAGCAGATTGTAATATAATAAAGCTCCATTAACATTTTATGGAACTTTTGGAGCAAGAATTTAATCACAGCCACTGTATAGTCCAAACATTATACAGAGTGGAGAAATAGGAATGAAGTTATGCAGAAAACCTTCACTCCTAACCCACATTCTCAAAGTTAGCCCATTAGACTGCTTGTGGCAAAAATAAAGCTATAAACCCTGATCGACCTGACCTAAATCACTATACTACAAGTAATAATGGGCTTTGATAATAATGATGATCTTGCCAGTAATAACGAAGTGCTATTACCGCAAGGATTGCGGCGGCCAGTTGACGGATGTTCGCCGTAACACGGTTACCTCATGAGCGGTGACAGGCAATTAGGCAGAAATCACATGCGGCAGCTTGATTTTAGCGTACATTTCATATGAAAATCAATCTGCCGCACACACAGAGATCAAAGGATGATTAATATACTACTCTACTTAGAGTACTATTTATTTATTGCCTAAAGTGTGTAAACAGATAGACAGCTCTCCTGATGGAAAGTGGCTATGGAAGTTTACAACACATTAGCGTCTAGGGTGAGATAGAAGATAGATGGCATTGGTGGCAGTTGCTTCTTCCAAATAATACTCGATGTGGACTACATGATTTATTATTTTGATATTTACAATTAATTTAAAACTATACACAGATGAGTAACAGAGAATATAATACTGAATGGCATAGAGAAATAGTAGTGCCATTAAGTGCGAGGTCTTGTACATTTATGTATGCAATGCTCAGGTCTTCGAAGCCGCTTCTTATATCCCATGTTCCGTCCGACGTCTAGCTGCTAGCTGTGCGAGCTACGGGCGACGCCGGTATGCGGGGCGTGAAGAGGTGTGCTCCGGCGGGCGGGTCAGAGGTGCTTTCTGTTCGCAACAAATGGCGTAGAGAGGATGGGTTGGGGGAACGAGCCAGAATTCTCACCGTATAAAACACGATTTAAATTAAAGCCCCTTTTAAAATTTTATAATAAACAATCAGCCAAACGCGTGTCAGTATAGGGTAATTAAAAATGCCTCACAACTATAACATTACGAAACGTTTAAATTATTCTCAAGGGTGAAATAATCACAAACGACAGTGGGCTAGTTCCACAAGCTGTACAAAGGCTTAGCTAAAAAGAAGAAGGTGACCCCTATTATACAAGTTTTGTTTGTACAATAATAATTGGATGCACACTTTCCATTATACCTTATATTATGGAGGCTTCGAGGTATTTTGATAAATTTAATAAAAGCGAGTTGTGTACATGCCCTCTTATTACTTAGTGTTGGGGAGCGCCTTCGCTCGCGTATGTAGAATCAATTACAATTTAATAACTTTTTGTACAATGACTGTCTAAATGATCGTGTAGACGACACAGCTGATACGCCTGCAGCGCGCTCTTGTTCTGTGAATTTCTGTATATAAGCGCGTGTTATCAACCCTCCCATAATGCCGCCTCTTTGGTAACACCCCAAGTGCGGCGGCGACGCGGTGCCGGTATCGTCTACACATACGCTAAACAATACTTTTTCTGTGCGTAATGTACCTTATATCCTTCTCTATATCCTTATCAACATGTATGCGAAATTTCATGACAATCTGTTGATTACTTAAGGAATGAAAGCATAACAAACTGACATTCGCATTTATACTGTGAACCAATGATCTTAGCTCACTGCTGTGAACTATAAAACATGAAATATCCGTTTTAACGACCTGCGTAAATTGGTACGGCATGCAATTAGTTACCAGCAAAAAGAAATAATGTAATTTTACTTCGGATACATGCAGTTCTTTTATATCGAAGATTCAATTAGCTATAAAACAAAAAGAAACAATTACAAAAAAAATCCTAGACGAGATAAGCCGCTGACCTTTGGATAATTATTACCTCCATGCAAATGTATACTTTAAATCCAAAACATTAAAGTTCAATTCATTTTCTTAGTATTGGAACTTTGTCACACTACCCGCATAAAGCACGAGACATGCATACTTCTACAGAGATATTATACGAGTTTAAAAAGAATAAAATAAAAATAATTGAACACTGCACGTCTACTCTACGCCGCGTCTTCGCAAATTCATCTGAATTTTTTGACTTGCCAAAGAAAAATATACTGTATTGCTTTAAATTAACATTTAAAATAGTATGTCATTGTAAAAGTAGTTTATGTACAAGTTGCAGTTATGTTATTACTACGCACGCTTATTATTTTACGATTAAGCTATTTTAGTGACTGGTACCGCAACAATAAGATATAATACCAATAGCTTGTGTTAACAACTTATTATTGTTAATACCGACGTGCCGATAAAGGCAAATTGACACCTGTAGAAACACATTTTATTACCTTTTCGGCATTTGGGCTTCTTTTGTTTACTTTGTGTTTAAAAAAATATATAAATTATGTATTGTAATCTTTTATGGCAGTCATTAGCCAGGTGTGATTCTAGGAAATTCGGTCACGCGGCCGAGCAGACATATTGCATCCGTGTAGTATAAAGCAACGCCTCGATTGATGGACGAGGCAGTCGAGCGATAACCACAAGCAAGATTTGTGTACATTCGGTAATCTATTTAGTGACAGACTTTGCGCGGGCTATTGAATCGTGCATTACTTTTGTGTTGGTTGTGTTCAGTTATGTTTGTAACTGTGTTATACGTGTTTGTATAGTTCTAATAAACTCTATGATAATTCCAACGCCATTTTAATTCGAGTTCTGCAACTCGTAACATAATGTGTCTATGTATGTCCCGTTCTTAATATACATATTATCAACCGTTCTTTTGCCTTATTATCGGTTCAAATTTGTCACTAGCTCCATACAAGTAATGTCAAAATTCAACTGACGGTAAGGCAAGTGAATGAGTTGTAAGATATAGGAACCGGCTAGTACTAAAAACGGTTATTATTTTTCAAGGTACAAAAGTATTTGGAATTTTTAAATTACATTAAGTTTCTATTTTAATAAATGTATTCAATTTCAAAAATTTAGATGGTGTTCTAAATATATAAAAAATGAACACTTGTTTTTCCTATTCCTCTCTCTCCGGCTATTTATATGTCGAAATTGTTGTATCTTTGAATTGAAATTTCTTTTGAAACGTTGTGATTGTGTGCGAAAAAGCGACACTAAAAAGAGATATATATATGACTAAGCCTGCGAGAGAATGAGGTACGAGTTATACATTGTACAGCACAGGTTAGAGAATTAATAAAGCCGATGATTAAGTCAATTTTCCAAATTGGACCGAAATAAAATTGATAATAATATTTTACAGTATGTAACAAATAGCTGCCAGAGGGAAGCGTGCCCAGAAGGCTGGCTGCCACGCTGTATGGCAATGCTGATTCGTTGCGCGAAATACGAAGAAGCCTTCTGATCACGGGTGATATCGAAGAGTTTCTTACAAATTTCTTTGTAGAAACTTTTTACATTTTCTTAAACCTATTTAACTTCTTTTTCTGGGTTTATAGGGTAATTCGAGCGTATAATCATAGACCTGTAATATATTTTGCATTACTAATATAATTTAATATATTTAATACAATATTTATTTCCATCTGTGTATTAGTTTGTATATCCCTTCAATTGACATTGTTTCCTTCAGTTTACACATTTTCTTAACTTTTTTTTTTGAGGCGAGGGAAAATGCTTTACCGATTTACGCACTCTCTGGGCCGTCACTAGGAAACGGCACGCATCCATCGGGGGCGATAACGCTAGCAATAGTATGCTTTGTTTGCGCTCCGTCCGCGATGGATTACACAGAGGAGTGTGGAAACTCCGAGTGATGCCGCACGGGCGAGCAACCTCAATACCTACTAAAAACCCCCTCCTCCCTGTCGACCCTGCGCTTCTGTTTGTGATGGAAAGACTGAGATATAGAACATAGTTACGCAACAGTCGATCCAGCGCAATAAAGTGCCTGAGGTGTGCCCTGAACACACCCCACTTCGAGACGGGGGCAGATGAATCCCTTGCTTTACCTAGTAGCTAAGGGCCCCCTCGTTCCGGAACACATTTTCTTAACCTTACCCTAACCTAAGTGACGTATGTACAAAGCCGTGTACACATTTGGCCAAAAACTGTGAACCGAACCAAAATGGTCGGCGACGAACTTCCTTGGCCCAATATGTACGCGACATAAGGCGAATGTGTTTACGTAATAACCAAAGGAAAGACCTCACGGCCTATTTTATTTCCGTCCTAGCCGTCCAACCTTCACAAAACAAATATGAAAGGAATATCTATAGTCATAAAGTGGACAAGGGACCAGATCTAATCTTATATAACCATCTTATATGACCGGCTTGCTTCAGCAAATACTGATAATAAGGTCACATGTACGGACGGTATCAGCAAGTTGATCTACATATCCGTATTATATTGTTTCATGCCGACATACTGAATGCACACCTGGTTTATTACCTTTCCCGCATTTGGAATTCTTGTGTTTACTTTTAAAATAAATAAATACTTTGTGTTTAAAATTTGTAATTAAGAAAAATATTATATTGTTATTGTATTTGTTTATGGCCGCAAGTGTGCAGATTACGGTGTCTCGGAAACTTCGGTCTACGCAGTCCGTTTGTGTGTTATATTGTACAGTTTAATATAAAAACGATGCCCGAACGGGGGGGGGGGAAGTGGGGGGGAGGCAGTCAAGCGACGATTACAATACAAGCAAGACGTGTGTAGTACATTCGATAAGCAATATAGTTACGGACTTTGCGCGTGTTATTGGATCGTGCAGTTTGTACTGGTTGTGACCAGTTATGTTTGTACCTGTGTTATACGTGTTTGCATAGTTCTAATAAATTCTATACTAATTCCAACGGCATTTTAATTCAAGTCCTGTAGCTCGTTACAATACTTTTGTCTGGTTCAGGCAAACAGGTATATCACCTGACGGATTTCTGTTTGCTGCTTAGGAAATCAGCATAATGGAGGTGCAGCAACAGTTGTTTTCACTAAAAAAATTAATGCACTGTTTTTATTGATATACGTAGAGTTTCATTATAGATTCTCTGGGAAACATTGATGAGAACAACATTGTGAGAAAGTGGATTTCCCGTGGGATAGTTTGGTCCTAATTATTTTATTATGATAATAAATACGTTGCGTGATATATTTGTTTGGCTACAAAACCTTTAAAACAAATTTAATTAAATATATCCTCTTTTTATTTCACTTACCGCAATGCTTGAAGACGAAAGTCTTCGAGCTGATGAAAAGGACGCCCACCTGATGAAAAGTGGTTACCATCGCCTATAAACATTTATAACACGAAATACTACCAATGTTGGAACACAACCCAAGGTTGTTATGGCGGTATACTGTAGACCACGGGTAGTAGCAATCCAGACACCATATCACCTGGCTGTGGTGTTTTGTTGCCTCTTGCAACAGGCCACACCGCCGCAAGATATTGTATTCTTTCTCCGTAAATAAAAAACACTTTTGAGTTAACGCATTGTACTAATTTCCCTCCTCGTAGAATTCCCATACCAGGGTTCTTATATGAAAATCCATTACTGAGGAGTAAACTACGAAAAGTTTTAAATAATATGATGTCGATTGACAGTTTAATTTAGATTTCCTATAAAAACAAAGACTGGTGGCGCTAACTTTAATTATATTGTTACGAATTTTCGGAATACAAATTAAAATGCCGTTGGACTTATCACAAAGTTTATTAGAAGTGTAAAGGCGTTATTCACAGTTCTTACAAATACAACCGAATACAATAAAATTAAACTGCAAAGGAAAAAACCGTAATAACCTAAATCGCGCAAAGTCCGTCGTTATAAGACACTCGCTCGGAAAGTACTGGAACAGCCTCTTTGGGATTCCGACGTTTTTTTACGAAAAGGATTCCTTTTATTTTCAAATAGAGAATGAGGCAACCGTTATTATGCCTAGAGACGTCATTGTGTATAAAATATCATATGGTGTGAAAATTATTTCTTGTGAGCTAAAAATAAATAAAAATTCAATGTTAAAGATGAAGCATCGTCGCAAGCTACATTTAGCATGTCTGCTTTTTGGAGTTGTAAAGCACAAGTCTCCTTCCTATTTATACGAGAAGCTCTCTTGGTCTTCTAGCAGAAGACAAATAGGAACGCAGCAATGTGCAATAAAACTGGCAATGGAACGACACAGCACAGCATCATTCAGAGGAAGCTTCCGGTGTGCAGCGTCAAGATGTTGGAACAATATCCCTCCACCTATTAGAAATTTAACGTCAATATCATTGTTTAGGTTCAAACTCAAGGCATTTCTAAATGCTCATCAGAACGCACAATGTGATCTTAGGCATGACACGAGTGCTATATGATTTTATGAATTTATTTATTTTAATTTATTATAATATGGTCAATTTATAAATAGATATATGTTATTTGTTTCGTTGCAGCTGCAGTTATTTTATATATTATGTTTGTGTTACGATTTTAAATTATTGCTTTTTATATACATATATATATTTTGCATTACACTATATTATTTGTCGTTGTTATGTGTTGTATTGTTCACCGTAACTTCACTTTATGGTCCCAGACGGAAGAACAGCGCTAGTCCTTGTTGGCTAGCATTATGCTGAGTCTGGGTCCAATTTAAGACTTATTTTGTTTCTTTCTCTATTTATATTAACCTAGTTTTATTGTTCTAAATAAAATATTTTCTTTCTTTCTTAGAGCTACATTTGTGTTACTTGTTTACTTTATTTGAAAGACTCCATGGTCGTCGTCGGGCCCGTTATATGGTAGGTAAATCGCCGGGTAAAGAAAATATCCAAATCCCAAAGAGGTTACAGTACACTAGGTAACTCCACGATCGCAGTTGAAACTCAACTAAGTAAACTTATAAATTTGTTAATTAGACATGGTCTCCGAGTTCCAAGCAACATGCCCATTATTCCTTTGAATTCTTAACTTGTAAACTTGTGCAATGAAATGCAAACAAAAGAAGGAAGGATTTATGAGTCTGCCTAGGAAGCATAGAAAAAGATTAGCTTGAACAATAAATCACCGAAATTCGAAGGAGCAATAAAACATCTCTAAAGGATTACTATTGATTACTTTAATAAAGATGAAAGAATAATACTAATTAATTAATTAGTATTATTCTTTCATTAGTCTGTAACTGACATCAAATGACATCAATTTCATCAATCACGTTACATCAGGTTCACGTCACCGCTTTATTAGAGAATCGTCAAACACAATTTCGCCCTATTCATTCGGACGGGATTCATTACTGAGATTTAAACCACCATAATATTTGCGATCGTGGTAACTTTTATAGCCTTAATAATAAAAGCTTTTCTCAGTGATGTACTGTTATGATTAACGTGGGAATATACTGTGGTCAAACCATGTTCCTGTGTCACTCCAGAAACCGCAAAGTGACTAAGTCGTTCCGTACTCGTGAGAACCCAAGTGACTATTGCTTTGCGGTTATAGTTTTTAAGAATCCGTAGTTATTTTAGCAAAAACTGATTTTTCTCTCAGCAACTATTGGATCTAAATTGACAAAAGACGGGAAGATGGTACTTCTAAACATTATGGTGAAACCATAGTGAAAACTAAATATTAGGGTGACCTTTGTATATGTAATTAAAAGATGGAGATAATGTTTGTAGGCATGTGGATAAGTGGGTAGAAACTCACTTCCAAAGTCTTAACTATAAAGAAGAAAACTCTGAACAAAATTAAGGTGAGCTAGTGCTTCAAAATTATTTCAACGAAAGTTGCTTTGAAGATGAATAAGAAATTTCAGAGTTATGACGTATCGTAACACTTGGTTATATATCAACCACCACATATTTGGCCAGTATTTTGTTATTGTTATTAGGCCACGGAATTACATATATCACAAAAATGCTTCAACAGACAATCTACGAACCGTGGTACATACATACATACATAACTTCACGCCAGGTCCCTTGCGGGGTAGGCACGAACAACAGAGCGCCATACAGGTTTATTCTCACTAGCTTCTTTGACATTCATAGTTCTTGTCGTGGTAACCGTGGTAGCTTAGTAATTAATGCCTCGCGCCTCAAACTCAAAGGGGTAGGTTGCGACAGTATGTATGCACCACTTAGGAAGTTTTCTGACTTAACTTGCGTATGGTTACAATTAGTATCTGCTAATAACGGTGAAGGAAAAAATCATGATGAAACCTGCACATCGAGATAATCGAAGTGTCGAACCCGGCAATTCGCCTTGGTCAAGCAAGACGGGTATACTGTCTGTTCCCCTATAAATGAGAGGATGTTCTAACAACGGTGAAGGAAAAATTCGTGATGAAAACTACACATTGAGATAATAGACATATGAAAACCGCGAATTTGCCTTGCTCAAACATGACGTGTACACTGTCCATTACCCTATAAATGAGAGGCCCGAACCCAACAGTGGGACATTAATGGGCTGTTATCATTTATTTTATTCCCAGACAACCTGCTCTAAATAGAGGCAAACAAATACCAGACAAAATAGAGAACCAATTTACAACATCTTGTATCTATTATTAATTTATTACGGACTGCTCCATCTTGTAACCAGCAATAATGATCAGTTGCGTCGATACAGAGGTCAATGTACAATAAATGAAACGCATCTTCCACACAACAATTACAGGACGTAGGGAGCTCGGCGAAATGTTTAAAAAACGACAATTGTTCAAACAAGGCGACCTCTTCTTACATTCCACTGGGCGCTGGGTTTAACTAGGGCGAGTAACTATGATGAATTTTATGGACAAAAATTATTGGAATTTTCAAAATCTCTCTTTTTTTCATCTTATCTCAATCATTTGAGGGGGGCACAATAGGTTTTTGCTTCCATATTCCACTATTTTGATATACGTCCTCTTTCAATCGTCATGACATACTTCATGCAATCGATCCATGTCTTTTACGGTCTACCTTTACATTTGTGCCGATCTCCCACTTAATATGTTAATTAACATAGGTTTATCAAAATAGTTATTAATTGTTAACGTACTATAGTTAGTGGAGGTAATCAGCGCCGTGTTGAAACTTTTAATTCCGATACAGCATAATGCTGAGATGTTAACTTCATTGACTGAGAACTCAATTTCAGATCTCTACTTATATTTGATATACCTTGCGAATGAAATTTTAAATGTTTGCGTATTTTTCTTGTGTAACTATATATTCTTACTACTTTTTTTCTCTTTTATAATATGTAGTATCACACTGAAAACACAAATGACGCCAGTAGCGAAATAATAATTCTCAAAATAAAAAATAAATAAAAATATAGTTCAGAAAAACTTTTAAATCTGACTTAAAAAAAAAGGATTTTCCGGAATAAATAAATCACAACATTCAAGTCTCATGTTTTGTCATATCTATCTATCCGTTTGACTGTCTAAAATGAAAAATTCAGAAACAAATCTAAGTGTTAGAGCCTCAAAAATATATTAAACAAATTTGTTTTGCACAACATCTGTTGAGGTTATTGACATAAGAAGTATCTTCGATTAAATGCTTTTTATGGTCCCATAGGTATATGGAATAAGAGGTGGACGTGTGTCATATAATTTTTATATTGCTGAGGCACAGTAGATAGGCTGACGGCACAGCGCCAGAGACGTTGCCAATGTGCTGCACTCGAGCGGAACTAGAACTTGACACTTA
This sequence comes from Dendrolimus punctatus, assembly GCA_012273795.1. NCBI lineage: Eukaryota > Metazoa > Arthropoda > Insecta > Lepidoptera > Lasiocampidae > Dendrolimus > Dendrolimus punctatus. The sequence goes on along the minus strand of CM022529.1, from coordinate 4,724,291 downwards.
CGCAGGAACACAACGCAAAGTTCTTATGGCGGTATACTCTAGACCAGGGGTGATAGACATACAGACGGGGAATACCCTACGACCTGGCTGTGGATTGTTTTGTCACCTCCTATGACAGGCCGCCTGGCCGCAGAAATTAGTATTCCATTTTTTTATTCTTCCTTAAGGCTTAGCCACAACTTGTTGCCTTAATAATTCACAATCAACATATATTTAAATAAGGAGGCGTGTGCAAGATATTTTTTTTTTTGGCAAAGTTTGGTAACGGCTCTGCCCTTTCGGAATATAATTCAAATGGCTTGTTTTGCTAGAGTATCAGCTTTTTCGTTGTCCCGCAGACCAACATGTGATGGTACCCACTGCATTATCACTTCTTTACCTAAGTTTTGGACTTGTAAAATAACACCCAAAATGATGTAGGCTACGGGTGATCCTCTTGCATAGTATTCTTTTTCCATTCCTGCGCGGATAATCTACAAGTTAAACAATGCTTCATAGATAGATCGTCACGTTATGAATTTTTATTAAGCAATTAAAACCTCGTTCTGCTCCTTTTATTAAAAGAGCAGAAAACAGAATTTTTATTGTGGGTTAGATTAAAAACTATACTTTTTACCCAACAATATTTCGTTATACATAAAAAAGATATCAGGAGTTTAAAAATGTAAGTATTAGATAACGCGGCCAGGACGCTTTTTCGTGAGCGAAAAATCGTAAGACCCCGTCTATATAGAAGGTTCACTTCAAAAAAAGTATAAGTGAAAAAAAATAGTATCCGCAAAACTATTTTCGTGTAGACACTATTTATAGGTTCAACTTTGCACAGCTGTCCTGTTTGAAGTGTAAATTATTCCGAAGCACGCCTTCGCCCAGCGAGTTGCCGATTCCTATCCCGTTTACATAACGACGCACAACTTTCGCAAATATTTGTAATTGGGAAATTTCCGATAATCCGAATTAGGGGGCTCCCACACTACTCAACACGGATTCGGCAAACACAAGCTAAAAAGAACTTTACGCCTTCGACATAAGATCGTAAGGGATATGGTTCTTACTTCCTGGTTGTTTCCTTAATTGAGGAAGCATAATATATTTTTTACTGAAAATGTTGTTATTGTTTTTAAGTAAAAAATATATTATGGTTTCTTTTGATTATTATTCAAATTTTAAGTTTATTTATGGATTTGATTATTTGTTTTTGTTTTTTCACGGGGAATGTAAAATATGTGTGGTTTAGGTGTTTCGACACAACACTGACAATCAGTCAGAAAATATTTCGCCATACGAAAATAATGAATGCCAAACTCATTCAAATTTGACCAAATTTGTTAACAGAAAAAAATGTTTTTTTTTGTGGTTTTAGTTGGAGTGGAGGTACAAACAAAAAATTATAGACTTACAACTTTCGAGAATCAACGTGTATATAAATAATTAGTTGTATGTTTAGTTATTTATTTACTGTATGTATTGTACATACAATATATTATTAATGTATTTCAACGATCACAAACAATAAACGCACATATTGCTTAAAACGCATAAACAACCGCCCATTACTATTTAATTATTCTGTCCTCATATTTCGAGGTTTAGTAGTTGTGTAGGAAGCATAATAATTAAAATCTTGTCTCACTGCAGACCAGGCTTGAAGTATAATGCGGCGGTGTGGGGTCGGAATATAGTAGGAACAGCTTATGCCACGGCAGACGTTTGAGTATAACTGGTACACATACAATGTCAGTTGTACAAAGATTACTCAACACTATCTATCCCTTTCATTCGTTTGGAAATATATTCCCGTCTCAGCCGCACAATTGGAACAATTGTGCATGATATCAACACGCTTGCGAGCAAGAGACGGAAGGACTGTTACATCATTGTAATTATAAAATTAATTTTGCTCGGTGACAAATTATATTACCAATTGCTTTTTTAATCGACTTCCAAAAGGAGGTTTTCAATTCAATTGTAGCCAGATTTTCATTTTTTTTCCACTCCAGGACTCGTCTGCTCCATCGGTCATGAGTCCTGCGGCTGACGTGACCGATGGCAAGTAACTTATGTTTAAAGATGCTTAAAATCTGTATTATATTTGGTACGGTAATTTTCTATTAGTTAATCTGAGTAGGACACCTTCACTTGTTTGACTATTAAAATATAATGATACTGACGCTTGCAGCACAGTTTGCTTTTAAAGTCTAGTTTTCTGAGCCCCTAGGTTTACATGCTTACAAAGCCATTTCGTCCTTCTGTGGTCTAAAAGATACATATCGACATTTCCTCCCTCGAATGAAAAATTTGTGCTCAGTGGTCTGTCGATTCATTTATGTTATATATGATATTTCTGTATGACCACGCCTCGACCCCACAGACCCATGCGTTCAATGAAATCCCTTGCAATATTTATAACATTTGACAACATTGAGGGATAAGTTTATCAATGTTTTTATGCTCCCTTTCACATCGAGGAATAACATATACCAAGTTATAAGCAATGATGGGCCTTTGTTTTTCACGTGATTCTTATTCGTCAACATCATTCTAGCATTCAATCAGGTTTGAACTCAGAACATACTCCTCAAAGCCCGTGGTTGCATTTTCTATATCTCTTCTTCATTTTACGTTATTTTCAGCATTATTATTATGAAACCATTGGACATGTATATCTTTTATAATTTAATTTGTAAGTTAAATATTTTTATAGAATATCACACAAAAAATATATTTTTATAAACAAAGATTTGCATAGCTTTTATATATAACATGGACATACTTTATAGAATCGCATACTATACATTTGATCATGTAATGATTTTTGGCAAAGTTGTTGTGCATGAGCCAGAGAAGGTTTCTGAGTTGGTTCATAATTGGACCCGGTAGGTGGCGCTGCTGTTGGCATATCGATTGAAGCTTTTCCAGGCAAGATGACGTCTGCCAGGACAGCTAGTACAAGATAAAAAGTATATATATAAAAAGTATATAATAGTGTAACCATTATGATAATTGAGAAACTACAGTTCAGCTATTCATATACCGAAACTGAAAGAAGTCTGACTCGTTCGGAAATCAAGCGTGAAATGAAAGTGCTGCACCATCGCCACACCACTCCGATTACATCATTTGAATGTCCTAACACTAGACTACCCTCTTTCTTGCAAATTATTTGTAACACTAAATAACATTAAATATATTAACAGTAACATTAAATTATTTAAGAAATTGCTAAAATATAGAGACCGAATAAACATATTTAAAATAAAACCATCTTTATGTCAACCTGCAACACAAAATTTGTTTCCGTCATAATTTTAATTAAATTTAACAGCACAAATAGAACGAGTCGTAATGAGGTTTTCTTCATTAAGTTTATGCTAACATTCAAACCGGACTGACAGGAACTTCATTATAATCTACAGGATATAATCATATTACGGTATAAGCTTGCACTATTAAGGATATGTAGATAAGCATATTATAGACCACGTAGTTGTATAAACTTAACAAATTGGATATTCTAGTTAATAAAGTTCACTTTTCATCAAATTATCGCTAATAATTTGTTTTAGATAGACAGATAACACTTTATTGCACACCAAAATACACAATTACAAAAACAGACCATGTTTACAATATTTTCTAGGCAATACAACAGGCGGCCTTATCGCTCAAAGCGATCTCTTCCAGGCAACCTAAATAACAGAGATTGAATCAGGCGAATAGGTGGTGCAGGAAAGAGGCAATAGATACACAATACACAAATACTCAAACTAATTTAAGAAATAAATATACAAATACATACATATATATACAATAACACATATGTTATTATAATAAATAAATGTCTTAGCATGATTATATTCCGTAAATCAGAAATTGCTATTTATGGACAAATAGTGTTTTCTGAGTAAATTTCTAAATTTAGGTAAGAATTTGGCCTCTCTGACAGTAAGAGGCAGCATATTCCAAAGTTTGACAGCCTGCACCGTAAAAGAATTATCGAGATAGGATGAAGTGTGTGCAGGCGTCATAAGTTTTCGATATGTATCATGGCGCAAATTGTGGGCAGTGGATAGGCCAAGGAATTTAAAACGTACTGGGGACTATTAGGAGTATATAATATGTTATAAAGGAGAGTGAGAATGTGAGTATCCCGGCGAAAATGAATAGGAAGCCACTTGAGCCTTTTACGATATTCGGAAATATGGTCATATTTTTATTAAATCATTAATCTTAATCTTAGACAGATCTGTAGTGTTTTGAGAATAATAGCTCTATGAAAAACGCAACTTTTTGCCCACGCATACATTATAATGCAATATATAAGTCAGGTTGCCTGGAAGAGATTGCTTTATGCTGTCTACCATCACAATATTCTAATCGTGCATTTTTGTAGTTGTTTATTTGGTGAGCAATAAAGTGTTGATTAGTCTATTCTATACAATCAATTTTCAAAAAATTATCGTTAAACTAGCTGTCCCGGCAGACGTCGTCCTGCCCGGTAAAAAATAGGGGTTGATCGTAGAGGGTTGAAAATCTAGGGTTGTATGTATTTTTGTATGTTCTATCATAAAAAAATAGAAATTAAAAATTTTGTCTAAAAAATAAATAAAAAAATTTAGGGGTGATGAAAAATAGATGTTGGCCGATTTTCATAGATACCGGATAAGCACAAAAAATTTCATCAAAATCGGTCAAGCCGTTTCGGAGGAGTATGGCAACGAAAACTGTGGCACGAGAATTTTATATATTAGATTTTTCTTAAATCATTTATCTTAAAGACAGATTTGCAGTGTTTTGAGAATAATAATAACTGTAATAAATAAGCATCTTTGCATGTATATATATATATTTATTATACCTAACATTAACATAGCCCCTGGCCTAGTAATGAGGTTTGTGGGCTTGTATACCATGCAGGAGAGAGTTATTTAAAATTCGTGTAAATATAACGACGCAGTTATATTGTTAACTAACAGTCAGATATATTTTTACATATCCAGAACTTCTCTAGATTATTTTTTACCTCAAAATCCTACTGATAATTAATCACACAAATCATAAATTAATAACCAAGAAAACATTATAAAAGTGTTATTCTATAATAGTTATTGAAACAAATACCTAATACTTCATATAATTTATAACATATAAACAAACGGGCAAACACAATTTTGTTTGTAGAATCGTCAGGTCTTCCATTACGATTCGCATTGTTTGGAGTCCTATGACAAAACATCTTGCTGCATTGTCTCCATACTGTGAAATAATTTAGCATCATATTGCGAGTATTTGATATCTACTTAGCGTTTATCGTGGTTGTCAACACTGCTGAAACTATGCATTGTAGAGACGATAAAAAATTGGCCAAGTGCGTATCACTCAGAGCTTCCAGAATGGGTACTTATTTAAGTCAATTAAAAAATCATTCTATCGAAAATATACCTCGATAAACATAGAGGACGCTCTCTAGGTTGGTGGATCGATGATCACTAAGGTGACTTGTGGGTTCCGGAGGAGAAAAGTGGTGAACCCGAATATGTGGCCGAAACTTGGAGTGGATATGCCCGTATGCAAAACATTATACAATGGGTTTTGAAAGTATTTTTTTAAATTCTACGTACTATCTACTATGATGTATGTTGGGTGTATGTCTTGTGGATAGAATTAGACATGAGGATATCCGTAAGTGAACCAAGCTAACCGACATAGCTCATTAAATTAGCAAGTTGAAGTGGCAGTGGGCCGATCACGTCTCCTACAGGCCCGATGGCCGACGTAGCAGGCGAGTCCTGGAGTGGAGATCGCCTCTCGGAAAACGCAATGTCGGACGCCCTCCAGCCCGATAGACTGACGACCTGTGCATGGTCGCCGGTAGGCGCTGGGTGAGGAAATCGGAAGACAGTAATGAGTGGCGTTGACTTGGCGAGGCTTACTCCCAGATGTGGACTGCAATTGGCTGACGACGACAACATACTATCATACAGGATACTTAATATCTTCGATAAGGGGATAATATGTACAGTATAGAATTGCGAATTTAACATAACTGAAGCCTCTTGAAAAGCTTTTTATGTTTATTTTTATCGTATACATAGATGCTAACTTTTAAGCAACCTTAAGCAGCTTCTTTTCAAATTGCCAAAGTTGAAAACATTTTACCTGATATGCCTCCACTGGGAGACCTTCATTGCATTCGCAATATCCATTCGCGCTTGCTTTTATCGCTGAACTTTTATAACATTCGATGCTGCTTTGTTTATTCTTTGAATTAAGTAGTTACAATTTCATATTTTATATAATGCTGTAAATACATATTTTAAATAGGGGATGGACCTAAGGCCCTTGAACATGCATTTCATTTTTCTACGGAGCGGATACCAACTATCCGATGACCCACTTCCCTATCTCCAATATCCCCAATTCCATTTCCATACTTTTACCATCTGAGAAAACGCCACAGTCTCATGTGTTAACTATAAGTATAGCGACACACCTGCGGCATGTATCGTTAGGAAAGTTCGACGACTGAAAGAGAGACGTTAATATATTCATGGCGGAAATTCTGCTGATGCAGGTTATTTAAAAAGAATCGCGAGCGTATTTAGCTGCCGAAAGTTCCACAAGCTTAAATGAGCTTCAGCGGCTAAGCTCTCCCGGATTTTTTATTTAAAAATGGAATTAGTATTGTTAATCATTTTTACCTAAATCAACTAACTGAAAGTATTAATTAATTTTGATAGAATTCTAGCATAACTTTATGCTGAGTTGCTCACCTAATTTGAATAAAAGTACATCTTCAATGTAAGTATGCAAAATATATGAATTAGTTTTGTGCTGTCGCTTTTCAGTCAAATAATATTCTTTCTTTTCAGTAAAAAGTTCTGAAATGTAGATATTAATACGTATAAAATGTTGCCATACGTAGCAATTATTTTACTCAATTCTATTTCTCCTTAAAATATCAATCCATAAACGTGCTACTATTTAACTTAGATTTCTACTTTTAGATGAACGTGACGTCTGGCCACGTTTATCCAAAATAAACCGAGTCGAGAAGATTGACGGTTTTTACAGACTGTTTATCTTGACGTGCAAGTTTCAACACTACATATTCCATCACCGTCTGGTTATTGTCACAATATGCACATAGATTTGTAATTAATTATAAGATAATGAGAAGCTGGTGTCTTACCAGCTACCACTATACTACTTTACTTACATACAAAAGCTTTTACAAACACCTTGTAACATCCCCGGCCATACAATCCTGGATATCGCACGAGATAAATCTCGATAGAAGTGGTCCCTGAGACGCCGCAGACGAGCCCATTCTAATGTACTGGTGCTATGTAACCGTGGGGCGTCCGAACAATAAAGGGCTTCAAGTCGTTTGTACGCAATAATCCGCACGGTCCCTTAAGTTCGTTGACCCTCGACATGTTACCTTATTGGCGAATAAGTTCGAATATTCAAAATGTGCTTTTCAAGGCTATATAGCCATTTTGATTTAAAGTAATCTGGTCATCCATTGATATATATTTAGGTATTTAAGTTAGAAAAAAACTTCGTTTAAAAAAACCGACTTCAAACCCGTTTTAGTTTTTGAAGTCGGTTTTTTTAAACGAAGTTTTTTTTATTTGTTACTTTTTAGTGTCTAGCTATGTATGGGTAGACCTACAAAAGCTGCCGCGCTCCTTAAAAAGTATAGGTCCAAGAAATGGGAACAAATTTTTTTTCGTAAAATGAAAACTACTGGGCCAAACTATGTTAAATTTTCAACTATTCCGCATCAAACTAAACAAGAATCACGTAAAACGGATCATAAATCTCAGCGTAATCGGTGTACATACGGAACGGCACGGAAAATATTTCATAAGAAATGTTCATAAAATGAAAACTACTGGACCAAACTATGTTAAATTTTCAGGGGACTAAATGGCAGCTATTCTACATCAAACTAAATAATAATTATGTAAATCGGATCATACATCTCAGGGTAATTGGTGTACATATGGAACGGCATGAAAATTTTTTTCATAAAAAATGTTCATAAAATAAAAACTACTTGGCCAAAGTATATTAAATTTTTAGGGGAGCAAATGGCAGCTATTCTGCCTTGAAAAAAAAAGAATCACGTTAGTCGGATCATAAATCTCGGAGTAATCGGTGTACATACATAAAAAAATTAAAAGAAAAAAAACTTATCGATCAATTTGAGAACATCCCCCTTTTTGAATTCGGTTAAAAAGTAAAGGAATTTTGCATGTCAGTTCATACCTTGCCTGTAATAAGTAGGTAAATCGCTCCGCTGATTTTGTTGACTACCCTCTTTCTGTATGAGGTGACAGTCAATGTACAACAGTAAGGGCGGCCATTTTGAACACTCGCTGTCAAAGATCAACGACATCGCGCCGTGCGCTTGTCTGTTTTTCAAATTCAAATAATTATAATTACTGGCCATGCTTTCATTAAGACCTAATTCGTGTACAGCGGTAGCTCTCAAGTAAAACAATAGTATGTTGCGCTGTTCCCGAGTGCATCCTGAACCGAACCAAGAGAGGGCTGATCTCAAGGTTGGTGGAGCTTCTGCTTTTATAATGCAAGGATTTAGGTCATATCTCCGCTATACAGTCCACAGAAATCGAACCACTATAACATGTGTATTAGAGTATCCCACAATGTCATTCGACAAATAAGAAACGTTAGTCTCAAAAGATATTATATTCACATGACTAAGTGACATCGTGGCAACACCACCAGTCAGAACTAAGCGTTTCGCTTCATCTTTTCTGGTGCGCACTGCTAAAGAAAGGAATAACTTGCCGGAGTGTTTTTCCTGACAAGTACAATCTTGAAGTCTTCGAGACACGCGTGAATAGGTATGTTCTAGGTAATCTTGCTCCATCCTAGATATCGTCATCATTCAACACCAGGTCAAACGCATACCTATAGATCCATAAAAAACATGATGAAAAGGCGCTCTTTTCCGGATGAAAAGGCGCTCTTTTCCGGATGAAAAGGTCTTTCTTCTCCAAATATATATTCAAAATATATTTTTAGATTAATCGATTTTTAATCTTTGCATAAACGATCTATTGGTTTAATTAGTCTTACCATGAAAGTAAAACAATTCAGCAGTTTTATTAAAGTAACTTTAATATTTTCATTTCATTTGATTGAGAAATAAGCCTGTAATCAGTCATCACTGAAGAAAAACAATGTATTTTTCTCGCCTTGTTTAGTCTACGAAAATATATCTTATATTGATTTATGATAACATCAAATCGAGGTTTCCAGATATATGTGTTTGCCCGAACAACTGTCGTTACAATGGTTTAAAAGGTTTTCAGTACACATATTTTACTTTGAAATAGATTCTACTCCCAAATTACTTTTGTGTGGGTTGTTCTAAATTACCGATTAATTGCGAACACTAAATCAATATTAAACTACCAAATAAACAATTAAACCTTTGAATTGATTTCGCTCTACAAACCCACTTCCGGTCAAAAAGGATCCAATAACTTGTGAATATGGTAATATCCTCTCATTGAACCTTAACTTTAATCACCCTTTAACCTTTGACTTTATTTGCTAGTTAACCAAATATATTGAACACCAAAAGATGTAAAAAAAATAAAAATTTAGAATTCGATTCCAGCGCCACCTACCGGGTCTGATTGTGAATCTAAAACTTTCCGGTTCCACTCAAACACATATGAAATTTCATTAAAATCGTAGAACCCGATTCCAGTGCCAAGTATTTTATCTAGATTGAAGTTTTTGTAGGGATCCCTAATTTTTTTAGAGTAATAGGGATTCAAATGGTGAAATACTTGTTGAAATCGGCCCAGTCGTTTTTAAGTTTATTCGTTATAAAAATACAAATCTGTCCTCTTTATAATATTAGTATATAAATTATAATATATAACAAATTACTGTGCGTAGTATTATGTATTTGTTTAAACCATTAATAATATTAAAGTATATCCTGCGGCGGAATTAATAAGGGCTGAAAATTTGTCTACAATAGTTGTGTTCAAAAGAAGTTTTAATTAACGCCATAATTAAATATTTAAAGCGCCTACCTAAATACACACAAAAGCCGCCGACCCGCCGACCTACTGTCGGCAACTCTTTGTCGGCGGGCTAATTGGCGTACTCAATGCATTATCGGCGGCTGAAGATGAGGAAGAAAAAATACACACGTCACTATAGCTTGCCTACGCAAGCCGCCGACATACCCCCAACAGGACGACGGGCAGCACGAGCGGGCGGATGTTGCCGACATGATTCTTTTCATAGAGGCCACCGGGTTATCTCAGCGAGCGTCGGCTTTGGTATGTATTGCGCTAAATATTTAATTATGTCCTTAATTAAAACTAACTTTCGATAATAAAAATATTATAAATATTATACATTATTTTAAATATATACTTAAAACTTAATACATTTCCTAAACGTTGGTTTGCAATTGATTTAGAAAAGAAGCAAGTTAACTTGCTAAACTTGGCAATTAAGCTCTGTAATCGTTTGGACAGTAAGTAGTAAAATGCTGTCAAAATGATTATAGGGCTTATTCGCAAGTTAACTAAGAACTTAACTAATGTAAATATAAAGTAGTAAGTAGTAGTAATATAACTGTACTCATTTACTGAGTTTTGTACTCTTTTGAGAAAACAGAACTTGACAAAAGATAGGCAGAAATCTATCGGCATTTTAGAGTAGAACATATCCCACATGAAAATTTAAAAGTTTTAATAGAAATTTCCTTATGTTGTCCAGGCACTAATGCTACTGTTGAAAGGATATTTTCACTAGGGATTATTGCAGCAGTGAGAAGTCGCGACTTTCTGTAAAAAAATATCTGCCGTCTAACAGTCAAATTTAATATGCAAAATGAAAGTTGTTCGGATGTGGCTCATTATTAGACGAACATCTTCATTTAGCAAAACAAAACCACTCCGGAGAAAAGTATGTCTTTAAAATAAAATAAAGTTTTTATAGTTTTTTCTTCTTTTATTTCACTTATGAAATACTTGCAAAGTGTACTCTTTTTGAACAAAAAATAGTTGGTCACCTTAAGTAATAGTATTTGGTGGTGAACGCACTCGTGTCCGAGTCCAAATCTGGCATGCACCGCGTAGGCAACTTTCATAATCTATGTTGCACATTATTACAATTACCAATAGCCAATGGTAAAGAAAAACATGTTAATAAAGTCTGCACACCGAGATTACCAGTGTATGGAAACCGTTAACAAATGCTAAAGCTTTGTACAATATACATATATCGCTACACGTCCTAGAAATATAAAAATGTAAATATTCTAATTATGTAAAGATCTGAATGTTGACACAGAAACTTCTATCGATTTAATATGGTTCACCCTTAAAACTGATTGGGGTAAAATCGAGTATGCATTAATAAAAAATATGGAAACACGAATAGTGTGCGATGGACAATACGAAATTGTCCTGAATTAAAAAAAAAGTAGAACCCTGTTGCAGCACTACCTACCGGGTCCAGCTGTCAATCTAAACGATTCTCGAATTCATATAAGACACACAAAATACATATAATAAACGCAAGAAATGATAAAAAATGTAACACTGCAAAGAATCGAAGAGCTTTTTGACCAGATGACACATAAATATAACAACAGCCCATGACTGTCCCACTGCTGGTCTCGGGCCTCCACTATAGGGGAACGGACAATATACCCGCCACGCTTGTCCAAGGCGGGTTGGCAGGTTTACACATCGGTTATATCGATGTGTAGATTGCATAGGATAAATATTCGGGTCGTATTAGTATTAAGGCAAAGGAAGGTTTGCACTGAAAATCAGCTTTGTGTCGGATATTATGCTGGCAGAGCAACAAGCAAAACTTATTTGCGGAAAATGTGGGGTACATCTTCTGAAAAAATGTTATTTTTAATACATGTTAGCAATGTAAGTACGTTGCTATTTCTTCAAATATTCTTTCTTTCTTTCCTCATCACGAAGTACTCATACAACGTGATTAGCACGTGGTAATGGTAACAATATGCACATTAGGTCAGAAAATTGCCTAAATGGTGCATGCGTTCCGGCTAGGATCAAACCTGCACCCTTTGAGTTTAGGACGTGTGCTCTAGCCCTTACGCTACCACGACAAAATTACATAAATGTTCTGGCAATAACTAATTTATATTTTGATAAGACTGTATGGATGTGATGCTTTGCTTACTTATTTTGACCGTAGTAGTCCGGCTATAATCTGTCACTTCTTTTTTCCCTCTTAGTAGTGTGTGATGTAATAAACCACGTATTTAACAAAAAGTTCGCTTTGCAGTTTTTCCATCTATATAATCTCATACAATAAGAGTGCTGCAATAATTACAATTTATGTTCCGCCGCTTACAAAAAGGCGAATGAAAGCTATTATATATACTCTGGCCTTCCAAAACACCCCCAAGGCATGCTTGATGGATTAATTTGACCGAACAATGACGCAGACCGACATAAAATGTGAATGATGTAAACAGTTGATGATATTACAACATTGCAGATATATTATATAAACATCGTACGTTTATGAAATTTAACGTGATTCTTTGAAATCGTCAATAACTTTCTTGTCAGTGCAATTTTTCATTTTATAAAATGATAATTACACGTATACGTGTGTTTCTTAGTCTAACACTTAAATTGGTTTTACAAGCTTTTATTTAACTTGTAATGGATGTACCTATGTATGATGTTCGGATGGAATCTTACAAGTTAAATTTGATAAACTTCCCGGTTTCCGATTGAGCTGAAATTTTGCACACATATGTATATCGCATGACTATGCAATAATATGGTGTTATGGAGCTGATCTGATTATGGAGCCGCAAGGTGGCCATAGGAATTCCTGTACTAATCAAGATAGACCCGTCGTGTTTGGGCTCGTTTTACTTGTCTTGGCTAGCACTCTGCTGCTACATGATATCCAGGATCTCAAAAGCTTGTATTTAAAAACCTTTTTAAAAAACAATAATTCAATGTTTCAAATGTCTCGGCACCCTGGGATGTTGCAGTAAAGTAAAAGAGCGACATACACACAATAAAACAGATAAAAAATACATTACATACAGAAATTGAATGCCGTTTAGAAATGAGATTGGGACTATAATTTGCTCTGCCGTAACATGATGTGCCAAACTGCCGCCACAGCACTGGTTTTCAGTACACACCTCCAAAATCACATAATAATCATAAGACCCCAAGCATGTAGACCTAATAACCTATAACCTACATATAATATATAACATGTAATAGCTTGTGAGGTGAAGAAGAAAGCAAGTGAGGTGTGTAAGAATAAGCTTGTATGGCGCTCTGTTGTTCGTGTCTACCCCGCAAGGGACCTGGCGTGAGTTATGCATGTATGTATGTCATGAATAGAATATCACATCAAATTATACAATAATATACCTACATCCTATCAAAACAATGGAATAATGAGTAAAAAGAAAAATACCTATCCTAACAAAGCACACTAGTTATTAACTATTTACCTAATTTAATATTTACTCTGGCGTAAGAGCCTAGCTGCCAATGAAAATAGATAATTAAATAATTATATATTTAACCTATAATCCAGTTATGAAATGTTGCACAGTTTATATATGTAACATAAAAATTAAAGACACAACAGAACTTTAAGCATAGGTTACCAAAGACGCCGGTAGTCTTTATATGAATGAATGTTCTTTAATACTAACAAATACTAATACTTAAAGACTTAAAGCAATCTGTCGCTAGAATGTGTTGAAATATTGAATAATTATCAGGCGCTATAATAAAGGCAGTTTTTAAAAGATATTAATGAAATTTATTGACTTACACCGATTGTATTTTCTTAAGGTTCCGCAGCCAGTAACACATAATTAACACGTTTGAATGGTTTATTCATGAAGCTTAATATAATTAAATTATAAAAACTATGAACTAGAATATCTTGAAGATTAAACTATAATATAAAACAAAATCAATAATAATAATACAGATAAGTATTCCCAAAATGCTGTCCTCATTTCCCCAATTAACGTTTAGAGCGCAAAATTTTATGAATTTTTTATTTCGACGTTTCGGCCACTTCTCAGTAGCCGTTATCACGAATACAGTGTCAATGAATAACAAAGTTGTTATTCGGCCTAATGCCAACTTATTCGCTTTAATCACATTTTTTTTGTGGTTATTGTTTATACCATATGGGAGCTTAAACTAATTTTTACTAAATCTCCATGGCTTCACTTGCTTTTACTAGATAGATACCTCTGCTGTCCTTAAAGCTAACGCAATACTTGCAAAGTAGCGATTTCAATAATAATGTGGGAAACACATTTTTAAACATCAATTCATCACCTTGGGATACCATTTCTGCAAAAAATTGAAAAGCCCAAAAATGACGATTACTACAAGTGCAATTAGTAGGGCAGACCTTACCTGCGGAGATTTAACTATTTATCAAAAATAGTAAAAATAAATTAGAAATAGCAAATGAGCAAACGTACATATTGTTACGTGTTTAGCGGGACTCGAATTAAAATGCCGTTAGAATTACTATACAATTTATTAGAACTATACACATGTATAACACAGGTACAAATATAACCGAACACAACAAATCCAAACGTAATTCGTAACGTAATAATTCATTAAAACGCGCAAAGTCCGTCACTATTAGATTCCCGAATGTACACACGTCACGCCCGTATCATAGTCGTAGCTCGAATGTCCTCCTCTCTCCATCAGGCCGTCGTTTTATAGCTCACAAATACAAATGTGCTTGTATCGTAGTTAACGTTATCCGCAACACCTGGCTAATGGTTTACCTATAATTAAGTACAATAATAAAACTGTGTTTTTACAGATTAGGAGTGGAATTTGTTTTTGTCGGAACGTAAGTTGTAACAAAACCCGTGAAAACAGTTTTACTAATTACGATACAAATAAATAAAATAATTAAGTCTGTGTACATTAATAAACACGCAATTAGTAAGGACGACCTTAATAATATAATATTTTTATTGACACCAAAATTAAATTTACATGTTGTCTTAAAATTTAAAACTGTTTGGGTACTAACGCCTAAACTAGGCCAAGCCTGTCTCTTAGGTGTTAGTTCCTTCCAGTGACTTAAGAACTACGACGTGAGTGTGTAACGATTTTAGTAAGTAAGTAATCAGAAACAAAGAATTAGAAAGATAATAATTTAAAAGGTAGATCGAAATTATTTTGAAACGAGTGAGAAGTACATATGTCTATAACCTTACTTTCGGAGATTAATCTATCTATCGAAATGTATTCGTAGAAATCGCAAATGAAACACTTATATTATAAGCCGTGAAAACAGTACTAATAAGTAAAGGAATGAAGTTTGTGTACCTTAATAAATAAACGTGTACCTAGTTATAGTTAGGCAGTCTTGGAGGTAGGATAACCCTCACGCGGGCACATTCAGAGGTTAATGAACAGACGTCATGGGGAGGCTTCGGGCATGCGCACAACTATGTTTTTTATGCGCCATCCCTCTTTCGACACTTTGCAGATTAGGGAGGCATTGTGTTTAAATTTTTCGGCTCCACAACTCATGAAAATAACGTGGTCTTGAATGTAGAATATACTATACTGTTACACTGTACATTTGCTAAGCTGTAAATGTTTACTTTTAACTACCATTTATCCGCAACTTTGTTCAATTTGGACATGCAAAATTGTTATAAATCAGTGAAATTATCGCATTGGAAACAGTTTTTTTCACTCTGGCCAGTTTAAACCATTCTCATGAAAATTCCCACGGGATTCCCAGAATATAAAGCCTAGCGAAAACGGCATCCAAATCGGCTCAATAGTTTTTACGCAAATCCGAAACAAACAGACAAATACAAAGATTTAATAATCAAAAGACTACATTTTACAATTTTATAATATTATAATTTTTTGACTGATTTGGTTAAAAACCTGAATAGAATTACATGATAGTCAGCTCTTCATGTAAAAATGAGGATCTTTGTGGCTTAATATTTTCTTCCACAACGGGCTGAGAGGTCGAAAACCTGGGAGACAGCAAGTAACTCTAGGTTAATATATATATATGTTGTTTAAACGTAATTCTTATTAAGAAAAACAGCATGAAAAATACCCATATATAAAACCTGTCAATCTCCCATGAACAAGCGGGGCGAATGTAAAACCAAATTCATGTACACAGCACAAAGTTGATGGAGGGCTTTGAAAGCAAAACAAAGTTGATGATTTATTTATTGTATTGTAACCAGGGCGTTGCGTACAAAACTTTTTATACAAGAAAATTCTGACTGTCAACATGCGTGCTTGTACCTACTTGTAACAAGTTCAGGTGCGCTTAGATTAAAAAAACAACAAAATAACTTCACCTGTGCTATACGTGATAGAAGATAAACAAATTAGTATGGAAGAAGAATATCTTTTAGATACATAGTTAGATAATTCTTAATCGTACACTAAAGCATATACAAACAGAAGTACAAAAAGATAAAAGATAGTAAAACTAACGGCCTTATCGCTGAGAAGCGATCTCTTCCAGGCAACCCTTGGCAATGATTAATAGATTTTTTTACTATGGCATTAGATCTAAAACGTATAAAGAAAATATAAATATTATCCGTGCAGGAACGGAGAAGGAATAAAATTTCCTTTAGCCAGGCGGCCTGTCGTAAGAAGAGACAAACAACCCTCAGCCGCAGATGGCTAACAACCTTAAATTGTGTCCCAGCATTGGTGGCCAGGTGCCAGTCTCCCTTTAGAGAACGACAACACGTTGGTAGCACCTTTGGTGTTACAATGTCCATAGGCGATGGTAACAACTTTCCATCATGTGGGCCGTCTGCCTGTCTGCTGAACTCACACAATAAAATAAAATCCCTATATTTCTATAAAAGATAAAAAGACAGAAAACTTATAAAAAACGAAGAAATTTAGAAGAGGGGGAAAAATATCACGTGTTAGAGCTGTTCAAGTCTGAACCAAACTTGTTCTGAGTATTGGAGACAATGTGACTATATTTATGTGTACATCTTAAGCTTTCAATGAATTTAAAATCGAAATACTAACTGAAACAATACCTCCCTCCTGACAGTACAGAACAAAAGAAATCACCATAACGAGCGGGGATAAATTGCGCTAATGAAATCATATCGTCGTCCTGTGTTCGTGACACTGAATGCACGAGAATTGCATACTCAAACGACACCATGTGAGATTCTGATCTAGAGGTCATTGACATTGGTGGATATGCATCAGAAGAGTCTTCTAGGGTAACTATAGCAATAAATAATCAGCAGACAACAACACAAAACTTTGACGTCGATCCTAGACCATTCCAAAAGTACATTATCGAAATTTGGCATCTCTACGTTAAAATGACCTACATGGGCATATGCTTAGACCACCCAACCACACACACACACACACACACACACACACACACACACTCACGCACGCACGCACACGCGCGCGCACGCACAAAGACCATCATGGATGGACTATGGATGGATGATTGTTATTTCTGATATACATATCATCTTTCACCAATGACCATGGAACGTTGATTGATCTGGTATTAGAGACAGCGTTTCTATTGAACAAGTTAAGCCAAATTACTTCTACGTTAACAGAATCTCAACTCGAAATTAAGAGAACTGAATTAAAAGCGTTTGAAGGAGGTACATTTTACCTTCAGCCAATCAACAAGGCTATAGGAGGAAAAAGGTACAAAAAACGGTCCTTTAATATACAAAATATTAAAGGAAAAGTATACAATAGCCCTGTTCAAATACTTCTTTTAAAATTAATTATCACACATCCTTTACTGGTCAAAGCTAGAATACCGAGGCTAGATCACTCGACGACGCCACTGTCTATCATTATTATACTGTACCATTGACTCATATTTTAGCTTCCTGATCACCTGAGGAGTTGATTGGACACTCCGAAAGCTCCATAGAACAGATTAAATCCTTGGATTGCCGAACTTTTTTTAACTAACTTGATTGAATTTTGAATACTATATTGAAGAAGACTTGTAGTCATTTCTGCAGTCAGCTTCTGCCGTAATTACAAGGTGTTTATTTATTTATTGAGGACCTTTCACATGGTTAACGTCATCATACATAATCACAATTACAACATTGACTATAAATCTTCGTTATGGTATTGTTTATAACGGAGATGTTGTAATTTGGATAATTGTTGCCATAGTACATTATCGTATCCAAAACACGTATCAAATAATACTGTCAATATCATTAAATATAGCATTAAAACAATGTTCATTGTAAACTGTTTCAAATTCTCTTACCGTATTTCCTCCAGCAAGTCTCTAAGTAGATGAAGATAATTGTTTAAACGCCTTCAACATAAAATTTTCTGAGACTAGATTTATTAAATTGGCCAATAGTGTAGCGATTTACGAATCACACAATCTAGGTCCCTGTATAAAATTATTCCGCATTGTGATTATATGAGAGAACCAATATACAAACTTTCCGTCTGGCATCAATTAAAATTTCATGCGCTTCATGCACAATTAAATTGCTATTTCTTCAACAAGAGCTTCATGATTATAAACGTGGCCTCTCATCCTTTCTTATCCCTTTTTAAGTTCTGCCATACGCAATTAGAATTCAGTATTCTTTTAGCTACTATAAGCTACAACTCACCTATGACTAGAATCTTCACAACTCACAGATGACAATCCACACACATTTGCAATCACACACGTAAACAAACAAACACGTTAGGGCACAGCACTCTTGTTTATCATATGTACAGTTTTCTGTTGGAAAACAGCGAGCGACCATCCACGTTGCCTTCCCACGACTGGCCGGTATCGAGCGAGGACTTGCGACTCCCCCGCTACTCTAAACCAATTTATAATACATACAGAGGCGCAGCATCCCCTGTATATGCCTTCAAATCAATCTCAACCTTATGCCTTAAAATATTAAGTACATATTTTTATGGATCAAAGATACCGCAGAGGCAAAAACGTCGCCAATTCTAGCAGAAAAGCCAAGGGTGCGAACGCTACGAAGAATGTACGTTACCTATGTTTATAAATTGAAATCAAAGTCCTACTCAACTTTGTTTTCGGTTTGATTTGAATATTTTAACTATAATAAACATGTCGTGTAAATTAACAAGCATTAACAATATTTTAAAAATTAATATTTCTAAGACCTCGTAGCCATTTATTAACAAGTCCTGGTCAAATAATTCATGGAGGTCATTAATTATTGACACACTATTACCAAAAAATACAGCGAAGACAGGTCGACGAACCTATAGGATATCGAAATGAAACATATATGAAATTTAAACTTTCGTCGTAAGCTTCAGTCGAGTTTCAAAGTCGTCTTACATTATTTTATGACGTTTCGACCACTTTTCAGTAGGCAATCACGGAAGACAAAGATGTCAAGTGTCTATGAATAATAATAAAGCTATTAATATATTTAGTTTACCCGCAACTTGTTCATTTTAACTATTTAATTATTGGTTTATTATTATCATTTACGCTATGGGAGCTCAATCTAACTAACATATTTTCGCAACATGTTGTGCCTTGGCAACTGCATTAACATAAAAATGACCTATGTTTTTATGTTAACGCTGTTTCCAAACCTTGTTCAATGTTTTAACTTATTTATTGTCCACACCGCCACTATCATGTTTTAATATTTTCCTTAGTTTAGGGGCTGCCTAGAGGAGATCGCTTTGAGCGGTAAGGCCACCGTTTGTTCAACATTTATTGTATCAAGTTTTTAATCACGTAGTTTAATTTTGGTGAACAACAAAGTGCTTTCAATCGTTTATACCTAAGAACTGCATCTTCACCACTTAGTATCTGAGCCTACGTCACTTAACTACCACGACTAAAGCTATATATCTCATCAAATAAATCTAATTATCCTACTTAATAAAACTTGACTGATAACAATATTCCTTCAAAGTATCTACTATGTGATAAGGGATTCAGAAAGTGCCCTTAGCATCAATAAAAGTGGGGTGAGATGGTGACGTCAGAGGGTTATTACGAAACCTTTATTACCTTACCTGATACGACTTCGCAAGTAACGATAGTAGAATAATCAGGCATGTACATAAAATAAGTAGGTAATATATACTCTTGTATCAAAAATATCTACTGGAGACTGGAAATATGTTTTTATTGCTGCAGTATAGCAGACAGACGGACGGTTCAACTGTGATGGAAATTGGTTGCCGTCGCCTATAAACATTTGCAACACTAAGTGTTATCAATGTGCTGCTTCGCACTCTACTTCGTATTCGTAGGAACTGGACCAGGGGTGGTAGCAAATGCCCTACCACCTGGCTGTGAGTTGTATTGTCGCTTCTTACAACAGGCCGCCCGGCCGCAGGAATTACCTAGTATTCTGTCTTCGTTCCTGCACGGATAAAGTCATTATCATCGTTTATAATGACATAAGGTTGCTAGCCAGGATTTTTGAACTACACATATATGTAGATGAATGTATGATAGGCTTAGTACCTATATTACATAGAATATATTTAAAAAAATGGTTTTAATGGACCTTCCATTTGATTTACGATACTTTGATTAGATTAGATAAGAATTTCTTTTAGGCTAGGTTGCCTTGAAGAGATCGCTTTTAGCGATAAGGCCGCCAGTTGTTTTGCCAAATAGTATTGTAATTATGCATTTTGTTTTAGTTATTGTTTATTTTGGTGAGCAATAAAGTGTTATTTAATCTTATTTTTGTATATATAATTATTTTTTAAAGTGTGTATATGACTGATTACTATAAATCGAATTTAATGATTTTTTGTGTGTGTTAGAGTTGGATCCCTGGATGGTTTGGATTCACAATTGAACCCGGTCGGTGGCGCTGCAATCGGATCTTTTTTTTTCAGGGCATGATAATGGTCTAGAGAAACTTATGAGATGAAGAGAAATTATCCTAAATAAATTTATTAATGTTAGTTATATTTTACTCATAGCCCGTTCAAATAATAAAGTAAAATAGACCAGGTCACCTTAAATGGGTAAGTAAGTTGCCCAGAAAGCTTGCTACGTTACCTCATTGGATCGCCCTACTGATCTGCTATCCAAGCTAGGTACATGAATGCTTGTTGTGAAATATCTTGATTCCTTCGCCTTTCTACTTCCCACAATTTGCGCACTCATACATATCGTAAACTCACTACGCCTGCACATACTTCATCAATTTATGATAACTCTTTCACAGTGCAGGCTGTCAAACTTTGGAATGCGCTGCCTCTTACTGTCAGAGAGGCCAAAACATCGCCTACATTCAAGAACGCACTCAGAAAACACTACTTTTCCTTAAATAATTATGCCTAATTCTTATATTATAGACTATTTAATATATATGTATGTATGTATTTAATTTATAAACTAGTTTAAGTATGTGTATTTTTATTTATTTATTTTTATAAATTATTTAGTTTAAATATGTTTATTTATGTTATTTGATATTTAATGATCTGCACCACCTACAACGCCAGATTAGATTAAATTATTCCTTAAGTTAGGTTGCCTGGAAGAGATTGCTTTCAGCGATAAGGCCGCCTTTTGTTTCTACCATGACAATATTGTAATTGTATATTTTGAAATTGTGTATTTGGTGAACAATAAAGTGTTATCTATCTATCTTGATGTTATAGCCTTGAAAAAATCACTAAATTATAATACGGCCGTCGTAACTTGGCGAATGTGAACATAGGCTCTGCGAACTTTAGCGCATGTACACTCATGAAGAAAATACAGTTACCAACTAGTACAAAGCAAGGAAAAAATACAGGGATGAGAGCGACCAATTGTATTCACTGACGAGTCGTATGCCCACTCATCACACGAGTGTACATGTTCTAAAGTTCGCAGAGCCTATGTTCACATTCGCCAAGTTAAATGTTAGTTTTGTACACGTACAAAAATTAAAATCACAGATTTCATTACAATCATAGTTATAGTAAACGAGACAAAACTGCATATAAAGTACCATCTAAATTAATCTAATTTTCGGAATATTCCTATTTTCGGAATATCACTATTTTGAATTTCCACCATTTTCGGAATCCACATCATTCTAAATTATGCCAAAGTGTATATACTATCGCTATATTATACTATCTAAATACAATTTGTCTCCTAAAAAAAGAATATTTTTCTTAGAATCTAGCTAAAGCCAACCAAATTTATACTACAGTTGCTTACACGGACACAAACCGGGCAGGGTGCCAAAATATGATCGGTTTCCGATAGATAAACCTGTCAGTCGCCTCCGTTAGTTATCAATTAGCTAACAAATTGTTTGGAACTATAGTTTGTAACTTTCGCCATGAAACGTGATGACGGGACCTTTTACAGACTGCTGGGAGATTAGAGGCGTTCTTGAATGATGTAACACTGTTGTTCACTACTATATAATATATATTATAATAATTATATATAATGCTATATATAATCAATTTTTCTGCGTCTTTCTTAATTTTATCGTCTTACTAATAAATGAATATATAGCGAAGTAACGTAGCCAGCCTTCTGGGCATCTTACCCATAGAAGACTAACCTAGACTCTCTATTCTACATGTAATAATAACTGGGTTAAGTTTTATTTATTGTATTAGTTTATAATCTGCATATTTGTTTTTATTTTAAACTAGCTTCTACACGCGACTTCGCCCGCGCGGAACAGTAAAAGAAGTAAGTTAAAAAAAACCCCAATTGTCAAACATTCTTCATTTCTGCTCAACTCCTATTGGTCTTAGCGTGATGATATATAGCCTATATCCTTCCTCGATAAATAGGCTATCTAGCACTGAACATTTTTTTCAAATCAGACCAGTAGTTCCTGAGATGAGCGTGTTCAAGCAAACCAACAAACACTTCAGCTTTATATAAGATGCCGCTCTGCTATTGAGCGCTGGATTTCAAGTAAGAAAACTCATTGCTGAACATTTTTTAGCAAAGCCACTAACAATTGTGAAAACATAAAAACGCTTATCTCTACAACTTAAGGTTTCAAGTCCAATAATTTAGAATGAATTAACTGCAAAATTGATAAGTAATAGCGCTTGTCTTTTTTCTTAATTAAAACACGAATCGATAACAAATCAACTGGGACGTTTTTATTCAACAAAAAGCTAAATATGAGAATCGTACTCGCTTTTTATTCAACTCTTTGTTCTCTGTGGCAACAAAGATTAAGAAAATGCAATATCTAACAGAGCGGACAATATTTGCTAACACGACCACGTAGTCCGATTATCATTAAAGTGTTGTGAAAGATAGTAAGCTTAATTGCCTGGTAGCGTATAGAAGAGTTATACTGTATTAATTGGTTTTCAAGTTTATATTAGCGAGATATTAGCTCCTAGAGTTGTAAAAATTGTACTCCAACGACCTCCCACCCTTAAATGTAAAATTTTGGAAAATCAATGTCGTAGAATTTATAAATACTTTCAAAGAACATTATTTAAACACTAGCTATTGAGTAGTTGTAGTAATGTATTTTTATGATTCTGTAATCAAATAACGGAGACAAACAAAGATTTTACTTACAATTACTGCGAGAAAAAAATGGAACCAATTATTTTCACTGATTTGAGCTTTAAGTTATAAAATTTTGTAAAACAAATCCAGAAAGAACTGTGGCGCCATGTAACCATATAACATTTAGATTCTTGTCATAGCTATATTTTGTTATTCGATTGTAGTCTTTCTTTTTCCTATTTTTCTTTATTCCTGGTCTAAAGTATGTCGCCAAAACAACCTTGAGTTGTGTTCCGGCATTAGTGACCAGGTTCCAGTCTCTCTTAAGAGAGTAGCAGCGCGTTTGTAGCACCTTTGGTGTTGCAAATGTCCATAGGCGATGGTAACCGCTTTCCATCAAGTGGGCCTTCTGCCTATCTGCTGATCTCCTGTAATAAAAAAAATCCTAATAGTTTGTGTATATTATATTTTTTACATTTGTCCGTTTAGCAATGCATTCGGGTAAGCACATCCCTTTCAGGCTCTAAGCATCCCTTCTTTCCTATCAAACCCTCCTCTAGTCGTAGCGGTTCCCGCTCCATTAGGGCCAGGAGGGTGAGGGCCGGTGTGTGTGTGTTCGCGCAAATGCTTGTGCACCTAAATATATTCTGCACACTTGACCGCTTCTGTTAGCTGAAGCGATCACCGTAACCGAAATCGGTTAGGAAGAGACGGATATATCTTTTATATTGTGTTAACTGCTTGAGTACAGCAGACAAGCAGACGGCCCATCTGATGGAAGGCTGTTACCATCGCCTATGGTTATTTGTACCATCAAAGGTGTTGCCGGCTACCGAATTGGGACTAAAACCTGCCCATTTATGTCGGTACATATCACAAGGTTGTTTTCGCCGCATAATCTAGATCAGGTGTGGTAGCCATCCAGACAGGCAAATACACTACTAGGCTGTGGGCTGTTTTTTCGTCTTACGATAGGCCGCCCGGCTGCAGCAAAATTATATTCTTTCTCTCTGTCACTTTATAATTTGCCAAAAAAGGTAGGCACCATCTACTATAACAAATACTCTTTGTCTACGACCAAAGTAAAATTTTTTTATTATAAAATCGCAAAATATTGAAATACACGCAATTTTTGAGCAAAATGTGTTTTATTGAAGACTTCCTACGCTTCCACTTCCTGCACGGACATATTTTCTGTTTATTTTATATTTCTCTTTCGTATGTCGCATTTGAAAATAAATAGTCTCTTTCTTTCTACCTTTCTTTTAGTGTTGTCGATTGTCATCATGATAGGCTACTGAAATAAAAAGCTTAGAATCATTTTAGATGAGGCAGTCCGAAATGGTGTTGAAAGGGTACGGATGGAATGAAATGGAATGCTACTCCGTCACAAAAGAAGATCTTCCAGCGAGGCTAATCTTGTCCCTCACAGGCCTAGGCCCCATCTGTTACAGTTGAAAATTTGTGTATATTCTTTGTATGTTTTGGGAACGTTTGTGACCTCAATTATTGCACAGTGCCATCTATTAGCTTGTCAGTGCTCCACTACAGTATAGGCAGAAAACCGGCCACTTTAAATGAATTACCCTTCCGTCGTAGTTGCTCTTTGGTACTATCGCAAGGCCGACATCGCAGCGCATCGTATGGGTGCAAACACATGAATAATTGAGTTGGCGCATCCCGTGATGTGAACGAAAGCTTTTATATAAACGTTCATAGACTAAGAATAGCTATGATTTATGGCATGATTGAGAAACATTCGAATCTTATTAATCTTTTGATGTGGGTTTTTTGTTAGACAGCGCACGTATATACTTACCTTCTTTATAGAAACTTTATTATGATATAATAGAATAGTTCCTGTTATGAAGTCTAGGTTGCGTTCGGAGCATCCGTTTCGGAACCTGGGGTTCGCTTTCCAATTATGTCTTTTGTACTTCGTGTAGTGAAACTTTAAACATGCTTTATTAGTCATTAAACACATTATACACTAGTATATTAAATTACTTATATACGCTATGGAAGACAAAAAAATTGCATTATAATATATAATAATTTCAAAGTGTCTATTTATAATTGAGATTCTTGTTTCAAATGTAAGTTTTATTGAACAATTGCAATTCTAGAGTTAGCTAAGCTAGCTTTAATCTGTGCAGGAACGGAGAAAGAATTTCAATTTCCTGCGGCCGGGCGGCCTGTCGTAAGAGGCGACAGAACCAACAGCAACCCACAGCCACGTGGTAGGGTACTTGCCCGACTGGATGGCTACCATCAACATAACAACCCTGAGTTGATTCCGGCATTAGTGACCAGGTTCCAGTCTCCCTTAAAAGAGCAGCAGCGCATTTGT
The DNA here is from genome assembly GCA_012273795.1 of Dendrolimus punctatus. Taxonomy (NCBI): domain Eukaryota; kingdom Metazoa; phylum Arthropoda; class Insecta; order Lepidoptera; family Lasiocampidae; genus Dendrolimus; species Dendrolimus punctatus. Next base: position 4,698,376 of record CM022529.1, on the reverse strand, counting down.
AGCACCTTTGGTGTTGCAAGTGTCCGTAGGCGATGGTAACCGCTTTCCATCAAGTGGGGCATCTGCCTGTCTGCTAAACTCCTACAATAAAAAATAAAAAAGCCGAATTTCACTGATAGGGGAAAGCAGGTAGGATTCGTACACAGGGAGCATTCGTACAGTGGAGATATCTCCGCCATTTTGCAACATTGAAATGTTCGCATTTGTGTGCGTGATTGCCGTTTGTAGGATACGGGTACCTGCGGGATGGGGCCACAATACGGCCATTGGCTTCGATGATGTAAGTCGATACGTGAATTCGCTCTGCGTAAGTATTTTTCGCTGTCATCTTTTAATTCGCTTGGCTGGTATAAGTAATGCTCAAATTATAAAAGTGATTTATTATAGTTTATGCCTTAAAATATTACTTTAATATTTAAATAGATATTTTAGCTCAACTATAGCGGTTATGTTTATTTCAAATTAATTTGTTGAATTATCTGGATGGGGTACCTTCGTGCAGTTATATGTGGGGTAGATTCGTACTGTACGAATCCTCCTCTAGTATAATAGGTACTAGTAGATATTGTACCTATGGGCAATTTTGTTATAATTTTACGATAAATACAACTCAACTTTATGTTTTAAGTCTCTGCAAAAAAATTATTTAGTTGTTAGCACTTTGCTGTATGCGGATGATGCCGTGCTTTTAGACTAATCGCCATCAGAACTGCATACACTAATCAAAATGATCAAAGATGTCATGCGAGAGGCTTATATTTGAATGCGAAGAAAACAACAGTTATGGTGTTTGAAAGAGATGAAACCAGAATGAATGCAAGGATAATGGTCGATGATGTTATGCTGGAACAAGTGAATGAGTTTGTATATCTTGGATGTGCTTTTAGCAGGGATGGAAGGTACAGCGCTGACATAGAAAGAAACGTAAATTTGAGGAATAGTATGAATGGAGCCTTAGGTAAACTTCTAGGCGCTAAGAAACTCAGTCAGAAAGCCCAGCGTATCATACACAACGCAGTGCTGGTACCATGCATGACAAGAGCTATGAATGTCAAAGAAGCAAATGAGGTGTGTAGGAATAAGCCTGTATGGCTCTCTGTTGTTCGTGCCTACCCCGCAAGGAACCTGGCGTGAAGTTATGTATTTATGTATGTTAAGACATGTGATAAAATTTATAATGTTGATTTTTAGTTCTTTTATTAATGGAAAAAGTATTATGTTACATGAATATTTTCAGGACTTATTTTTAAGTATTAAAGTACTTAAAACAATATTTATGATCATTACTAGATGAAGATCATTAGTTTCATAATTATTAGAGAATAAAAAATACATTTGTGTTCGTTACATAGATACTCTGAATACAATAATTACTAGTTTACTATATGACGGCTGATGCTGTTTTAACTTTGACCTCATTAAAGGATTTTACTACATCGAATGAATGGCATTTTCTTTAATTGTACGGAGGTTCCCCACTGTGTACGAATGTGCCCCACGCTATGCACGAAGCTACCCCATGCATGGGGTGCTTTCGTGCGTTTTCCATTTTTTAGGAAAACGGTCGTAACTTCTCCGTGTTGCTTTATATGAAAACTGCACTTCCATAATATTAAAGCCAGATAAGTGGGTAATATACCGCTATTAAAATAATTTTGTAATAGCTAATAGTTTCTTTTTTATAAGGATCAGAACAAAAAATGTACGAATCCTACCTGCTTTCCCCTAAGGATGTTTAAAACCGTTGATCTGAATGAATTTAAATAATGTTTTTTTCTTTTACCGCTCAAGATTATAAAGAAAGATGCCGAAATTCAGTGCAATATTAATATTATACATAAATCTAATTATTTAAATTATATTTTTAACTAAGGTTGTAACAAATTGTCGCAACAACACCCGAAACATGTGGAATACCAACTCCAAATACAAATAAATGTGAATTTGCTAACAGCGCCATCTATATAAAGAAGGTTCCAGGTTCCAACCGGATGGTTCAACCGATGTTTCATAAATAATACTTTGAATCCTCCTTGTTTAATCCTGCTCCAAGATTCCCATACATTCCCAGTCCTTTGTACACACTATGCATATAAACTAGACGAGCATCGCTTGACTTATCCCTTCAGATACCATCGACCGCCTTTCCTAGAACTCTACACATTCACTGCGGAGGTTTTAAATCACATTTAATGTGTTAAAGGATTTTATATCTGATATGATCATAACCATAACAAGTCGTGGTAGTGTAATGGTTAGCGCACGCGCCCCTAAACCGAAGGGCGCGGGTTCGATCCTGACCGGAACGAATGCACCTCTTAGTCAGTTTTCTGATCTAATGTGCATATTGTTACAATTACCACGTGCTAAAAATGATGAAGGAAAACATCGTGATGCAACCTGCACATCGAGATAACCGATGTGTCAAACCTGCCAAGCCGCCTTAGACAAGCGTGGCGAGTATACTGTCCGTTCCCCCTACAATGGGAGGCCCGAGTCCAGCAGTGGCACATTTATGGGCTGACATTTTTATTATAGTATATGATCATAATGCCTTTTATTCAAACCGAACCGAAGAAGAGATTTAGTGCAAACTAAACCTGGCTCCCTAGGAAGGGGAAACCTACATACAGTACACTCATCCTGTTTTTATAGTAACTCTTTCACCGTCCAAGTTGGGTGTCCCTGGAAAGAATTACCTATTGCTATAAGACAAGCCAAATCCTTGTCGTGCTTTAAAAATCAAATTCAGAAACATTACTTTTCTACTGTGTTTAATAATTCCTTAAGCTATTATATAAGTATATGTATGTTTGTATTATCATATATACATATTGTTACGCGTTGCGAGACTCGAATTAAAATGCCGTTGGAATTATTTTAGAGTTTATTAGAACTATACATACACGTATAACACAGGTAAAAATATAACCTAATAATTAATTCAGCAAAACGCGCAGTCCGTCACTATTAGTTTCCCGATTGTAGTACAAACGTCTCGCCTTGATCAATCTCGCTCGAATGCCCGCCCTCCCTCAATCAAACCATCGCTTTATACTGCACAAATGCAATCCGCAAACCCGTGACACTTGGCTAATTATTACAATACAACTTATACCAATAAATAAGTAAACAAAAGAAGACGATCACAAAAGAATTACAATAGTTTCGATGTTATTAGTTCAAATGCCGACGATTAATAAATGTGCTTCTACAAATCTGTACGTGGAATTCGTCTTTGTCGGCGCCTAGGTTGTAACAATATATTTGTGTTATTTTTGTACCTACATGTACTAATTTTTAAAATTATTAATTAATAATTGTCAGATAAAAACGGATTTTCATATCTTCAAGCTAAGCAATTAACGCATGCATTATACAGTGGATCTGGAGCCTATCTCAAACACCCAGACCATAGTATTATTCACGATTCTTTACCGGAATAGCTACTATCGTGCAAAGTTACTTTTGTATATTATTAGCATCGAAAGGAAATTGTTAAGTGACAGAAACGGATATCACTAACGAATTTCCGTCCAAAAACAAAATACTGATAAGACAAGAGTTTGCAATATACATCCTATACTATGTATTAAAATCAAATTAATTACTCTTGTACTTCTTTTTACGCTTTCAGTGAAAATGTTAGGTTCTAGTGGTCACGGCAGAGGTTGTTCTGCCCTGAAAAAATAAAAAAGAACCAGATTCCAGTGCCACCTACCGGGTCTAATTGTGAATTTAAACTATTCCGGGACTCACCCACTGAAATACACATAAAATTTCATCAAGGTCTTAGAACCCGATTACAGCGCCAAGTATTTTGTTTAGATTGTCATCTTTAACCGACTTCAAAAAAGGAGAAGGTTTTAAATTCGTCGGAATCCTTTTTTTTTATTTATATTCACCGATTACTCCGAGATTTATGATACGATTTACGTGATTCTTTTTTGTTAGACGCGGAATAGATGCCATTTGGTCCCCCAAATATTTAACATAGTTTGCCCTAGTAATTTTCATTTTATGAACATTTTTTATGAAAAAATTTCCTTTCCGTTCCATATGTACACCGATTACTCTGAGATTTATGATCCGATTTACGTAATTCTTTTTTTCTTTGATGCGGGATAGTTGCTATTTGGTCGTCTAAATATTTAACATAGTTTGGCCCAGTAGTTTTCATTTTACGATCATTTTTTTGTTCCCGTTTCTTGGGACTTGTATTTTTAAAGGCGCGCGGCACCATTCGTAGGACTACCCACAGCTAGACACTAAAAAGTAACAAATATCATGAAAAACTAAAAATAACTTATTTCTAAAGCTATTTTTAATTATAGTGTCTTATTTTTAATTATATCATCTAAAACATCTTGCAGTCGCATCGCCCGCATATATTCGTGTGTGTGTCAAATACATGGTAGTGTGTGTAATGTTTTCGTTTATTGATTTAAGGTAATTTTATGCATATTTTTTTAATATTAGCATTCGTAGTTTCTTCTCTATATAAACTACTTAACTTCTCTATGTAAAAAGGGGTACAATGTTTGGCTTCACGTATTAATATATAGTTATCAAGCCGAAAATAGTATGCCATCACCTATTCTGTAGTGTCTTGATCTCGTTAAGGTAGTTTCCAGTCGAGTGAAGACCCTCACCGGCAGACGTGTGCCAATTATCGACTTGCCCTTAGCCCGAGGGCGTCATGCCCGCCCTCTACACTCTATTCATACAAAATTGCCCTTTGGGACTTCTAGCACATATTTGAATAGCATATTTCATTTTCAGTACAGTTTTCTGTTAACATTAAGGCTTTATACATCATATATGTTTTAAATAAAAATAATAATAACCGATGTTGCCCCTATCTTATATGGCATTTTTGGGGCCCATGCAGGGAGCGGTGAATCACTGTCTACCTATTTTTCCATGTTCCCCTAACATTGCGACGGGCAGACGCCATACCCCCCATCATCCTAGACCCGTAGTTCCATTAGCAGTTCACCCTAATAGCCCGGTACTTTTTGTTCTCATTTCCCACAATAGTCCTACAGTGGCAGGGGCTTGTCCTTGGAGGCATTAGTGTATAGTGTAGACAGGGATAATCGCCGGTCAGTGACACGTCACATTTAGATTAAATTTGTCAAGGTGCCTCCACGTGTTGGCCTCACTATGGGCCCACGCAAGCCCTCCAAATGTCGGGGCCGTTTTTATAGCCCGTAGTTTTGAAAGACATACAATATAAAGGGTTAAATGGTTTTATTCTAGGGAAATATATAGCATTCCCGCCACTCTTGTCCATGGCTGGCGAGTTTAACGTATTGGTTATCTCGATAATCATGAAGCATAGACGCAAGGTCGCGGGTCTGACTATCTTCTATCGGATATATTTCGGGGAGTGTTCCTTAGAATTGCCCGAGCTGATTCCTCCATCCTCTTTTTACCATCGTATAACCAGACGCACCGGTTTGCACCACCGTAACATGGTGGTAATGATGGCTATACAAACTTTTTGTATATGTTAAATATGAATTTAATATTGGAAATTGTGGCTGACTTTTGAGTTGTTTCTGCCACTGATGAAGTTCCACTTGAAAATATATGTTGTAGCAACGAACATCTCTCGTATTCTTTAACCGAGCCTTCTTAGCCCCCAACATTGGTTATGGGCCCAGGCAGCGTAAGTCCATAGCGCTGTTATATTTGTAAAAAGTTTTCAGATCGGAAAATATTCAAAAGCAGTGTAATTAATTGCGATAAGGTGCAGAAAGATGAGCAGTATGTCGATGCGAATCGAGCGCTTGGGCAAGGATAATTATGATAGCTGGAAAATACAGGGACAAGCTCTATTAATTAAAAACAATGAGTGGAAGTATGTTGATGGCAAAGTTCGTAAACCAGCTGAGATCAGTGACGCTGAACACTGGGTGGAAGAGGACGAAACGATCTGATTCTTTCGAAGAGTGGAAGCGAACTTCGTCATATTAGAGGATGTAAAACTTCCAGAGATATTTGGCTGAAATTTGGCGTCAATATATGCATCGAAGGGATATATTGACACACAATCTTAAAGTCTTCAAATCACGAGTCAATAGGTGTCTTCCAGGTAAGCGTGCTTACCTGGAACTGCACTCAACATCCGGTGAGATAGTGGTTGAATGCAAGCCTACTTTTCTATAAAAAAAAGTTTTTCTTCATTTTCAGGAGTTGATAAACATAGCAATAAGTACCTTCGGTCAGAGAACCGCCTAAGTCACTTAGGCTTTCCGGACAGGATTTGAACCAGTGTTATTTGGAGATGCGATTGTATTAACCATTAAGACACCTTGGTTGTTTTCTCTATATATTAATATAAAACGATTTCAAAAATATTTCGTATTTTCTAGTAGGTTTCATTTTTAACCGACTTCGAAAAAGCTTCTCAATTTGTCTGTATGTTTTTTGTATGTTGGTTACTCGATTTCTTTTTTTGTTTTAATCGAAAGGATATAACATAAAAGAACAACAACAAATTTACAAAATATGGTATTTTTTGTTTTACTTGGCACCGACTTCAAAATGTTGTCTAAAGAAAGAATCGGTCAAGTATTTATTTTTTGTTTTTTAGTTTGCAGTCGGTTTTATTTATGTTAAAAAAAACATATCTTTAAAGTCCGAGTCGGCGGCCATAATTTTATTTACATAAATTTTTGACTTTTATTTTGAATTCAAAGACAGACATTATAATTTTATTAGTATAGATAAAATGTATCTATTTGGATATAAATATTTGTATAGTTATAATTAATATTGATGTAGTGATGACGGCTGTAATGGAATGTGCGGCCATGCAATGAGCGGGTAAATTTCTTGTGATTTTTAAAATTAAATGCTAGAGTTTTTCCTGCAGCTTCACTCGCGTACATTTATTTCTGTGCCGACTCTTGAGGGTGAGCTTCAGAGAAAATAGCCCCGTGGCTAATTCAGATTATCAATGTTAAATAACAGCCTTATAACAAATTAATCCAAAATATTGGCATGATAAGAAAAAAGAATAAAAGTCTATTGCTGTACACGTGATCGGTACAATGAATATATATATATATATATATATATATATATATATATATATATATATATATATATATATATATATATATATTAATTTATTATGTGTATTTTTAAACGTATTAACTTTTATGATATGTTGTCTTTAAAAACGTTTTAGTTTTATCATTATTAAACTGCATTGTATATTATGTATTATTATGTATGTTGTATTGTCCTTCGTGACATCACTTGCTGGTCCCAGGCGGAACAGCGTGTGATCTTAATTGGTCAGAATATGCTGAGACTGGGTACAATTTTAGGATTTATTCTGTTTTTGTTATTTTACTGTTTGATAAGACTCTGTATTTTTTTGTCCTAAATAGAATATGTCTTTCTTTCTTTCGATTAAAAAGACGATTCTGAATATATACAAAGTATAAATTGTACTTCGATTGTGATGCATACTGCTGCAGCCAGTCCGCACATTGCGTCATAATACCAAACTAACGTTAACTTTTCAGATAAAACCGGCTCGAATCCTGTATGGGAAACGGTTTTTATTTATTATTTATTTATTTAAGGAAACTATTGGTTTTCTGGTTTATCTATTATTGGTTTTCTGACTTAATATGCGAATTGTTACAGTGAGCATTAACTGAAGGTAAAAGAAAACATCGTGATAAATCCTTCCTACACATTGACATAAAATTTGTGTCAAATGCACCAAACCGCCTTAGACTAGCGTGGCGGGTATATCACATCAATAACCTCTTTTTCACTTCATACCGACGACACTCTAATAATAAGTGTGACACATACTAAACATAAAAGAACAAACGTTAAAACAATATCTTAATAATATTATCTCACTTTTTAAATATCATTTTAGAAATTATTTTAACTGTTACTTTTACTGTTTAAAACAATAATTAATGCGTTAATTGAGTTTTTGAAGTGAAGCTCTGTATAAACCGGGAGTCTTAGGATTTTTCTGTCACGAAAAAGCGTTAAGGACGCGTGGAGGAGCGCCATAAATTTAAATTAGACGTGGTGAGAGGCGGCATAATGTTACAGTAGACTATCGATGTTTTTATTGGTTCCCGATCAAATTCAGATGTTTTGTTGATAAATTAAAATATGTTTAAATAAAAGATTCATCCATTAAAATGGTACCTAACCTAAAAAAACTAAAACTTCATGTCAAAATTTTGTTGCAACTCGTTTTGCCACTTATCCATTGCCATTCGTTTTTCCACTTGTCCGTTTTTTTATTTATACAATCTTAAGATGTAATAAATTTAAGTGTTAAGTTTGAACACTCATACAAAGTCTATGAGGTGACGTTTTATACTATGATAGAAAGTATTTCAGTTAATAGGACTTTACGCTCTCCTATTATACATTTGCTACTAGCGTAAGACTCGTCAGTTCTGTGGCCTACCACTGAGGTTGTATTCAATTACAGCGTCGTCAGTGGGTTCAGAGTTCGCCAGCAAAAATGCAAAACTTTTTATTCTATTTCGCAACACTATCTATCCCGCTCTAACTTACATGTTTATACAAGAATTCAGATGAAATAGATGCATTGTTGCTTATACGTGGAAAATTTATACCTGATACCCACATAGCTGGAATCCCGTGTTTAATCATATTAACTTAATGAATTTCTTACATCCCGTCAAATATTCCAAATCACTTTCAGTGTTATTAGTTATATTACACTAATATATATAGAAAACTAGCTGTCCCGGCAGACGTCGTCCTGCCCGGTAAAAAATAGGGGTTGGTCGTAGAGGGTTGAAAATTTAGGGTTGTATGTATTTTTTAATGCTGTATCATAAAAAAATAGAAATTAAAAATTTTGTACAAAAAATAAGAAATAAAATTTAGGGGTGAACTACCCCTAACATTTAGGGGGATGAAAAATAGATGTTGGCCGATTCTCATAGATACCGGATAAGCACAAAAAATTTCATCAAAATCGGTCAAGCCGTTTCGGAGGAGTATGGCAACGAAAACTGTGACACGAGAAATTTATATATTAGATAGTACATTACTTACTGAATGACTTACTGATAAATCAACGCACAGCCCAAACTTGGGCTAGTTTCGTGAAATTTGTATGCAAGTTATTATATATACCGCTCCATCTCGCTCGCACTTCATCCGTCCCGCTCACACACTTGACTATATATTGTACTAGCAGTACGACTTGTTAATATTGGTAATTAAGGTTACCGTTTCCGAAATAAATCAGTTCACATCAGCACTTGGATATTGCGATATTATAGCGATATTGGAGTTAAATAATACTTCAGATTGCAGAGAAAGAGTGGATCTCTCTGCAATCTGAAGTATTATTTAACCTTCTACCTCTCGCTGCTACAAATGCGTTCTGCCTGCAGGACATGCTCACGTCCTAATAAATGTACTTGTGTAACGGAGGTTTTGGCAATTTAACCCGAAAGGGGTTAAAAGGTTGTTGGAGCTTCGCTCAAACTATGACACTAGTACACGATATGACTGGTTTGCATAACTGGAATCTTAAGTATATAGTTGCTGAGATAATGACCATTTAATTATAGTAATGTTTAATATGGAACATATTAAAACTTGTCTACGGTCGTTAAAGATAGGAAATCGAAATGATTTCTTCAAATTGAACCATTTCCTTAGTGCTGAACCAGCAGTCATCTTGGGGACGGAAATTGCCACGAAATGCAATCTGAAATCAAGTTAACTTATTGCTTAAGGCTTTTAGTTCGACTTTGAGGCTCAATTTTTTGGATTTTGAAAATAAAAGGGAGAAATCGAAACAAATAAGTATTTTCCAAATATTTTTATTTTTTATTTCATAGAAAGTGGTTACTGTTGCCTACAGGTGACTGCAACGTCAATGGCGAAGCCAACTCTTTAGAATAGGATAAAGAGCATGGGATATGGAGATGGGACAGAGAGATCAGACTGGAGAAATGGAATAGAAGGAATGGGATATGGGATTGGAATACGGAGATGAGATAGGCGATGGAATAGAGACGATGGAATAGGGACGATGAGGTAGGAACGATGGGATAGTGTCGATGGGATAGAGACGATGTGATAGGGAGGACTATGGGATAGGGAGGATGAGGTAGAGACGATGGGGTAGGGACGATGTGATAGGAACAATAGGATACGGATGATGGGATAGGGACGATGGGATAAGGACGATGGGATATTGACGATCGGATAGGGACGATGGGGTAGGGACGATAGTTAGAGATGTCGGGATGGGGACGATGGGATAGGGTCTATGGGATAGTGACTATGGGATAGGGATGATAGGATAGGGATGATGGGATACGAAAGATGGAATAGGGACAATGGGATAGACGAGGGCGATATAAGTTATCAGAAATCTCATGAAACACGATTAGCAAGGTAACCGTTTGACGCCAATATTCTGTGAGTGCATGGAATCACATGTATCGAGCCAGCGCTTAAAGCTGTAATCAGAATAATGATGCCAACGTAGTTCCACCAGGTCAAAAAATTTCATTCATTTCACTCACCAATAGGTATATATTTCCCTAACTTTCAAATTAAAAACTCATTAATATGCCTGAAACTTAAAGTCCCTACATAAATAAACAAATTATCTGCAAAAGTTTGACTGACCCCTTAGCTTGGGACTTTTCTAAACGGAGCCCCACTCAAACTGCGCATAATTGACACTTTTACACAACCAACCAGAAGTGATTTATATTCTTTTGTTTCATGTTTAAACGAGAAAGTTTTAAAATAGGCATTTGCTCATTAAAATAAGTTAATAGTAAATTTAAGTCATGGTAAAGTCATATTAATGATTGTAACTGTCGCTTTGCACAATTTACAAGTATTAATAAGATAATTAAATTCGAACTAAACTTCTTGCAACTTACTACTAATGTTACGGATTTGCGGGTTTCGAATTAAAAGTTCACAAACTTTATTAGTCACTCGCGTAATTTGCAGTTCTTAACAAACACAACCAGCCCAAACCGAAACGCAGAACATCGTTATAATATAAAACGTGCATAGTCTGTCGATGTAAGATTCCTGTTTCGAATTCCTCGAGCGTAGTTGAAACTCAAATAATTCTATCTCAACGGGTCGACCTTGTATATTCGCATATATCAATATCCTAAATATAGCATATAATATATTCAACTTACTAATTTTGCGAGCTATGTCGGTTACCTTAGTTCTCTTACAGATATCCTCATTTCTATTCATAAGAGAAACACGGGCTATGGAGCGAACTATATTATAGTTTGCTCCATAGCATAGCGCATAGCGCTGGCTTAGCTTGGCTTGAAAAACTGCATATACAAGTATAAACAAGCTTTAATACCCGTTTTAGCCGAATTACTCAGCAATATACTAAAGGCTGGTGTGCACCGACTTTTAACCGATGGTTAAAATAAAATAAGCGCTAAAATTGTATGCATAAACAGTGATTATTTTATTTTGACCATCGATTAAATGTCGGTGCACACTAGCATAAATAATAAGTTTACTCATAGTCTCAGTAGACTGCTAATGATTAAGACTAGATCCTAACCACCAACAAACCATCCAAAAATTGGCAGGTTTTTATTAGGTGACTGTTGGGCCAAAAGACAATAAGCTCCTTAAATATAAAACTACCGCGCTGTAAATTGACTGTAGCTCCTTCTAGTCTAAAAAAATAATATCTTATTATATTTATTTTTTGATACTTACTGTATTCCAGTAAAATAATAAGAGCCGTTGTGATGAAACAACAACTCTTATGCAATTGATATGTCCGTCTGTCTGTCTATCCATCCGACTTTGTATGTCATAGTCATTAATTTTATAAAATACTGAGTCCAGGAATATTATGTAAATTAAATTATGTATCCTTAGCCAGATATTAATCAAATTGTGTTAGTACAAGGCGATAGCGGTGGATAACCAACCAAAATTTCAAAAACTTCGCCATCCGGCTGATGTTGCCTCAATAGCCTGCTAACAAATATCTGATAGCTATTTGGTTAGTGGGTGAATAACTCGATAACTGACAGCCGACGGCTGATGGCTATTGACCGATGCCTATATTTTATAGTCGTTCATTATAAGCTCCGTACAAAAATTGACCAAACTCAACCAGTGGTAAGGAAAGTGAATGAATAGTAAATAAAATACAGGGACAGGCCATAAGCGGTTAACTTGTCACTTTTCAGTTATATTCGATAATACAAGCCAGCTGTCGAGTTGACGGACAATTTAGATATTCTTTGTGAATAACCACTATTTAGCTGGTTTTTACGATAGTAACCATCTCTACCATATAACGAAGGGTTCGAAGGGTATCGGATATTTATAAATTCCGCAAAGTGCTATGAAAACCATACGTCTGCTAATCAGTATTTCCATGACGTGGGAGTAATAAAGCATGAATGGGTGGACTAGGGTTGGTATCGATTGTAGTTGCCAAGCAACGGAGACGCCTCCCGGCGTCTCCCGCGTATTTTGTTAACGTATTATATGCCCTTTGTGTCGATAATGGCTATGATAAAACGGATAAGGTATTACGAGAAGGGGTGTCCTATGGAAATAGTGTATTGTGCACTAAACTGGCCTGATATTATAAATACGCAACTGATTCCATTTGTTTGCTACGTTTTTAAATTTACTTTTCGCTTTCACTCAACCGATCGGTATCTAATTTTGCACACAAGAGTTCAAGGGTACAGAAAACGACGAAAGATACCTTTTATAAAGAAAAAACGCTGCAGTCGCGATGTTTTGACACTGACATTGCAAGTTACTTATATAGGCTACACTCCATTAGAGACTCACAACGAACGTGTTCATGATCGTGATTTTTCCCGTCCTACTTGCTTGCCGGCCTTACAATCATAAACCCAAGGGGAACGGTTGTGCGACTCACTTCTTGATAGGGGTTGGTGTGAGCGTTGTGTGATCGAAAATGATGACGTCATTAGTGACGTTTTCGCTTCGACCACAATGACTGCGGTCGCCGTGTGGAACGGCTAACGGAGCATTTTGGGCGTTGTTAGCTACTAATGCAACGCCCTGATAGACGTTACGACGTCGACGTACATATTTATGAGGTTGCTACGACGTGTTTCTTCATTGATCATCATGGCATTCATCCAGAGTAAATGTACTAATTGGTCTCAAGGGATAGAAAAACCTTAAGTTGATCCATTACGGGCCGAAGTTTCAATCATCAGATAAAGTTATCAGTCGAATCAGTCATAACCTGACTGAATTGTGAAAAAAATGTATAAGCTACATTTTTTGCTACATCGTCCAAGAAAGAAAGAAAGATAACAGGTTTATTTTTAGGACATATAGGTAGGTACAAGTAAACTAAACACAATACAACCATAATAATTTAAAAAAAAAGAACACAACCACAAAGTATTGGAACATATATATATTTATATATATATATATTGTTACGAGTTGTGGGACTGGAATTAAACTGCCGTTAGAATTATTATAGAGTCTATTAGAATTGAAGACATGAGTGGATGAAGGTGATAAGTCGCAAATTCCAATTCTGAGTAAATCGAGATAAAAGTTTTACTTTTATTTGAAACTGAACTGAACCTAACACCTTTTTCAACTTTTTATTTTTTAAATATGCATTATATCTATTGTCTAAGGTCTGTAGTCATTTGATATGGACTTATAATCTTCATCCACGCAAAAAAAAAACAAAAAACCGAATATGCGACATATCACCTTCATCCACTCACGTCTTCAATTATACAAACACATATAACACAGGTACAAATATAACCGAACACAACAAATCCAAACGTAATGCAGAAAGTCGTAATTCCATAAAACGCACAAAGTCCGTCACTAATAGATTACCGAATGTAAAAGTCTCGCCTTGATCGTGGTTCTCGATCCGACTGCCCCCTCCCTCAATCAGGCCATCGTTTTATACTACACAAATGCAATGTGCCCGTATCATAATCCGAAAAAACTGGCTAATGAGTCAGTCGCAGGCGGGCATAAATTAGTACAATAAAACAATGGGCTGTATTCTAGAAACGTATGCCAATAAATAAGCAAATAAAAGAAGACGATCATAAAAGGATTACGATTAGTTCAAATGGCGACGGGTTATAAAATGTGTTTTTACAGATTTGTACGTGGAATTTGTCTTTGTCGGGCCTAGGTTGTAACAATATGAAGTCCTAAAAATTGGATCAAGCTCAGCAAAAATGTTGATCTGTTAGATCAACGTTGATCTTCCGCTTGAACCAAAAGCGACGTCATGGCAAACTATACTTTATATTATTAATAAAGAAGCGATAATGAGCGATTTCAGCGACAAGGCCGCCTACCATGACAATATTGTAATTGTGTATTTTTGAAATTGTGTATTTGGTGAGCAATAAAGTGTGATCTACCTATCTATCTATCTGTCAGGAACAATTTTGATATGGGAACCCCATGCCATCTCGATGCGTTGTTCAATTGAACACGTAAAGAATCATCAGAATCGGTTCAGAAACAACAAAGTTATAGCTGAACATATATATCAAAAAAAAATACACGATGAATTGAGAATCTTCTTCTTTTTTGAACTCGGGTAAAAAACATGCCTTAATCTACGAGTTCATTAACGTAAGGGAAGTTGCGGGCAATGGCTATAGACCGATAAAGCGAAACAAACTGGCCAAGTGCACGATAGCTTACTCTTACCAACGTTTGGCTAGGAGTAAATTCAAATTCAAATTCAAAAGTTTTTATTCAAAATAAGTTCCACTGGAGAACACTTTTTGAAGGTCATACATATAGGTTAAAATTTAATTTTACTTCCTAGTCTATGTACACCGCTTAAAAAAAATATATGTTTGTCACTACAGATCACCCTAGATCTGTGCTATTAGACAAACGATTTTTAGAGTAAGAAAACAAGGTATTTATATGTAACCCATACCTTTCTCGGATACACATGAAGCGTGAAAACCTTTTATGCGCCTTTGCCTACCTTATATGCCTTTGAAGGCAACCAAAGGTACACCGTACAACTTAAGTTCATTGAGCTTGACTAAATTAACAAAGTTTGAGGGTAAAGGACATTGTCAAAACTTTCGGGGCTTTACGCCGGCACGCTCTTACAGAAGATGAGAATTTTTACAATCTGAATGAAAATTTGTTACGAACAACAGGACTCGAATTAAAATACCGTTGGATTACTGTAGAATTTATTAGAACTATACAAACACGTATAACACAGGTACAAATAACTGGTCACAACCAGTACAAACTGTAGATCCAATAACACGCGCAAAGTCCGTCACTATATCGCTTCTCGAATGTACTACACACGTCCTACTCGTATAAATATACAAATATATACATTACATATACACATATATGATTATGTACTTCAAAATACATGCTATTTTAATAAATGTATTAGCATGATAATATTTCGTTATTCAGAAAAGGCTATTTGTGGACAAATAGTGCTTTTTGTAAATTTCTAAATGTTGGTAAGGATTTGGCCTCTCTAACAGTAAGTCGTGTATACGTATATTATAGGTGTGTATTATCTATAGACATTTATAGACTCTAATAGATGGAATGGAGTTCAGCTGTCTGTCAAATTGTGTCCCCAACTAGTCGTCGCGGAGGCGGCGCTGGCTGCCCATTCAATGCTAATGACCGGATTAGCGGGACAACGTCTAGTAGTTGACGTTTTGCTGATGCTGTGATTATAATTGAGGACATAAAACTATGTATTATGTTATAACTACTTATCCACGTGGAGTATGCTTTATGACAAAATGAAATGTAATTAAGAAGTCATAAAATTCGTGTGAAGTAATTTGTGAATAGCCCCCCTAATGGTTTATGGAAAAGACGGTCAGCATTTTTTATCATGTCAATTTTTTTCATTCTAAATACTCATTACATTAAAAATTTTAAAGCTCCTTTTATCATATTGTAAAGTTGCATTGTATATTATGGTAATTATATACAATGGTAATAAATTTAATATGGTATTTGCCTTATTATTGGTTAATATTAGACATCAATGATATGTTGCAAACCGGTAACATTCATTGTTATGCAGATGACAGCACGGGCGATGCTTTTTATACTGGCCGTGTAAACATCCCTCGTGCAGAAGTTGAGGAAAATAGAATACGACTTGTGTCTGAAATCGAGTCCTCCCTGGAGCAGGTTTCGGAATGGGGACGACAAAATCTTGTCATTTTTAATCCCAAGAAGACGCAAGTCTGCGCGTTTACCGCTAAGAAAGCCCCATTTTTGTTAGCGCCGCAGTTTCAGGGCACTCCCCTTAAGATCTCGAACACCATAGGGATCCTGGGCGTCGACATTTCGAGCGAGGTGCAATTTAGGGGTCACTTGGAGAGCAAAGCGAAAATCGCTTCAAAAAAACTCGGGGTGCTCAATAGGGCTAAGCGGTACTTCACACCGGGACATAGGCTTTTACTATATAAAGCTCAAGTCCGTCCCCATATGGAGTACTGCTCCCATCTTTGGGTTGGTGCACCCCAGTACCAACTGCTCCCACTTGACTCCTTGCAGCGCCGAGCGGTTCGGATTGTCGACGATCACAAAATTACAGACGGCTTAGAGTCTCTCAGTCACAGAAGAGACGTTGGCGCTCTAAGCGTGTTCTACCGTCTGTACAACGGGGAGTGCTCTGATGAGCTGTTTGATTTGGTGCTTACGTCGCCATTCTACCATCGCACCGCTCGCCGGCGATTGGGAGTTCATCCACACTTCCTGGACACTTGGAAGTCCTCCACGGTACGTGGCGGACGTTCCTTCATGCCATATGTGTCCGGATTATGGAATGGGCTTCCTCCCGCGGTTTTCCCAGAGCGCTACAATATGGGGCTCTTCAAAAAGGGCGTGAACAGATACCTAAAGTCTCAACGAGGTAGGCAACGCATCGGCTCCCCTTGGGTTGCAGATGTCCATGGACGACGGTAGCCACCTATCACCAGGTGGTCCGTTTGCCAGTGTCTACTAGCAAACATAAAAAAAAAAAAAAAAAAAAAAAAAAAATAAGCTCCGTACAAATAATGACAATATTTTCACCTGATGGTAAGGCAAGTGAATGAGTAGTAAGATTATAGGAATATACTTATGTTTTCGAAATTCGCAAAAAACCCCATCACTTAGTTCTATCCATTATGAGGTTTAATTTCATTACCATTCCCGCATTTAGACTTCTTTTATTTACTTTGTGTTTAAAATTTGCAATTAGACAGTAGCCTATTGTTATCCTTTTCGTTTATGGCCGTTTGCAGGAATAATGAATCAGGTGTGCAGATTACGGTTCTCGGAAACCTCAGTCCACGCGGTTCTTTGTTGTATTGAACAATTTAGTATAAGCCGATGCCCAAACGGTGAGGCAGTCAAGCGAGAATTACGATACGAACAAGACGTACATTCGATAAGTGACGGATTTTGCACGTGTTATGGAATCAGGAAGTTTATGCTGGTTGCGTCCAGTTATATTTGTACCTCTGTCATACATGTTTGTATAGTTCTAATAAACTCTATAGTACTTCCAACGGCATCTTAATTCGAGTCCGCACTCGTAACACTATGTTTAGGAGATGATGGGACTGACATGCTTATATGGCAAAATCCGAAATATTTCAAGATGAAAAAAAAGTTTATTTGCAGATGGTATATTGGAAACTATCATATTCAAATATTTTTATAATTGACACCTAACAAATATAATGTATTTATGCAGTTAATATAAAATGCTATTATAAGTATAAAATAGTACATCAAAATGTATGTACATCCAGTATTAAGACCAATCAAATTTACAATAGTTTGCAAACGGCTTTAAATAAGCTCACCGTGTGTAAATTGCTTAATGTGTGGTACAAATTAATAGAGGAAGCGTCTTTAGGCACATCCGGGATGCATGACATTACATTTTTTTCTATTTCAAATCTATTCATTTTTCATTACTATACAAATATAGCTATTCTATGCCGTCTCCCCATGTCGCCTTCGAGAAGTTTTCGGCAACTTCTTGGATGGATGGATCTGTCTGGATGGAGTAACCCCACGTCCATCCTCGCACGCAAAATAGGCGCCATGTTATCTAGTTGCGTAAACCGCTCGCTTGCAGAAGAAGCTGATCTATTCTAGGTGTACGTTCAAAATTAAGATTGATGGAATGCTGTTCTGAAAAGCATTAACAAATCATAAATCTGACAAGTGCGTGGCAATCCATGAAACGTTCTGGAGAGGCGACGAACGTTTACTCTTTTTGTCATTACTACGAAACCGTAAAAAGCATTTAATTAAAAATACTTAAGATATGAATATTGCTTTACACAACATTCAAAGAAATTTCATGGACACTTTACTTGAAGTTAGACACTTCTATTAAAAACCCTGTGTTACTGGTTTTTAATCAGAGAGGTCTTAATTAGGTACATTATTCTTTGACTTAAGAAACTATCTACCTATCTATTTTGTATTTGGGTAATAACCCTAAACACATAAATTGCTTATATTAGGAATATAAAATACGTGTTTGTCTGCAGGTTATATTTTAAAATGAAAACTTATGATTTTTAAAGCAAATATCTCGCTACCTGATGCCTTAAATAAAAATTGCTTTAGGAACATCAATATTATTTATAAGGTCGGTTCTGTTTTATCGAAAACTTGCGGTCCCGGCAGACGTTGCCCTGCTTTGAAAAAATAAAAATCTCGGACCCGATCCCGGCTCCACCTACCGGTTCTAATTGCGAATCTAAACTATCCGGGAACCCACTCAAACACACAAAAACAAAATCACCAAAATCGCTCCAGATGATTAGGAGGACCCTAGAACCCGATCTCAGCGCCACCTACCGGTTCCAACGGGGTAAAAGCTATCCTATGTGCGTCTAAGCTACCTCCCCGCCAATTTTCAGCCCAATCGGTGCAGCCGTTTTTGAGTTATAAATAGTGTAACTAACACGACTTTCTTGTATAGAGATAACAACGGAAACTTACAGAAAAAGAAAAAATATATAGCCCCCAAGTTTATTACTTGCACCACATCTATTAGCGATACCCACCAGCTATCCTGGGAGCGCAGCATATAGCAATTGATGGCCCCAATCAGCATTTAATGGCTTGAATTCATCGGGCCTTTGTGCTGTTATTTATTACGTTTGTTCTGATTAATAGCATTGAAGACGAACTCGGCTCTGAATGGAGTTTTTATGACAATAGAATCTCGTCTGGATGTCGTTTAAAAGATCAAAGTACTCGCCATAAACTGTATATACAAATCTTGTATGAGACTGACTTTCTGACTTGTTTACTCTATTTGCAACTTGTGTGTATGGTCGAAATGGACATTGACAAACTGGACTGGACTGATGACCTGTGTAAGATCGCTGGCAGGGGCTGAGTGAGGAAGACAGGTGATAGTGATATGTGGAGTATACTTGGGGAGGCCCACGATCAGCAGTGGACAGAGATTGGCTGAAGCAGAAGAAGAAAATCTTCATGTTTAGATTTATATTCTTGGGTACTATGGTTTCAAATAACATAACTAAAGTTTGTATATATCTGTTAAATATGTTTTGTTTGTTCGACCATAATAACTACTTAGATCGTAATTAACAATCGAATCTGCTAGAGCTAGGTATAGTAAGCATAATGTCTTATAGGGCAATTTGT
Organism: Dendrolimus punctatus; assembly: GCA_012273795.1. NCBI lineage: Eukaryota > Metazoa > Arthropoda > Insecta > Lepidoptera > Lasiocampidae > Dendrolimus > Dendrolimus punctatus. The sequence goes on along the minus strand of CM022529.1, from coordinate 4,678,630 downwards.
ATTTTAATATGACGGGTGGCATAAAGAGGATGGCCTCTTTATCCTATCCTAAACACTGACAAATCGTTGGCTTCACTCTTGGTGATGCTTACGCCTATAGGCGACAGGAACCACTTTCCATGAGCTGAGTTGTCTGCCTCTTTGCCAGCTTTGGTATAAAAAATAAACAGAAACATATAAGTAAATCTTTCTCAACGTGTCTAGGGAACCCTAAAAATTATCTCAAGAAATGTTCACCAACATTCTAACTTTTGTTTTGCCAAAAACCAATCAGTTTTCATATTCATAGTTGAAGTTCGTCTCTCGAGACCTCGCCATACTCGAGCAAAGTTATGAATTGAGGGCGTTGAGGGATGAAGTTTATTCTGGTTTATTTATCCAATACATATTATAATGATAGTGATAAAGTTTATAAACCTTCAGGCGACTTTGCTACGACCCCTAAAGTAAGTGGTAACGCCTTGGAAACCGACTTCGAGGGTCTAACGAAAGACCCTTGTCTAAGTGTTTGCCTTCACCAGGGACCGGATTCTAGGGTTGCCACCTTTTTAGTTTTTAAGTTATATAAACAAAGTGCTCTCGCGAAACTTAAGGGGAAAAATAGTACGCATTAATTAAACATTAATTAATTATTATATATTTTATTTATTTCATTATTGAATTTTCCATGTGTATTAATTACTACATTTTGCTTTGGCTAGCTAATATCTATTATTTTTAAAACAATCATAAGAATTTGAACAAAAAGCGAGACTATTAAATTAGCCATGAAACTATATTTTTGTAGTTTGTTCTGCATTATTTATCTATAATATAATATTATAGGGCCTTTCAGTTTTTTTTAAGTAAGATGACTCTAAAAACAATAAAAGTGACTATTTTTATTACTTTATTAATTAATGTTAAGAATACCATAAATAATCTAGCACAATAAAAAAAATTACTTATTTATATTGTATTCTACCCATTGTAGAAATCTATAAGTAATAGAAGACTATAAGTAGAATACTGAGCCTAGATCAGCGTCTTCTATGAGTAAGGTGCCCAGAAGGCTAGCTACGTTTCCTCACCAGGTCGTCATACTGATCCGTTCCCTGAGGTACGCACCAGCCTTCTGATCACCTGAAGAATCAGTTAATCGCTTCGATTGGGTAATTGGCTAAAATATAATAAGATACTTTATATTTTAGCCAATTTACAGCCAAAAGGCCCAGCTTACCATACACAACGCGGTTCTGGTACCTACGCTCACGTATGGAAACGAGAGTTGGGTATGGAATAGAGAGCATGAAAGTAGAGTAAACGCGGTCGAGATGCGAGCACTGCGCAAAATATGCGGAGTGACGCTCGCGGATCGCGTTCGTTATACTGAAGTAAGAATGAGAGTTGGTCTGAAAGAGAGTGTCGGGGTGAAGGTAAGGAAAGGAATGCTCCGGTGGTTCGGGCATGTGGAAAGAATGACTAAACAGATATACAATGCAAAAGTGGATGGATGCAGAAGTCGCGGAAGGCCACGACACACCTTCCATGATCAAATTGATCATGTGTTAGCAGAAGGTGATGTTAGGAGCCTTAAGAACAGACGAGCGTGCATGACAAGAGCTATGAATGTCAAAGAAGCAAGTGAGGTGTGTAAGAATGGGCCTGTGTGGCGCTCTGTTGTTCGTGCCTACCCCGCAAGGGACCTGGCGTGAAGTTATGTATGTATGTACTTTATATTATAGTACAGGTGGGAACGCTGGCCAATTCTGCAATTACTATCTCATGAAAATCGTTAGCTACTAGCCTTAGACGTGGCCTGATTTCGATTTGATTCTGTTAATTGCAATGATGTCCGTGCAGGAACGGAGAAAGAATACAATTTCCTGCGGCCCGGCGGCCTGTCGTAAGAGGCGACAAAACAACCCACAGCCAGGTGGTAGGGCATTTGCCCGACTGGATGGCTACCACCCCTGGTCTAGAGTATGTCGCCATAACAACCATGTGTTGTGTTCCAGCATTAGTGACCAGGTTCCAGGCTCCCTAAAGAGAGCAGCAGCGCATTCGTAGCACCTTTGGTGTTGCAAATGTCCATAGGCGATGGTAACCGCTGTCCATCAAGTGGGCCGTCTGCCTGTCTGCTGATCTCCTGCAATAAAAAAAAAAAATGTGCTCATAGCACGCTACTATTATTCTAACGCGACGATACCAAGAAGATATTGTGGATTTAGTAGAATACAAATTTTTTACACTATCGCAACAGAATCGTACTTTGAATATCTTCGCAACGCTAAGATATTAAAAAAGGGCTCCACTAATATCACCCTTTTGTTTTTTTTATGTATAGAACTATGCCGCACATTAAAATATACTTAAGTCTACTATTACAATCATGTCGGAGTGACAGTTCACTCACTACCATTCCGACATGATTTTAATAGATAGATACAAAATGACTTTATACTTTAATGTAAGATGTCTAAAAATACATCGCGAAAATTTGCACATTTTATCAGTGAACAAAGCGTGCAGTTAGTAACCGTCGCAAATATGCAAGGTATCAAATAACGTTTTAATAACAACTTCGACATAGCAACGTAAGCTTAACAAGAAATTATTTTATTTACTAAATAAGTGTAATTCTATACTGGGTCACGTACAAACAAAACAACTGAATACTTGCATAAGATTTTGTTGCAAGAATTCATATTAAAAAAGCTTCGTTTAAAAAAACCGATTTCGAAAACTAAAAAAGTATAAAATAACTTATTTCTAAAGCTATTTTTAATTATAATATCTTATTTTGAATATATGTATATTATCAGTTCATATAACATCTAACGTCGGTGCTTAGTAATTTTCAAAATATAGTATTTATGTCTGTCTAGCTATGGGTAGGCTTACGAAAGGTGCCGCGCGCCTTAAAAAATATAGGTCCCAAGAAACAGGAACGGAAAAATAATCATAAAAAAATGTTCGTAAAATGAAAACTACTGGGCCAAAGTATGTTAAATTTTTAGGGGACCAATTAGCAACTATTCCGCATCAAACTAAAAAAGAACTCGTAAGTCAGATCATAAATCTCAGAGTAATCGGTGTAGATACATAAAAAAATAAAATTAACATACCAGACAAGTAGAGAAACTCCTCCTTTTGGAAGTCGGTTAAAAATTTCATTAGAGCTTTAATGATAACAGCCTATAAATATTCAACTTTCGGCTTTAGCCTTTTTTAGGGTATCCACGCTTATCATAAGCGGCTTCTCAAATCCGACACATCGGTTATCTCAAAATACAAGTTTCATCGCGATATTTTCTTTCACCATAAACTTATATTGTAACAAACCTCGCATTTTAAAACTCTAGCTTCAAATTACCTGTGTTCGAAACCCGGTCAGGAAGTAGATTCCACTTGGGTAGTTTTCAAATTAGCTTACTATTACCATCATATATGATATTGTACGGGTTTCAGTAAGTGCGTAGTGCGACGATGATGCTTACCCCGTTGGATAAGGTGACGCACTGGCGAGAACCCAATGGCTCAATCGCCGAGAAGGGAGTACAAAATAAGACGACGACGGTCTAGAGTAGTCTAGACGGTCGGATGGTCTAAAGTATGTCACCATAACAACCCTGAGTTGTGTTTCGGCATTAGTGACCAGGTTCCAGTCTCCATTAAGAGAGCAGCAGCGCATTTATAGCACCTTTGGTGTTGCAAATGTCCATAGGCGATGGTAACCGCTTTCTATCAAGTGGGCTATCTACCTGTCTGCTGAACTCCTGCAATAAAAATAAATAAAAAAGACGAGTGTTTGTACTCTTGCAGTATATTAATTTCTTCATTTTTCCTAATATGACTAAGACTATATATATACAGAAACATCGTGTACGTTTTATTTACATATTTATGAGATTTAACTTTTTTGACGATTTAGACAAATGCCCTATTTTATCGGCAGCTCTAGCACCTATATCTGTTCCTTGTAGAGCATCACGTTCATGTGTGTTCATTGCCATGGTCTTTAATTGTGCTAAATTATATGTCAATAAATTGGTGGACGAAACCTGACACAACAGATACTACCCCCTTAATAAAATAGATGTCTCCTTAACAAAAAATATTTGCTAAATGAAATCTATATTTGTTTTTTAAATTCTTCAAGATGATTTGTGCTAATCGGGCTTTGGACTATGAGTGGGTTCCGATGAACCACTACATCTTCCCCTTGTCGAATGATCCCTATCTGACCCCCATTCCGGTGCCATATCCAATTCACTCTATCCCATTTCTCCCGTTTGATCCCTCTTTCTCATCCCACATCTCATTCTTTCTATCCCTTCTTGAACGCTGGCAACGGGTTAGCATAGACCCTAATGTTGCAAATGTCTATACAAGAGGGTAACCACTTTCCATCACCAGGGCCGTCGGCCCAGTTGCCACTTTCGGAATAAATAAACTATAGTATTATAAAATTCTAAACATGCCATGTCTGTACACTAACACTATTAAAAAAAACTACTGGACTATACTATACTATAAACTATGGAGAACAGGATGTAATAAAAAAAAATCTTGTCTGTTTGTCTGTTAGTTCGGGATTCCCGTAAAAGCTACTGAGCCGATTTCGATGCGGTTTTCGCTGATCGACAGAAAATGCTTAGACTTAAAATCTAGGCTATTTTTTTCATTGCATGAGTTCAACAGACAGGTAGATGGCCCACCTGATGGAAAGCGGTTACTGTCGCCTATGGACACTTGTAACACCAAAGGCACTACCAATGTGCTGGTGTTCTCTAAAGGGAGACTGGAACCTAGCCCCAATGCTGGAACCCAATTTAAGGTTGCTATGGCGACCTACTCTAGATAAATATGCAGACGGGCAAATACCCTAGACTACCACCTGGCAATATTTTTTGGGAAATGCGGGGAATTTTCCTGGGAGTTATTTAAAATGGCCAGATTTAAAAAAATCAGCATGATTTTTTCACTGATCGATAGCAAATTTATAAAATTTATAATAAAATGTGTGATATTTTTAATCCTGGCAATCCCGGAGTAATTTAATGGCATTTAAGAGAGTTTTTGGCGGGAACTGAAAGGAGACGTACTGCTGTGCAGTTTTATTTTCTAAAAATGTGTATAATTACTCTAAAATGAACAATAGTTGCAGGATATTGATAGTTTTTGAGTAGAAATTATGTGTTTTTGTGAGAAATGTGAACTGTATAGTCAGATGTGATCTTTCGAGTTTTCACAAGAACTCCATTGAATGGCGTCGGTTGTAGACTGCAATACAACTGCGTTACTATACGAAGACCTATTAATTAACATGTTTCCGACTGAAAGACTTTGATTCTATGGTCATGAATAAATTAATAAAAAAAAAATTAATGGCATTTAAAAAATTAATTGTGTAATAAATCCACATACAACGAAGGGTTCCATAGAAATAACAAACGCATAAGGCATTTCATTCAGTCATTTTTGTTCGTTGCCCACGGAACCATAATAAATAATTCAATCAAAAACACCCCATATCTCATAACTACTCAACAGATATTTTTCAAAGTACTTTTTAGGAATAGTATTTATTTTTATAGCTCTATTGACTGAATGAATTATTTGATTTTCACTTTATAGTTTAAAATTTATAAGACACAATTACACGACTGGCAGCAGCTTTTATCTTGGCATCTATTGACTTACGGCCGATTTATTAATCATCAGATAAAAAATATCAATCATACCCGGAGTGAATTGAAGACGTGAGTGGATGAAGGTGATATGTCGCATATTCGGTTTTTTGCGTAGATGAAGGTTATGAGTCGATACCAAATGACTACAGACCTTAGACCATAGATATAAGGCATATTTATAAAATAAAAATTTGAAAAAGGTGTTAAGTTCAGTTCAGTTTAAAATAAAAGTAAAACTTTTATTTCGATTTACTCAGAATTGGACTTATGCGACTTATCACCTTCATCCACTCATGTCTTCAATTCAAAAGTGAAATCATTCGACTGTTTTATTCATGAATTTGACTTTCAAATTATTCGACAACATACTTTATTCTATGAATTGCTTTTATCTGGTGGTTAAAAAATCCCTTAAATAAAAAAGTAATTCCAGAATATTGTTTTTTCAGGATCTGACTAACAACACCTTACTACTATTTAAACTGAAAATGTTACATAGTACTCTTATTGACGACAGGGGCTCATATCAGTTTGTGTCCCACAAGATAAATCTATCATTACACCATTTACAAGCAATAAAACTATATGCACTACAATTGTCTCATTTGCAAAAAGATACATAATATGCATATTATGCATATAAAAATTTATGATTATTTAAATTTGATTTGGAATGAATTGATTTTTATGTTTCTTCCAATACGATATCTAGTCCGTATTTTATTATATTAGTAGGAGTAAAAAGTAATTTTATTTTAATTTTTAATTCATTTTGTACACCACTATGTGGTAGAATGTACTGTGCATCTACAATTGTTTAACACCTCTTGTTGCGGCGGCGCTGGGTTTAGCGGGAAGTGAATTGCTTCAAAGTAAGAAAATATGTGATTGGGTCAATTTTGAATGGGAATCGGAGCACGTACTCACCTGATAAATGGACGTGAAACACAGATGCTCCTTCCTCTTCTCAGTACACTGATCACAATTACTTGGTATATTGTTTATATTGATAATGTATTTAGGTTTTAATGAATGCGGTATTTATATTGTCCATGTAGTAATTATTTAATGCAGATATTATGTTTAAGTTACAGTGCGTTGCGGGAGTGATACATTTTATATCATTTATTATTTATTATTATGAAATATTTAAAATGCAGAGCGATTTTATTTAATTTATTTTATTTGATGTCATGAGATGAATGATTGACGTGACGTGCGAAAAGTGAACGCGTCGTCAGATTTAAAGGAAGAATTTAAATTAATAGAAGAAAAGTTTATAAATGCCGAAAGAAGGTTACTTGGCGATACCACCTGTATAAACTACATTTTTGCAAATAAAGATATTGATTGAAAGTATGGAAAAAAATCTGTATTCATAAATATGATTTATTTCAAAACTAAACCAACAACATTAATTCTATAAGGATAATCTTCCTATGCCAATTGCTGGTGCCATAATTCTGTACTTTATCTTCTAATTTCATCATCTTCTATCTCGTTATATGTTGTAAGGTTCAGGTCGAGACTTCCACTACGTCACATCACACGTTGTAACATCAAGACCACGTGACTGTGAGGTAATGGCCATTTCAATCCTGAACTGCTTCTCTCTTCTTAGGCTGTAACCTTCTTGAACTTGATCCTCTTGACGTCCTTCTTCTTAAATTTCCGTGGTACACCATAAAATTGAAAATGAACTGCCATTCAATATTTGAAAGTCACTATGAATAACAAAAATATTTAAAAAAATTGTTTTAATTATAAAACAATTTTTTTAAATATTTTGTTATTACTCTCGTATTAACGAGAGTTAATAAAATCTGTGATATTAAAAAATTATTGATCAGAGACGACGTTAGGAAACTTTTTTATTGTAATTTTTTAAGTCGGCATTATGCTAATACTTAAAACGGAATTTAGCTGGTCGAATTAAAACAAATGTACGTAAAGATATATTTGTTCCTAAACAAAAATATATTTTTAGGTTATTTTTAAGCCCAAAATAATAAAGGTAATTATTCTTTTAAAGCCTATTCTATATGGCAACGAATATATTGATGAATACAAGCAGTCGCTTCTTATACGCTACAACAAGTAATTTATAAACCCGGATGCCATAAACTTTTTTTGAGTGGTTCCTCAATCAGGATCAGTGATCTCTTAAGTAGTTTTTTTTTTAGGTTTTAGTTTTTACTTTTAAGGAACTATTATTCCTTAAAAGTAAAAACTATTTTTTAAAATTTATTAATTAAAATTATTAATTTCAATCTGCGCTAGGCAACGGAATAGTTCTCATATTAATCATCATATCATATCAATCTCATAACAATCATTATGGAGTTTTAAAATGATTTTAAAAAAATATCAATTAAACATGATTAAACGTTTTAAATGAATCTCTCTGAACTTAATAACGTTGCAATAAAAATATTCAAAAACTTACCGAAAAACCAGCGTAAAATGTTTTTATAGTTCAGCTCACATTCAGAATAAATGTTGGCCTTCTTGCAACTGTTAAGAATAATAAAAACTAGAATTTATTCGGGTTCTAAGAGAATTTAAAAATAGTTTAATATACGTCTAAATCTATTTAATAAATTGTGGTTAAAACTTTTCCCATTATTTTCGAAAAAAAATTTATTCAAAATCAATAACTACTTTCAATGAGGTGCACATTCCAGCTTACTTATTCGCAAATAATTTATTTACAGCGAATGGTTAACAGTAGTAAAAAAATTGCTTCATTTCAATCTTTAAAATTATTTAATTAATTTTTATACAAGCTTTAAGATCTACTGAGATACTTACATGCGTCGATGTTGGAGCGTGGGCTGTGCAAGAGTGTGCCTAAGCCAGCAACATCGTGGCTCATGCAAAATGCTGACAAAGCATTCCGAGTCTGCCTTCAGGGGAACAGCACTGTCGTTCATATATTTATTATTAATATTGTCTTTTTTGTTTCAGTTTATTACATGTGCCGAAAACATCGCGAAGGACTTCATTGGGTTTCATATCTTCTGAATTTTACCAAGATATGGCATTGAGCGTAGATTTAAGATAAAATTGAAATTTATACTAACAAGCAAGAAGCAAACCACGTGTATACCTACTACAAAAGTTTAAGCACACAAGATTTAAAACATAATTCACGTAATTTGTCAATGTTCATTAGACCCTGTCTATACTTCTGTTTCATCTTAGATAATATCACACAAAATAGTTGGCAAATAATTAGCTTACATTGAACATACCTTACCATCTATACGAATATATTATAAAGAGAAAAAGCTTGTTTGATTGTAGGAAATAATCTCTTGAACTATTAAATCTATTTTGAAAATTATTTTAATTACATACAGACAGGCTATATTTGATTATGATTTTTTTTTGACGCCTAGCAAAATGTGTCGCGGGTCAACTAGTTTAAGATAAAACTATACAACACTAAAATTAAGTAATAAGGAGCAAACAACGTGTATACTACGAAGGTTTACTCTTACAAATTTTAGAAAATGCTTCACTTCATACGACGCTCTTGTTTCATGTAGATTACGTCTATATTATTATTTCGTCTCAGATAATATAGAGCTCATACAAAACAGATACCAAATAATTGGCCTATATTAACCTTACCAAATCAGTCTAGCAAGCTAATATTGGCACTGGCAAACAAGACTTTAATAACATCTTTATAATCCTTCATTTACCCTCGAGACAAAATTACACGAAACATGCGACCGCAATTAGATCCTTGTAAGTCTACTCCTAACAAGACGTCTGAGGGTATTTTTCTGAAAATGAACAGATAGCAAATACCACCTCTATTCTTAGCGGTGTAAGAGCTATCTTATATGAATACAATTTGTGATCATTTCGGCCTCCAAAAGTAACCCAGTCACGTTTGGCACCGACTCAGAAATAAATTTAACCACATAAAATCCTTTTAGCCTGAGGTTGTTAGACGTATATTTGTCATTTTTGGTTAGGGCCATTTGGAAAGGTAGTGTGAATGTCATATAACAGATAGATAACACTTTATGATTCAACAAAAAAGTCAATTACAATGTCTTTAATCTCTATAAATACTACAAACGCAAAAATTGGTAAGAATGTATGTTTATTACTCTTTCACACAATAACTATTGAATGGAATTTAACGAAATTTTTCAGCTTACACATCAGTATTACACAGGCTATAATTTGTAAAGGTGAAAAGTGTGAATTATCCAAAATATAACGGTTTTCTATCACCGCGCGGGTAAAACCACGGGCGCAGCTAGTTATGTATATATACATTACTTTCTTGATAACACTTTGCTATCACTTAAATCAGTCTCTTCCAGGCAGCTTAATTTAAACGTAATTCTTAGCTAATCTGATCAATTCTGATGATATGCGAGGAAAGCTTATCCTCTTGCAATGCTCACCACATCACGCCTTCAGGAGGAGGCCTGTTTGCCAAGAAGCACAGATATTCAAGAGTTGCTACCACACCCACATATATTGCGCTAGATAAACTATTGTTGTCCCATGACCCTGACAAAATGATATCAAAGATACAACTTCTAAGCTGACCTCCCCGTTTTTATAGGGAACAGGCGGTATACCCGCCACTCTTGCCCTGTGCAGTTTGACATATAGTTTGATGTTTTTCTTTTCAGTCAGCTCTACCCTCATAGCAAACGAGGACTTGCAAAATGGCAACAACAATGGCAACAGTAACTTTTTTGTGCTACTAAAAAAACAAAAAAAAAGATATTTATCTTGCTTTATAGCGTTAGTCTTGAAATACCGTTTCTGCAAAAAAATGAAATAACCCAATAATGTCAATTACTGCAAGTGTAATTAGTAGGGCAAAGCTAATCGTAATTCTAACAATATTAGGTAGATAATAAAACTGTTTCAGTGAAGCATGGTTCCCGGCCAGGTTACCAACCCACATCTTAAAACGCGAGTTTAAGACTCAAGAATATTATCCACTAAGCCACCACTTACTGTATACGAGTATTACGTTTCCCTGCTTCAAATCTAGTAATGACATCCATCATTGAGAAATTGTTATTAGAAAATTTCTCAACTATAATTACCATAAATTCTTAAATTTTCAACTTAAAGGAAAACCAACTTTGTTTTTGTTTAATAACAGACCATAAATGTCCGACTGCTAAGCTCGGACCGCGCACTATAGGGGAACTCAAACTCAACTTCGTTAGGTTATAATAAATGATCAGAAAATTATACCACCAATCATACTTTATCGTGTTGCCTGAAAAGCATTACAATTATAGATCAATCATTTGTGGGCGAATAATGGCTGTTAACCACTTATTAAAGTTAAACATCTATTAGGCTAAACTAGACTAGACTCGCTGATTTTCTACCTCGATAGGTCTAGGTTTGATCACGAACAGAGATTACGTCTATCGAGTCAACTCGAGGTGTTAAAATTGCAGTCTTATCGAATAGTAAGATACTTACAAATTGTGGTATTTTATAGTGTAATAAACCTAAGGATGCCTGTAGCCTGTAATCACGACAGCTGCTAAGTTGCCAAGTAATTGTAGGGATTATTGGTCAACCCTTAAATATTTTAGTAAACTTAGTTTCATTATTGTGAGAAAGCGAAATATATTTCAATGAAGAATTATACCCGAGCAGAAGCGCAGAAAGAATACAATCTCCCGCGGCCGGGACCAAGCAACCCACAGCCAGATGGTAGGGCATTTGCACTTCTAAATGGCTATCATCTCTAGTCTATAGTAGCCGCCATAACAACATTCCGGCATCGCTGCCCACATTCCAGTCCCAGCTCGTATCCTGCAGCACATCAGCGCTTTTTTGTTGCGAATGTCTATTGCCGGTTGTAACCACTTTGTCTGCTGTTCTCAGTCAATCAGAAAAATTAAGTTTCCATCCAGAATTGTCAACATTATTACATTCTTAATAAGATAACTATATTTATAGACTTTGGTGAAATATTGGTAACACCTGACCTAGTGTCAGGTTGCCTTGTGAAACAGTTATCGGCGACGTTCCCGGGGCATAAAATTAAAAGCTTTCACAATTTAATACATACCTAAACATGGATGTAATTCATCGCACAGGACCGTACTTGCCTTCACTGTTATGCTGTAAGTTACGTTTTGGTTTCTAGCGGATTAAGTGAAATTCAAGTTATGAGTCTCGATTCAAGAGTTGATCAGACACAGGTAATCTACACACACATTGTCACAAATTGCAAATAATTATAAAACTACCTACTCTTATGTGCTGCAAAAGGGTTTGTGTGTACATTTTATTATGCCTCAATAAGTGAGATATCATACATATGTTATGTTTTTATTTCGCGATCGAAACGCGAGGTGAACCTAGTACGTATATAACCCTTCCCTGAAAAATTGCCTAACTTATGGTGAAAACCGCTTCAAAATTTGTTGCGTGGTTTAGATGGTTAGTTAGTGGAAATACAGACAGACGCCAAAAGCGACTTTTTTGTATACTATAATATAAAGGCAAATATTACAAAATAATATCCGGTTTTAAAAAACTACAATTAAATAATTGAAAAAATATTTATCTATCACTTGTAAAAATGTCGTGAAAATCGATTGCATTTCGAGATGCCTTCTAACAAGATATTATGATGTGAACTAAATTTAGAAAAATTAATAAAGTATACTCGTTAACTTGGTGTCAAAATTATTAATAAAACTTAAAATTTAACCGACTTCCGTTGCCTAAGGTTAACAGCACATTCGCCAAGTATAATAGTTCAACTTATATATTTTTTCATATATTTGTTGCTTTGATTATACCTAAATTTAACTCTAAATCCCTTCCTGTTGTTTACCATACGGCTTGTATAGAAATTGGATACTTACAAATACCTATGGCGCCTTCCTTTTTTGCAATTATATAAAATTATAAAGTAATTCTAAGGCACGTGGAGTTTCAAGGTTATTTACTTGATTATTTGAAAATTAGCTTAAGCCTGCGACTTCTCCCTATTAAAAAGTACCTATTAAATAAAGATAGACAACTCTTTCTTGTACACCATTACAGAAAACTTACAGGCTAGTACTTTTCTATATGTTTTCTAAGGCGATCTTAGCACTAAAGAGCAATCTGATCTCTTCCAGACCTCCCGTGGCAGGAAAAAATAGATTGGATACGGTAACGCTAATAAACAAGTTATTATATTGCAGTGGCGTAGCTTTCCTCAGACGGGCCTCGTATCAAAACGTGTTACGGGAGCCAAAGGAAGAGTAAAATATATTTTTTATATTTTATAAAAGAAACAAAATGCTCGCATTGAATTAAAATATAAATAAATATATTGTCTATATATAAGTTATTAATTATACTTAACACTTCTAGGAGCTAAGTTAACAAATAATTAAAATCAAAGATACTTTACTTTTTTTCGTCAAACTTATTTATCAAATCATCAATAGCTGAAGACAATTTCAGTTTTTCTAGATTTTCTGCCTCTATACAACAATGGTAAGCTTGATAGCCGTTTCTGTTAGCCCAGCAGTTATTTTCAAAAATGTTATTAATCCATAAAAGATTGTGGATAACATTTTATGAATTTTTTCTTCCACACTTTCGGGGCCCCTACAGCCTGGGGGACTCGTATCATTGACACGGCTGATACAGCGGTAGCTACGCCCCTGATATATTGTACGATTACTTCAAAAAATATATCTATCACATTTTCAAATTTAATTCTAGTGGCGTTGTCTTTGAATCTATTCTACAATAAATCTGTAAATGGTTCTAGTTTGCATTTAAAAATTTGAAAAAATCAGATTTCGAAAATGCATTTTTGTCTGTATTTCTGTTAGACTTTAGAGCATCACGTGAAAACTACTGAACGGATTTAAATAAAAAGCGATACAGAGCTATTTTATATCTATTTTATAATGACGTCGTTTCCGTGGGATAGACAAAAATATCGAAAAAGGTGGCGCTGCGATCGCATCTCTTTTGGAAACAACTTAGCTTATATGCAGATAACTCGACAAGTGCTTGTTTATAACCCGAGTTTGGATACTTTTAATGCTAATAAATAATGTCGTTTTCATGGAATAAACCGATTATCAAAACAGATGGCGCTGGAATCGCGTTTTTCAATTCACTAACAATCATATTCAATGTATTACTTCAAATCAGGTTGGCCGCGACTCGCCTCTGTTTTCGCTGCGAAGTTTTCTAGACTATCAGCGCGTTCCATTAGTAGCTCACAACCCCCAAAATGCTCTGTTAGCCGTTCCACAAGGCGATCGCGATCATTATGGTTGTGGCGAAAACGTCACTAATAACATCATTTTCGTTCAAGAGGTGGGTCGAATAACCGTTTCACTTGGGATTATCATTGTAACGTCGACAAGTGGAATGGGAAAAATTGTGCTTGTGAATAAAAATATGCACCTATTTCATGAAGTGCCCACTTATCTTTATGTGTATAATTCTTCTATACAATATGTGTGATGACAGTGAATTCCTCCTAAACGGCTGGACCGATTTGAATGCATTTGTGTGTGTGTTCAAGTGCATTCGAGCATGGTTTAGATTCACAAATAAGCCCGGCAGATGGCACTGCAGTCGGGTTCTAAATTCTATTTCTTCAGGGCAGGACAACGTCTGACGGGACAGCTAGTAATTTATAGAAATTTCTGACTTATTTTAATTCAAAGTGTCTAATGATAAATACCCGTAACGCCATCTAACGAAGACAAGGTGGAAGTAACCATGAGGGCAATACGTTATACAAAAACAGTACATTGAAATAATTGTAATTATCGTTACCATGGCGATGTATTCGTTAGTAAGTTCCAACGATGGTGCCAGTAAAGCGCGGTTGCAGCGCCATCTTTTGGTCTATGTGCGTTTATACCTCGGGAACAGTACTTTCTTCTTGATGAAATGTACCAATGCCCTATTTTATGCCTTTGCAGCTCTTGCCTCCTTGAAGATAGAGGCTTCGGGAATAACTTTTCGCATGACAAATTTCGTAAAAGAACTTTCCATTATGTACTAGGTCTGGGTATTTGGGATCGGAGCCAGAGGTCCGCTGTATATTACCCATAACACAAGCGTAACTTGCTTAGCTTAGGAATATACAAAGTGTGGTCGTGCCCATATATTATTAAGTATTGTATAGTAACTAGTACTATATAACCATAACTAGTTAGTATAACCATACTTATTTATAGTACTATACGTTAAATAAAGATAAAAAGTTGCTGGTGAATTTGTATTGCCGCTTTATAATTTGCATGTACATAAAATCGCCGTTACTAACTTTTTAGAAGCGTTTCACTTTAGTTTTTCATATGTAGTTCCGTCATGCGTCTTTTCACGAAATACAGAGTGTAAGTAGTTTAGAATTTATGCATTTCTGCTTATAGTACAATTTATCAGTTATTCCTGGTTGTGTCCCGAAAGTACTAGTTACGCTTTCTAACAGACGAGTAAATAATTTTGAAATTCGGCACAGTAGCAACAGCAGATTTGGAGCCTTAATAGGTTTAAACCTATGTTTAAATATAAGAGAATGGTAAAATAAAACTAAGTAATTATCAATCATACAATATGTATTTAATATAAGATACAGTACTTGTGACAGGTGGACAAACCATTGTATTTGAAAAATCCTTAATAACCACTACATCGAACAAATTTCGTAGTGAAAATAACATTCGCTATTATTATGCCCAAAATGTGATAAATTAATTGAGGTAGATTTACCCATCATCAGTTGGGGTACAAAATTATATTTAAAAAAAACAATTTTGGATTTATTCACCACTATATAAGGAATAAAGCAAATAAGACAACGCATTAAACATTATACTATATATAATTAAATATCTACAAATTGAATATAAGAAGTGCATACTAGCGATACACAGGCTTCACATATCTATTGTATTTCAAACATTTACAATAAAGGGGAACATTCATATAATAAACGCATAATATAGGAAACATATGTGAAAGACAACTTGCGTCACTACGATCGCTCGCCGCGACCAACGCCATCTATCGGCGAGGGCAACGAACGCCACTCCTTCTCACCAACGGCGCGAAGCAAATTACAGAACTATGCAGATTAATACTTAATTTAATAAATACTTAACTATTTACAAATCCACGTACGTTACATATCTAAAAGGAAAAATAAAAACGACGCCATATTGCCTCGAATTATTCAAAATTTACCAGCGCCATCTGGTTCATTTTTCCTTTCAGAAGTAAAAAAAATGGGCTATCGTTTGTATATTATAATTCGAGCGTGTCTGCAACACCGCTGTAAAATGTTTCACGCCACCAAAACACTTGCCAAACATGCCGCTTTGAAACGTATAAAAGCGGACCAAATTTTAAACATATACTGTGATGATACCAGCAACATTTGTTCCCAATTTTAGAAATTTTACATCGGCAACGGACTAAATTAGTCATCAAAGCTTATTTGCTGAGCAGTAACGGGATAACTTAATGCGAAACGAACATAAAATATATCATACACCGACCAACATTTCTGTTTATTTGGCAGTGATAAAAATATATTGTTCTTCTTGCGCTTATCACCTACATTTTAAATTTACTTTAAAAAATTAATCCCCACGCCTGGCGCAAATGCTAGGGTTACCAGATCAAATGTATAAACTGTAGTCATATTTTACTATTTTAATAATTTGTTCATTTCGTATTGCAAAATATTACATATCATTAATATGATTTATAACTCTACATATTGCTCCTCTTATTTTCAATGTATTTAAAATCGCTATCCTAATACATTCTTATTTTCTTATGTTGATATAGAAAATAAATGAAATTTTCTACAAAATAAGTATCATAACTATCAAAATACACAAAGAACAATTTATTTATAACTTTTAGTACGAACATTTCTACAGGATCTTTGTATTTACGCAAATCATATACCCCTGGTAACCACTTGCGCGGCTTTACAAAATACTTTTCTCAATTATATTCAAACTAACACTAGCCTACAAGTTTGATTTAATTCAGTTATTTCGCCTTCGCAAAAACATGCAATTTTTTAAAAAAAAACCGAAAATTTGTACTTATGTTTTTGAATAGGCCTACGTAACCAAAAACAAACATATTCAGGATTTAAACATTATTTTGATTGAGCGCCATCTGTTAACAAAGAAAACATTAAACAGCGCACTGACATTACAACTCACCAAGATAACTGTGTACACGCATGAAACGAGTGCGGATGTGAGCATGTAATTACGTAGCCATGAACAAGTGATCCCGTAACATTGGCACCATTGCATCCAAGCGCACAGTTATGTTGGTAGCGTAGTACATTCACACCATTTTCCCTAACACTGCCGATTAATGAGATCAAATTATCAAGTCCATATTGTTACACGGTAAGAACAAAAAAATAATATTTTTGTCTTTCATCTGATTTTGGTGTCGAATTTCACTAACAAAACGAAAACGAAAAATAATTAATTTAAAGACATAATCGAGCCAATAATATTAATTATGGCACTACTATCAGTGCTGTAAACGAAATAATTACACTAAAATTTATTGTTATTAATTAAAGAAAATAATCAGTACATTGGAAAGTATCCAAAATGGGATCTTACTGTAATTTTTATATTTATTTTAATTCATACCATCCCCTATATCATGACCACAATCAGGCACCAACTTGACTACTAGAGAAATTTTCCTACTCAATTCTTTTGAGTCTTGCCCGAATTCACGCGATATTTGACGCAAATGACAAATGCAACTTCACTGCAAGTTGCTGAATGACCCTTTAACACCAATCACAAAGTGAAATGTGAGCTTTTAAGTTCACTTAAGTCAATCTGATAGACTCGCGCTTTTCATGGCTCAAACAATATTAAAATTAACTCAATACGTTCATTTTGGAGAGTTTGCAGTCATATGAACATTTCAGTGCAAACTCTGCAGCTTTTTTAATATTTTTTTGTTAGTTTTTACCAACCCATGGAGTTCAAAAAATATAATTTTCTCCGTCTAATTTAAACTATAACTAAGGTTTTATGAATTATTACAAGTGAATCAAACTACGAAACTATACAGCAATATTTTATCCGTTAGTCGTTGGATTGCGTTTTTGTATCGGTGAATACAAGAAGATCCAAAAAAGACCGCATCCTTGTACGGACGTCAAGTCACATACTCTACTTTAGATATAATATCTCCAACTTACAACATACATGCGTTTCGCCTGTCATATTATAAACACTTCTCATACTGGCAACCCACTCAAGTACCGCACCTGATGGAAATATAGATAAAGTACAGACGTCAAATTGTCACATATGAAAATAGCGCCATCTATTATCTAATATTATTGTTCAATTTATACTCATTTCAATTGAGCGAGCTGTCAGTATACAACAAACCGTATAACAAAAAATCATACAAAACCACGTCCAATTGTTCGCATTTCTCTATATTATCTCTAAGGAGCCACATTTCCTCTAGAAAAAGTTTAACCATTGCAACTAATCTCTCATTAACTGTCCAAAGCGCAAATATGGTGTTCATTAATTATAGTTTTAAATTCTACATTAAATTATTAAGTTTTTTTACACCATATACCGTACAATTAAATTATACTAACTTATTCTACAGACACTAACTAAAAAAACATTACTAGCGAGATCGCATGAGCACAGACACAATTTTCATTTTCAATATTCACTTGTAAAAACCCTTAAGGCTAAAAGGCAATTACTATAATCTGACAACATCTGTATAGGGCATCCAAAAAGTTTTATCAATACATCTAAAAACTGTAAAACCTGCTATGGATTGAAAACCTTTAAAATTATTTGAATGTTTATTTGATGCTAAAATAACCACCGGTGTGAGTTCCATCACTTAAAAATTATGCACTCTGGATGTTATATTGACGTAATTGATGTCAATTTGAAGTTATACTGACGCACCATCCATGTACAACATAATAGTTTGAAAAGTAAATAAACGTCAGTTTTTTATTTTGTGTGGCTTGTTACAAGATACGAAGCAAAATTAATGCAAAGTGGACAGAATTATTGAAATTGCAACAAAGCTGTATATGAAGTTCTTCAGGATTTAAACTACAAAGTACAAAGTTAACATCAATCAACATGAATAAAACATATTAATCTTCATTGCGAGTCTATTATGTACACATTTCTGTTCTAAACGCCTTTCGTTAACTTTTGCCAGGTCACTTTTTACTTTGACAAAAACAATAATTGTATGTCAGTCCAAATTATTGATAAAATATGACAATGACCTACACTTCCTCTGACCAGTTCGTTTCGTGAACACAAAAATTGACTATTGATCAAATGTGGTCTCCGAGTTTGTCACGAAGCCTGTAAATATTGATAATTCAGTAATTTAGCTTCAATCTTAAATGATTCAAAGATTTTCTGAATTAAAAATGACTGAATATTAACAGTCTAACATTTGAAGTATTTTAAATTATGCAACTGAGCTACATCAAGATAAAGTTTACACTATCAATATTAAATCAATCCATCAATATAATATCTATCGCAAATTGATTCAATAGCCATAATTTCATGTTCAGAATTTTGTCAATTATTTTCAAGCTCTTCGCATACTATTGTATCATAAAAACCACCAAGAACATTTTGTGCGTGAAAAATTATCAATTTTACACAATAGTCTTAAATTAAATCGAATATATATCACAAATTTTATTGCTAATAGAACATTTTGTCGGCTGAAGGTGCAGTTCCACTGAGCGTACAACGATTTCTGTATGTAATAAAACGAGTCAGGCTTCACTGACTTTAATATTTACATATAAGCAAATGACATTAATTTTATTGTACGTACTAAACAGTAAA